>JAFEUB010001766.1:0-21209 GCA_024529925.1 Ophthalmolycus amberensis
CAACTTTCAGCACTTTACTGGCATTTTCAATTTTTTATGCTCTTAAAGTGCGTTTCAGGCAGAGAGGAGGCCAAAAGTGGATTTTGTGAAATCCACATAGTTTCAAAGATTTTCTTCAGAAAAGTGGCTCAGGATAGTTGATTTCACAGTCTGATGTCATTTTCATGAATATCTGCAACTTTCAGCACTTTACTGGCATTTTCAAAATTTTTATGCTCTTAAAGTGCGTTTCAGGCAGAGAGGAGGCCAAAAGTGGATTTTGTGAAATCCACATAGTTTCAAAGATTTTCTTCAGAAAAGTGGCTCAGGATAGTTGATTTCACAGTCTGATGTCATTTTCATGAATATCTGCAACTTTCAGCACTTTACTGGCATTTTCAATTTTTTATGCTCTTAAAGTGCGTTTCAGGCAGAGAGGAGGCCAAAAGTGGATTTTGTGAAATCCACATAGTTTCAAAGATTTTCTTCAGAAAAGTGGCTCAGGATAGTTGATTTCACAGTCTGATGTCATTTTCATGAATATCTGCAACTTTCAGCACTTTACTGGCATTTTCAAAATTTTTTATGCTCTTAAAGTGCGTTTCAGGCAGAGAGGAGGCCAAAAGTGGATTTTGTGAAATCCACATAGTTTCAAAGATTTTCTTCAGAAAAGTGGCTCAGGATAGTTGATTTCACAGTCTGATGTCATTTTCATGAATATCTGCAACTTTCAGCACTTTACTGGCATTTTCAATTTTTTATGCTCTTAAAGTGCGTTTCAGGCAGAGAGGAGGCCAAAAGTGGATTTTGTGAAATCCACATAGTTTCAAAGATTTTCTTCAGAAAAGTGGCTCAGGATAGTTGATTTCACAGTCTGATGTCATTTTCATGAATATCTGCAACTTTCAGCACTTTACTGGCATTTTCAATTTTTTATGCTCTTAAAGTGCGTTTCAGGCAGAGAGGAGGCCAAAAGTGGATTTTGTGAAATCCACATAGTTTCAAAGATTTTCTTCAGAAAAGTGGCTCAGGATAGTTGATTTCACAGTCTGATGTCATTTTCATGAATATCTGCAACTTTCAGCACTTTACTGGCATTTTCAATTTTTTATGCTCTTAAAGTGCGTTTCAGGCAGAGAGGAGGCCAAAAGTGGATTTTGTGAAATCCACATAGTTTCAAAGATTTTCTTCAGAAAAGTGGCTCAGGATAGTTGATTTCACAGTCTGATGTCATTTTCATGAATATCTGCAACTTTCAGCACTTTACTGGCATTTTCAATTTTTTATGCTCTTAAAGTGCGTTTCAGGCAGAGAGGAGGCCAAAAGTGGATTTTGTGAAATCCACATAGTTTCAAAGATTTTCTTCAGAAAAGTGGCTCAGGATAGTTGATTTCACAGTCTGATGTCATTTTCATGAATATCTGCAACTTTCAGCACTTTACTGGCATTTTCAATTTTTTATGCTCTTAAAGTGCGTTTCAGGCAGAGAGGAGGCCAAAAGTGGATTTTGTGAAATCCACATAGTTTCAAAGATTTTCTTCAGAAAAGTGGCTCAGGATAGTTGATTTCACAGTCTGATGTCATTTTCATGAATATCTGCAACTTTCAGCACTTTACTGGCATTTTCAATTTTTTATGCTCTTAAAGTGCGTTTCAGGCAGAGAGGAGGCCAAAAGTGGATTTTGTGAAATCCACATAGTTTCAAAGATTTTCTTCAGAAAAGTGGCTCAGGATAGTTGATTTCACAGTCTGATGTCATTTTCATGAATATCTGCAACTTTCAGCACTTTACTGGCATTTTCAAAATTTTTATGCTCTTAAAGTGCGTTTCAGGCAGAGAGGAGGCCAAAAGTGGATTTTGTGAAATCCACATAGTTTCAAAGATTTTCTTCAGAAAAGTGGCTCAGGATAGTTGATTTCACAGTCTGATGTCATTTTCATGAATATCTGCAACTTTCAGCACTTTACTGGCATTTTCAATTTTTTATGCTCTTAAAGTGCGTTTCAGGCAGAGAGGAGGCCAAAAGTGGATTTTGTGAAATCCACATAGTTTCAAAGATTTTCTTCAGAAAAGTGGCTCAGGATAGTTGATTTCACAGTCTGATGTCATTTTCATGAATATCTGCAACTTTCAGCACTTTACTGGCATTTTCAATTTTTTATGCTCTTAAAGTGCGTTTCAGGCAGAGAGGAGGCCAAAAGTGGATTTTGTGAAATCCACATAGTTTCAAAGATTTTCTTCAGAAAAGTGGCTCAGGATAGTTGATTTCACAGTCTGATGTCATTTTCATGAATATCTGCAACTTTCAGCACTTTACTGGCATTTTCAAAATTTTATGCTCTTAAAGTGCGTTTCAGGCAGAGAGGAGGCCAAAAGTGGATTTTGTGAAATCCACATAGTTTCAAAGATTTTCTTCAGAAAAGTGGCTCAGGATAGTTGATTTCACAGTCTGATGTCATTTTCATGAATATCTGCAACTTTCAGCACTTTACTGGCATTTTCAATTTTTTATGCTCTTAAAGTGCGTTTCAGGCAGAGAGGAGGCCAAAAGTGGATTTTGTGAAATCCACATAGTTTCAAAGATTTTCTTCAGAAAAGTGGCTCAGGATAGTTGATTTCACAGTCTGATGTCATTTTCATGAATATCTGCAACTTTCAGCACTTTACTGGCATTTTCAATTTTTATGCTCTTAAAGTGCGTTTCAGGCAGAGAGGAGGCCAAAAGTGGATTTTGTGAAATCCACATAGTTTCAAAGATTTTCTTCAGAAAAGTGGCTCAGGATAGTTGATTTCACAGTCTGATGTCATTTTCATGAATATCTGCAACTTTCAGCACTTTACTGGCATTTTCAATTTTTTATGCTCTTAAAGTGCGTTTCAGGCAGAGAGGAGGCCAAAAGTGGATTTTGTGAAATCCACATAGTTTCAAAGATTTTCTTCAGAAAAGTGGCTCAGGATAGTTGATTTCACAGTCTGATGTCATTTTCATGAATATCTGCAACTTTCAGCACTTTACTGGCATTTTCAAAATTTTTATGCTCTTAAAGTGCGTTTCAGGCAGAGAGGAGGCCAAAAGTGGATTTTGTGAAATCCACATAGTTTCAAAGATTTTCTTCAGAAAAGTGGCTCAGGATAGTTGATTTCACAGTCTGATGTCATTTTCATGAATATCTGCAACTTTCAGCACTTTACTGGCATTTTCAATTTTTTATGCTCTTAAAGTGCGTTTCAGGCAGAGAGGAGGCCAAAAGTGGATTTTGTGAAATCCACATAGTTTCAAAGATTTTCTTCAGAAAAGTGGCTCAGGATAGTTGATTTCACAGTCTGATGTCATTTTCATGAATATCTGCAACTTTCAGCACTTTACTGGCATTTTCAATTTTTATGCTCTTAAAGTGCGTTTCAGGCAGAGAGGAGGCCAAAAGTGGATTTTGTGAAATCCACATAGTTTCAAAGATTTTCTTCAGAAAAGTGGCTCAGGATAGTTGATTTCACAGTCTGATGTCATTTTCATGAATATCTGCAACTTTCAGCACTTTACTGGCATTTTCAAATTTTTATGCTCTTAAAGTGCGTTTCAGGCAGAGAGGAGGCCAAAAGTGGATTTTGTGAAATCCACATAGTTTCAAAGATTTTCTTCAGAAAAGTGGCTCAGGATAGTTGATTTCACAGTCTGATGTCATTTTCATGAATATCTGCAACTTTCAGCACTTTACTGGCATTTTCAATTTTTATGCTCTTAAAGTGCGTTTCAGGCAGAGAGGAGGCCAAAAGTGGATTTTGTGAAATCCACATAGTTTCAAAGATTTTCTTCAGAAAAGTGGCTCAGGATAGTTGATTTCACAGTCTGATGTCATTTTCATGAATATCTGCAACTTTCAGCACTTTACTGGCATTTTCAATTTTTTATGCTCTTAAAGTGCGTTTCAGGCAGAGAGGAGGCCAAAAGTGGATTTTGTGAAATCCACATAGTTTCAAAGATTTTCTTCAGAAAAGTGGCTCAGGATAGTTGATTTCACAGTCTGATGTCATTTTCATGAATATCTGCAACTTTCAGCACTTTACTGGCATTTTCAATTTTTTATGCTCTTAAAGTGCGTTTCAGGCAGAGAGGAGGCCAAAAGTGGATTTTGTGAAATCCACATAGTTTCAAAGATTTTCTTCAGAAAAGTGGCTCAGGATAGTTGATTTCACAGTCTGATGTCATTTTCATGAATATCTGCAACTTTCAGCACTTTACTGGCATTTTCAATTTTTTATGCTCTTAAAGTGCGTTTCAGGCAGAGAGGAGGCCAAAAGTGGATTTTGTGAAATCCACATAGTTTCAAAGATTTTCTTCAGAAAAGTGGCTCAGGATAGTTGATTTCACAGTCTGATGTCATTTTCATGAATATCTGCAACTTTCAGCACTTTACTGGCATTTTCAATTTTTATGCTCTTAAAGTGCGTTTCAGGCAGAGAGGAGGCCAAAAGTGGATTTTGTGAAATCCACATAGTTTCAAAGATTTTCTTCAGAAAAGTGGCTCAGGATAGTTGATTTCACAGTCTGATGTCATTTTCATGAATATCTGCAACTTTCAGCACTTTACTGGCATTTTCAAATTTTTATGCTCTTAAAGTGCGTTTCAGGCAGAGAGGAGGCCAAAAGTGGATTTTGTGAAATCCACATAGTTTCAAAGATTTTCTTCAGAAAAGTGGCTCAGGATAGTTGATTTCACAGTCTGATGTCATTTTCATGAATATCTGCAACTTTCAGCACTTTACTGGCATTTTCAATTTTTATGCTCTTAAAGTGCGTTTCAGGCAGAGAGGAGGCCAAAAGTGGATTTTGTGAAATCCACATAGTTTCAAAGATTTTCTTCAGAAAAGTGGCTCAGGATAGTTGATTTCACAGTCTGATGTCATTTTCATGAATATCTGCAACTTTCAGCACTTTACTGGCATTTTCAATTTTTTATGCTCTTAAAGTGCGTTTCAGGCAGAGAGGAGGCCAAAAGTGGATTTTGTGAAATCCACATAGTTTCAAAGATTTTCTTCAGAAAAGTGGCTCAGGATAGTTGATTTCACAGTCTGATGTCATTTTCATGAATATCTGCAACTTTCAGCACTTTACTGGCATTTTCAAAATTTTTATGCTCTTAAAGTGCGTTTCAGGCAGAGAGGAGGCCAAAAGTGGATTTTGTGAAATCCACATAGTTTCAAAGATTTTCTTCAGAAAAGTGGCTCAGGATAGTTGATTTCACAGTCTGATGTCATTTTCATGAATATCTGCAACTTTCAGCACTTTACTGGCATTTTCAATTTTTTATGCTCTTAAAGTGCGTTTCAGGCAGAGAGGAGGCCAAAAGTGGATTTTGTGAAATCCACATAGTTTCAAAGATTTTCTTCAGAAAAGTGGCTCAGGATAGTTGATTTCACAGTCTGATGTCATTTTCATGAATATCTGCAACTTTCAGCACTTTACTGGCATTTTCAAAATTTTTATGCTCTTAAAGTGCGTTTCAGGCAGAGAGGAGGCCAAAAGTGGATTTTGTGAAATCCACATAGTTTCAAAGATTTTCTTCAGAAAAGTGGCTCAGGATAGTTGATTTCACAGTCTGATGTCATTTTCATGAATATCTGCAACTTTCAGCACTTTACTGGCATTTTCAATTTTTTATGCTCTTAAAGTGCGTTTCAGGCAGAGAGGAGGCCAAAAGTGGATTTTGTGAAATCCACATAGTTTCAAAGATTTTCTTCAGAAAAGTGGCTCAGGATAGTTGATTTCACAGTCTGATGTCATTTTCATGAATATCTGCAACTTTCAGCACTTTACTGGCATTTTCAATTTTTTATGCTCTTAAAGTGCGTTTCAGGCAGAGAGGAGGCCAAAAGTGGATTTTGTGAAATCCACATAGTTTCAAAGATTTTCTTCAGAAAAGTGGCTCAGGATAGTTGATTTCACAGTCTGATGTCATTTTCATGAATATCTGCAACTTTCAGCACTTTACTGGCATTTTCAAAATTTTTATGCTCTTAAAGTGCGTTTCAGGCAGAGAGGAGGCCAAAAGTGGATTTTGTGAAATCCACATAGTTTCAAAGATTTTCTTCAGAAAAGTGGCTCAGGATAGTTGATTTCACAGTCTGATGTCATTTTCATGAATATCTGCAACTTTCAGCACTTTACTGGCATTTTCAATTTTTATGCTCTTAAAGTGCGTTTCAGGCAGAGAGGAGGCCAAAAGTGGATTTTGTGAAATCCACATAGTTTCAAAGATTTTCTTCAGAAAAGTGGCTCAGGATAGTTGATTTCACAGTCTGATGTCATTTTCATGAATATCTGCAACTTTCAGCACTTTACTGGCATTTTCAAATTTTTATGCTCTTAAAGTGCGTTTCAGGCAGAGAGGAGGCCAAAAGTGGATTTTGTGAAATCCACATAGTTTCAAAGATTTTCTTCAGAAAAGTGGCTCAGGATAGTTGATTTCACAGTCTGATGTCATTTTCATGAATATCTGCAACTTTCAGCACTTTACTGGCATTTTCAATTTTTATGCTCTTAAAGTGCGTTTCAGGCAGAGAGGAGGCCAAAAGTGGATTTTGTGAAATCCACATAGTTTCAAAGATTTTCTTCAGAAAAGTGGCTCAGGATAGTTGATTTCACAGTCTGATGTCATTTTCATGAATATCTGCAACTTTCAGCACTTTACTGGCATTTTCAATTTTTTATGCTCTTAAAGTGCGTTTCAGGCAGAGAGGAGGCCAAAAGTGGATTTTGTGAAATCCACATAGTTTCAAAGATTTTCTTCAGAAAAGTGGCTCAGGATAGTTGATTTCACAGTCTGATGTCATTTTCATGAATATCTGCAACTTTCAGCACTTTACTGGCATTTTCAATTTTTTATGCTCTTAAAGTGCGTTTCAGGCAGAGAGGAGGCCAAAAGTGGATTTTGTGAAATCCACATAGTTTCAAAGATTTTCTTCAGAAAAGTGGCTCAGGATAGTTGATTTCACAGTCTGATGTCATTTTCATGAATATCTGCAACTTTCAGCACTTTACTGGCATTTTCAATTTTTTATGCTCTTAAAGTGCGTTTCAGGCAGAGAGGAGGCCAAAAGTGGATTTTGTGAAATCCACATAGTTTCAAAGATTTTCTTCAGAAAAGTGGCTCAGGATAGTTGATTTCACAGTCTGATGTCATTTTCATGAATATCTGCAACTTTCAGCACTTTACTGGCATTTTCAATTTTTTATGCTCTTAAAGTGCGTTTCAGGCAGAGAGGAGGCCAAAAGTGGATTTTGTGAAATCCACATAGTTTCAAAGATTTTCTTCAGAAAAGTGGCTCAGGATAGTTGATTTCACAGTCTGATGTCATTTTCATGAATATCTGCAACTTTCAGCACTTTACTGGCATTTTCAATTTTTTATGCTCTTAAAGTGCGTTTCAGGCAGAGAGGAGGCCAAAAGTGGATTTTGTGAAATCCACATAGTTTCAAAGATTTTCTTCAGAAAAGTGGCTCAGGATAGTTGATTTCACAGTCTGATGTCATTTTCATGAATATCTGCAACTTTCAGCACTTTACTGGCATTTTCAATTTTTTATGCTCTTAAAGTGCGTTTCAGGCAGAGAGGAGGCCAAAAGTGGATTTTGTGAAATCCACATAGTTTCAAAGATTTTCTTCAGAAAAGTGGCTCAGGATAGTTGATTTCACAGTCTGATGTCATTTTCATGAATATCTGCAACTTTCAGCACTTTACTGGCATTTTCAATTTTTTATGCTCTTAAAGTGCGTTTCAGGCAGAGAGGAGGCCAAAAGTGGATTTTGTGAAATCCACATAGTTTCAAAGATTTTCTTCAGAAAAGTGGCTCAGGATAGTTGATTTCACAGTCTGATGTCATTTTCATGAATATCTGCAACTTTCAGCACTTTACTGGCATTTTCAATTTTTTATGCTCTTAAAGTGCGTTTCAGGCAGAGAGGAGGCCAAAAGTGGATTTTGTGAAATCCACATAGTTTCAAAGATTTTCTTCAGAAAAGTGGCTCAGGATAGTTGATTTCACAGTCTGATGTCATTTTCATGAATATCTGCAACTTTCAGCACTTTACTGGCATTTTCAATTTTTTATGCTCTTAAAGTGCGTTTCAGGCAGAGAGGAGGCCAAAAGTGGATTTTGTGAAATCCACATAGTTTCAAAGATTTTCTTCAGAAAAGTGGCTCAGGATAGTTGATTTCACAGTCTGATGTCATTTTCATGAATATCTGCAACTTTCAGCACTTTACTGGCATTTTCAATTTTTTATGCTCTTAAAGTGCGTTTCAGGCAGAGAGGAGGCCAAAAGTGGATTTTGTGAAATCCACATAGTTTCAAAGATTTTCTTCAGAAAAGTGGCTCAGGATAGTTGATTTCACAGTCTGATGTCATTTTCATGAATATCTGCAACTTTCAGCACTTTACTGGCATTTTCAATTTTTTATGCTCTTAAAGTGCGTTTCAGGCAGAGAGGAGGCCAAAAGTGGATTTTGTGAAATCCACATAGTTTCAAAGATTTTCTTCAGAAAAGTGGCTCAGGATAGTTGATTTCACAGTCTGATGTCATTTTCATGAATATCTGCAACTTTCAGCACTTTACTGGCATTTTCAATTTTTTATGCTCTTAAAGTGCGTTTCAGGCAGAGAGGAGGCCAAAAGTGGATTTTGTGAAATCCACATAGTTTCAAAGATTTTCTTCAGAAAAGTGGCTCAGGATAGTTGATTTCACAGTCTGATGTCATTTTCATGAATATCTGCAACTTTCAGCACTTTACTGGCATTTTCAATTTTTTATGCTCTTAAAGTGCGTTTCAGGCAGAGAGGAGGCCAAAAGTGGATTTTGTGAAATCCACATAGTTTCAAAGATTTTCTTCAGAAAAGTGGCTCAGGATAGTTGATTTCACAGTCTGATGTCATTTTCATGAATATCTGCAACTTTCAGCACTTTACTGGCATTTTCAATTTTTATGCTCTTAAAGTGCGTTTCAGGCAGAGAGGAGGCCAAAAGTGGATTTTGTGAAATCCACATAGTTTCAAAGATTTTCTTCAGAAAAGTGGCTCAGGATAGTTGATTTCACAGTCTGATGTCATTTTCATGAATATCTGCAACTTTCAGCACTTTACTGGCATTTTCAATTTTTATGCTCTTAAAGTGCGTTTCAGGCAGAGAGGAGGCCAAAAGTGGATTTTGTGAAATCCACATAGTTTCAAAGATTTTCTTCAGAAAAGTGGCTCAGGATAGTTGATTTCACAGTCTGATGTCATTTTCATGAATATCTGCAACTTTCAGCACTTTACTGGCATTTTCAATTTTTTATGCTCTTAAAGTGCGTTTCAGGCAGAGAGGAGGCCAAAAGTGGATTTTGTGAAATCCACATAGTTTCAAAGATTTTCTTCAGAAAAGTGGCTCAGGATAGTTGATTTCACAGTCTGATGTCATTTTCATGAATATCTGCAACTTTCAGCACTTTACTGGCATTTTCAATTTTTTATGCTCTTAAAGTGCGTTTCAGGCAGAGAGGAGGCCAAAAGTGGATTTTGTGAAATCCACATAGTTTCAAAGATTTTCTTCAGAAAAGTGGCTCAGGATAGTTGATTTCACAGTCTGATGTCATTTTCATGAATATCTGCAACTTTCAGCACTTTACTGGCATTTTCAAATTTTTATGCTCTTAAAGTGCGTTTCAGGCAGAGAGGAGGCCAAAAGTGGATTTTGTGAAATCCACATAGTTTCAAAGATTTTCTTCAGAAAAGTGGCTCAGGATAGTTGATTTCACAGTCTGATGTCATTTTCATGAATATCTGCAACTTTCAGCACTTTACTGGCATTTTCAATTTTTTATGCTCTTAAAGTGCGTTTCAGGCAGAGAGGAGGCCAAAAGTGGATTTTGTGAAATCCACATAGTTTCAAAGATTTTCTTCAGAAAAGTGGCTCAGGATAGTTGATTTCACAGTCTGATGTCATTTTCATGAATATCTGCAACTTTCAGCACTTTACTGGCATTTTCAATTTTTTATGCTCTTAAAGTGCGTTTCAGGCAGAGAGGAGGCCAAAAGTGGATTTTGTGAAATCCACATAGTTTCAAAGATTTTCTTCAGAAAAGTGGCTCAGGATAGTTGATTTCACAGTCTGATGTCATTTTCATGAATATCTGCAACTTTCAGCACTTTACTGGCATTTTCAATTTTTTATGCTCTTAAAGTGCGTTTCAGGCAGAGAGGAGGCCAAAAGTGGATTTTGTGAAATCCACATAGTTTCAAAGATTTTCTTCAGAAAAGTGGCTCAGGATAGTTGATTTCACAGTCTGATGTCATTTTCATGAATATCTGCAACTTTCAGCACTTTACTGGCATTTTCAATTTTTTATGCTCTTAAAGTGCGTTTCAGGCAGAGAGGAGGCCAAAAGTGGATTTTGTGAAATCCACATAGTTTCAAAGATTTTCTTCAGAAAAGTGGCTCAGGATAGTTGATTTCACAGTCTGATGTCATTTTCATGAATATCTGCAACTTTCAGCACTTTACTGGCATTTTCAATTTTTTATGCTCTTAAAGTGCGTTTCAGGCAGAGAGGAGGCCAAAAGTGGATTTTGTGAAATCCACATAGTTTCAAAGATTTTCTTCAGAAAAGTGGCTCAGGATAGTTGATTTCACAGTCTGATGTCATTTTCATGAATATCTGCAACTTTCAGCACTTTACTGGCATTTTCAATTTTTATGCTCTTAAAGTGCGTTTCAGGCAGAGAGGAGGCCAAAAGTGGATTTTGTGAAATCCACATAGTTTCAAAGATTTTCTTCAGAAAAGTGGCTCAGGATAGTTGATTTCACAGTCTGATGTCATTTTCATGAATATCTGCAACTTTCAGCACTTTACTGGCATTTTCAATTTTTATGCTCTTAAAGTGCGTTTCAGGCAGAGAGGAGGCCAAAAGTGGATTTTGTGAAATCCACATAGTTTCAAAGATTTTCTTCAGAAAAGTGGCTCAGGATAGTTGATTTCACAGTCTGATGTCATTTTCATGAATATCTGCAACTTTCAGCACTTTACTGGCATTTTCAATTTTTTATGCTCTTAAAGTGCGTTTCAGGCAGAGAGGAGGCCAAAAGTGGATTTTGTGAAATCCACATAGTTTCAAAGATTTTCTTCAGAAAAGTGGCTCAGGATAGTTGATTTCACAGTCTGATGTCATTTTCATGAATATCTGCAACTTTCAGCACTTTACTGGCATTTTCAAAATTTTTATGCTCTTAAAGTGCGTTTCAGGCAGAGAGGAGGCCAAAAGTGGATTTTGTGAAATCCACATAGTTTCAAAGATTTTCTTCAGAAAAGTGGCTCAGGATAGTTGATTTCACAGTCTGATGTCATTTTCATGAATATCTGCAACTTTCAGCACTTTACTGGCATTTTCAATTTTTTATGCTCTTAAAGTGCGTTTCAGGCAGAGAGGAGGCCAAAAGTGGATTTTGTGAAATCCACATAGTTTCAAAGATTTTCTTCAGAAAAGTGGCTCAGGATAGTTGATTTCACAGTCTGATGTCATTTTCATGAATATCTGCAACTTTCAGCACTTTACTGGCATTTTCAATTTTTTATGCTCTTAAAGTGCGTTTCAGGCAGAGAGGAGGCCAAAAGTGGATTTTGTGAAATCCACATAGTTTCAAAGATTTTCTTCAGAAAAGTGGCTCAGGATAGTTGATTTCACAGTCTGATGTCATTTTCATGAATATCTGCAACTTTCAGCACTTTACTGGCATTTTCAATTTTTTATGCTCTTAAAGTGCGTTTCAGGCAGAGAGGAGGCCAAAAGTGGATTTTGTGAAATCCACATAGTTTCAAAGATTTTCTTCAGAAAAGTGGCTCAGGATAGTTGATTTCACAGTCTGATGTCATTTTCATGAATATCTGCAACTTTCAGCACTTTACTGGCATTTTCAATTTTTTATGCTCTTAAAGTGCGTTTCAGGCAGAGAGGAGGCCAAAAGTGGATTTTGTGAAATCCACATAGTTTCAAAGATTTTCTTCAGAAAAGTGGCTCAGGATAGTTGATTTCACAGTCTGATGTCATTTTCATGAATATCTGCAACTTTCAGCACTTTACTGGCATTTTCAATTTTTTATGCTCTTAAAGTGCGTTTCAGGCAGAGAGGAGGCCAAAAGTGGATTTTGTGAAATCCACATAGTTTCAAAGATTTTCTTCAGAAAAGTGGCTCAGGATAGTTGATTTCACAGTCTGATGTCATTTTCATGAATATCTGCAACTTTCAGCACTTTACTGGCATTTTCAATTTTTATGCTCTTAAAGTGCGTTTCAGGCAGAGAGGAGGCCAAAAGTGGATTTTGTGAAATCCACATAGTTTCAAAGATTTTCTTCAGAAAAGTGGCTCAGGATAGTTGATTTCACAGTCTGATGTCATTTTCATGAATATCTGCAACTTTCAGCACTTTACTGGCATTTTCAATTTTTTATGCTCTTAAAGTGCGTTTCAGGCAGAGAGGAGGCCAAAAGTGGATTTTGTGAAATCCACATAGTTTCAAAGATTTTCTTCAGAAAAGTGGCTCAGGATAGTTGATTTCACAGTCTGATGTCATTTTCATGAATATCTGCAACTTTCAGCACTTTACTGGCATTTTCAAATTTTTATGCTCTTAAAGTGCGTTTCAGGCAGAGAGGAGGCCAAAAGTGGATTTTGTGAAATCCACATAGTTTCAAAGATTTTCTTCAGAAAAGTGGCTCAGGATAGTTGATTTCACAGTCTGATGTCATTTTCATGAATATCTGCAACTTTCAGCACTTTACTGGCATTTTCAATTTTTTATGCTCTTAAAGTGCGTTTCAGGCAGAGAGGAGGCCAAAAGTGGATTTTGTGAAATCCACATAGTTTCAAAGATTTTCTTCAGAAAAGTGGCTCAGGATAGTTGATTTCACAGTCTGATGTCATTTTCATGAATATCTGCAACTTTCAGCACTTTACTGGCATTTTCAATTTTTTATGCTCTTAAAGTGCGTTTCAGGCAGAGAGGAGGCCAAAAGTGGATTTTGTGAAATCCACATAGTTTCAAAGATTTTCTTCAGAAAAGTGGCTCAGGATAGTTGATTTCACAGTCTGATGTCATTTTCATGAATATCTGCAACTTTCAGCACTTTACTGGCATTTTCAATTTTTTATGCTCTTAAAGTGCGTTTCAGGCAGAGAGGAGGCCAAAAGTGGATTTTGTGAAATCCACATAGTTTCAAAGATTTTCTTCAGAAAAGTGGCTCAGGATAGTTGATTTCACAGTCTGATGTCATTTTCATGAATATCTGCAACTTTCAGCACTTTACTGGCATTTTCAATTTTTATGCTCTTAAAGTGCGTTTCAGGCAGAGAGGAGGCCAAAAGTGGATTTTGTGAAATCCACATAGTTTCAAAGATTTTCTTCAGAAAAGTGGCTCAGGATAGTTGATTTCACAGTCTGATGTCATTTTCATGAATATCTGCAACTTTCAGCACTTTACTGGCATTTTCAATTTTTTATGCTCTTAAAGTGCGTTTCAGGCAGAGAGGAGGCCAAAAGTGGATTTTGTGAAATCCACATAGTTTCAAAGATTTTCTTCAGAAAAGTGGCTCAGGATAGTTGATTTCACAGTCTGATGTCATTTTCATGAATATCTGCAACTTTCAGCACTTTACTGGCATTTTCAATTTTTTATGCTCTTAAAGTGCGTTTCAGGCAGAGAGGAGGCCAAAAGTGGATTTTGTGAAATCCACATAGTTTCAAAGATTTTCTTCAGAAAAGTGGCTCAGGATAGTTGATTTCACAGTCTGATGTCATTTTCATGAATATCTGCAACTTTCAGCACTTTACTGGCATTTTCAATTTTTTATGCTCTTAAAGTGCGTTTCAGGCAGAGAGGAGGCCAAAAGTGGATTTTGTGAAATCCACATAGTTTCAAAGATTTTCTTCAGAAAAGTGGCTCAGGATAGTTGATTTCACAGTCTGATGTCATTTTCATGAATATCTGCAACTTTCAGCACTTTACTGGCATTTTCAATTTTTTATGCTCTTAAAGTGCGTTTCAGGCAGAGAGGAGGCCAAAAGTGGATTTTGTGAAATCCACATAGTTTCAAAGATTTTCTTCAGAAAAGTGGCTCAGGATAGTTGATTTCACAGTCTGATGTCATTTTCATGAATATCTGCAACTTTCAGCACTTTACTGGCATTTTCAATTTTTTATGCTCTTAAAGTGCGTTTCAGGCAGAGAGGAGGCCAAAAGTGGATTTTGTGAAATCCACATAGTTTCAAAGATTTTCTTCAGAAAAGTGGCTCAGGATAGTTGATTTCACAGTCTGATGTCATTTTCATGAATATCTGCAACTTTCAGCACTTTACTGGCATTTTCAATTTTTATGCTCTTAAAGTGCGTTTCAGGCAGAGAGGAGGCCAAAAGTGGATTTTGTGAAATCCACATAGTTTCAAAGATTTTCTTCAGAAAAGTGGCTCAGGATAGTTGATTTCACAGTCTGATGTCATTTTCATGAATATCTGCAACTTTCAGCACTTTACTGGCATTTTCAATTTTTTATGCTCTTAAAGTGCGTTTCAGGCAGAGAGGAGGCCAAAAGTGGATTTTGTGAAATCCACATAGTTTCAAAGATTTTCTTCAGAAAAGTGGCTCAGGATAGTTGATTTCACAGTCTGATGTCATTTTCATGAATATCTGCAACTTTCAGCACTTTACTGGCATTTTCAAATTTTTATGCTCTTAAAGTGCGTTTCAGGCAGAGAGGAGGCCAAAAGTGGATTTTGTGAAATCCACATAGTTTCAAAGATTTTCTTCAGAAAAGTGGCTCAGGATAGTTGATTTCACAGTCTGATGTCATTTTCATGAATATCTGCAACTTTCAGCACTTTACTGGCATTTTCAATTTTTTATGCTCTTAAAGTGCGTTTCAGGCAGAGAGGAGGCCAAAAGTGGATTTTGTGAAATCCACATAGTTTCAAAGATTTTCTTCAGAAAAGTGGCTCAGGATAGTTGATTTCACAGTCTGATGTCATTTTCATGAATATCTGCAACTTTCAGCACTTTACTGGCATTTTCAATTTTTTATGCTCTTAAAGTGCGTTTCAGGCAGAGAGGAGGCCAAAAGTGGATTTTGTGAAATCCACATAGTTTCAAAGATTTTCTTCAGAAAAGTGGCTCAGGATAGTTGATTTCACAGTCTGATGTCATTTTCATGAATATCTGCAACTTTCAGCACTTTACTGGCATTTTCAATTTTTTATGCTCTTAAAGTGCGTTTCAGGCAGAGAGGAGGCCAAAAGTGGATTTTGTGAAATCCACATAGTTTCAAAGATTTTCTTCAGAAAAGTGGCTCAGGATAGTTGATTTCACAGTCTGATGTCATTTTCATGAATATCTGCAACTTTCAGCACTTTACTGGCATTTTCAATTTTTTATGCTCTTAAAGTGCGTTTCAGGCAGAGAGGAGGCCAAAAGTGGATTTTGTGAAATCCACATAGTTTCAAAGATTTTCTTCAGAAAAGTGGCTCAGGATAGTTGATTTCACAGTCTGATGTCATTTTCATGAATATCTGCAACTTTCAGCACTTTACTGGCATTTTCAATTTTTATGCTCTTAAAGTGCGTTTCAGGCAGAGAGGAGGCCAAAAGTGGATTTTGTGAAATCCACATAGTTTCAAAGATTTTCTTCAGAAAAGTGGCTCAGGATAGTTGATTTCACAGTCTGATGTCATTTTCATGAATATCTGCAACTTTCAGCACTTTACTGGCATTTTCAATTTTTATGCTCTTAAAGTGCGTTTCAGGCAGAGAGGAGGCCAAAAGTGGATTTTGTGAAATCCACATAGTTTCAAAGATTTTCTTCAGAAAAGTGGCTCAGGATAGTTGATTTCACAGTCTGATGTCATTTTCATGAATATCTGCAACTTTCAGCACTTTACTGGCATTTTCAATTTTTTATGCTCTTAAAGTGCGTTTCAGGCAGAGAGGAGGCCAAAAGTGGATTTTGTGAAATCCACATAGTTTCAAAGATTTTCTTCAGAAAAGTGGCTCAGGATAGTTGATTTCACAGTCTGATGTCATTTTCATGAATATCTGCAACTTTCAGCACTTTACTGGCATTTTCAATTTTTTATGCTCTTAAAGTGCGTTTCAGGCAGAGAGGAGGCCAAAAGTGGATTTTGTGAAATCCACATAGTTTCAAAGATTTTCTTCAGAAAAGTGGCTCAGGATAGTTGATTTCACAGTCTGATGTCATTTTCATGAATATCTGCAACTTTCAGCACTTTACTGGCATTTTCAAAATTTTTATGCTCTTAAAGTGCGTTTCAGGCAGAGAGGAGGCCAAAAGTGGATTTTGTGAAATCCACATAGTTTCAAAGATTTTCTTCAGAAAAGTGGCTCAGGATAGTTGATTTCACAGTCTGATGTCATTTTCATGAATATCTGCAACTTTCAGCACTTTACTGGCATTTTCAAATTTTTATGCTCTTAAAGTGCGTTTCAGGCAGAGAGGAGGCCAAAAGTGGATTTTGTGAAATCCACATAGTTTCAAAGATTTTCTTCAGAAAAGTGGCTCAGGATAGTTGATTTCACAGTCTGATGTCATTTTCATGAATATCTGCAACTTTCAGCACTTTACTGGCATTTTCAATTTTTATGCTCTTAAAGTGCGTTTCAGGCAGAGAGGAGGCCAAAAGTGGATTTTGTGAAATCCACATAGTTTCAAAGATTTTCTTCAGAAAAGTGGCTCAGGATAGTTGATTTCACAGTCTGATGTCATTTTCATGAATATCTGCAACTTTCAGCACTTTACTGGCATTTTCAATTTTTTATGCTCTTAAAGTGCGTTTCAGGCAGAGAGGAGGCCAAAAGTGGATTTTGTGAAATCCACATAGTTTCAAAGATTTTCTTCAGAAAAGTGGCTCAGGATAGTTGATTTCACAGTCTGATGTCATTTTCATGAATATCTGCAACTTTCAGCACTTTACTGGCATTTTCAATTTTTTATGCTCTTAAAGTGCGTTTCAGGCAGAGAGGAGGCCAAAAGTGGATTTTGTGAAATCCACATAGTTTCAAAGATTTTCTTCAGAAAAGTGGCTCAGGATAGTTGATTTCACAGTCTGATGTCATTTTCATGAATATCTGCAACTTTCAGCACTTTACTGGCATTTTCAATTTTTATGCTCTTAAAGTGCGTTTCAGGCAGAGAGGAGGCCAAAAGTGGATTTTGTGAAATCCACATAGTTTCAAAGATTTTCTTCAGAAAAGTGGCTCAGGATAGTTGATTTCACAGTCTGATGTCATTTTCATGAATATCTGCAACTTTCAGCACTTTACTGGCATTTTCAATTTTTATGCTCTTAAAGTGCGTTTCAGGCAGAGAGGAGGCCAAAAGTGGATTTTGTGAAATCCACATAGTTTCAAAGATTTTCTTCAGAAAAGTGGCTCAGGATAGTTGATTTCACAGTCTGATGTCATTTTCATGAATATCTGCAACTTTCAGCACTTTACTGGCATTTTCAAATTTTTATGCTCTTAAAGTGCGTTTCAGGCAGAGAGGAGGCCAAAAGTGGATTTTGTGAAATCCACATAGTTTCAAAGATTTTCTTCAGAAAAGTGGCTCAGGATAGTTGATTTCACAGTCTGATGTCATTTTCATGAATATCTGCAACTTTCAGCACTTTACTGGCATTTTCAATTTTTTATGCTCTTAAAGTGCGTTTCAGGCAGAGAGGAGGCCAAAAGTGGATTTTGTGAAATCCACATAGTTTCAAAGATTTTCTTCAGAAAAGTGGCTCAGGATAGTTGATTTCACAGTCTGATGTCATTTTCATGAATATCTGCAACTTTCAGCACTTTACTGGCATTTTCAATTTTTTATGCTCTTAAAGTGCGTTTCAGGCAGAGAGGAGGCCAAAAGTGGATTTTGTGAAATCCACATAGTTTCAAAGATTTTCTTCAGAAAAGTGGCTCAGGATAGTTGATTTCACAGTCTGATGTCATTTTCATGAATATCTGCAACTTTCAGCACTTTACTGGCATTTTCAATTTTTATGCTCTTAAAGTGCGTTTCAGGCAGAGAGGAGGCCAAAAGTGGATTTTGTGAAATCCACATAGTTTCAAAGATTTTCTTCAGAAAAGTGGCTCAGGATAGTTGATTTCACAGTCTGATGTCATTTTCATGAATATCTGCAACTTTCAGCACTTTACTGGCATTTTCAAAATTTTTATGCTCTTAAAGTGCGTTTCAGGCAGAGAGGAGGCCAAAAGTGGATTTTGTGAAATCCACATAGTTTCAAAGATTTTCTTCAGAAAAGTGGCTCAGGATAGTTGATTTCACAGTCTGATGTCATTTTCATGAATATCTGCAACTTTCAGCACTTTACTGGCATTTTCAATTTTTTATGCTCTTAAAGTGCGTTTCAGGCAGAGAGGAGGCCAAAAGTGGATTTTGTGAAATCCACATAGTTTCAAAGATTTTCTTCAGAAAAGTGGCTCAGGATAGTTGATTTCACAGTCTGATGTCATTTTCATGAATATCTGCAACTTTCAGCACTTTACTGGCATTTTCAATTTTTTATGCTCTTAAAGTGCGTTTCAGGCAGAGAGGAGGCCAAAAGTGGATTTTGTGAAATCCACATAGTTTCAAAGATTTTCTTCAGAAAAGTGGCTCAGGATAGTTGATTTCACAGTCTGATGTCATTTTCATGAATATCTGCAACTTTCAGCACTTTACTGGCATTTTCAATTTTTTATGCTCTTAAAGTGCGTTTCAGGCAGAGAGGAGGCCAAAAGTGGATTTTGTGAAATCCACATAGTTTCAAAGATTTTCTTCAGAAAAGTGGCTCAGGATAGTTGATTTCACAGTCTGATGTCATTTTCATGAATATCTGCAACTTTCAGCACTTTACTGGCATTTTCAAATTTTTATGCTCTTAAAGTGCGTTTCAGGCAGAGAGGAGGCCAAAAGTGGATTTTGTGAAATCCACATAGTTTCAAAGATTTTCTTCAGAAAAGTGGCTCAGGATAGTTGATTTCACAGTCTGATGTCATTTTCATGAATATCTGCAACTTTCAGCACTTTACTGGCATTTTCAATTTTTTATGCTCTTAAAGTGCGTTTCAGGCAGAGAGGAGGCCAAAAGTGGATTTTGTGAAATCCACATAGTTTCAAAGATTTTCTTCAGAAAAGTGGCTCAGGATAGTTGATTTCACAGTCTGATGTCATTTTCATGAATATCTGCAACTTTCAGCACTTTACTGGCATTTTCAATTTTTTATGCTCTTAAAGTGCGTTTCAGGCAGAGAGGAGGCCAAAAGTGGATTTTGTGAAATCCACATAGTTTCAAAGATTTTCTTCAGAAAAGTGGCTCAGGATAGTTGATTTCACAGTCTGATGTCATTTTCATGAATATCTGCAACTTTCAGCACTTTACTGGCATTTTCAAAATTTTTATGCTCTTAAAGTGCGTTTCAGGCAGAGAGGAGGCCAAAAGTGGATTTTGTGAAATCCACATAGTTTCAAAGATTTTCTTCAGAAAAGTGGCTCAGGATAGTTGATTTCACAGTCTGATGTCATTTTCATGAATATCTGCAACTTTCAGCACTTTACTGGCATTTTCAATTTTTTATGCTCTTAAAGTGCGTTTCAGGCAGAGAGGAGGCCAAAAGTGGATTTTGTGAAATCCACATAGTTTCAAAGATTTTCTTCAGAAAAGTGGCTCAGGATAGTTGATTTCACAGTCTGATGTCATTTTCATGAATATCTGCAACTTTCAGCACTTTACTGGCATTTTCAATTTTTTATGCTCTTAAAGTGCGTTTCAGGCAGAGAGGAGGCCAAAAGTGGATTTTGTGAAATCCACATAGTTTCAAAGATTTTCTTCAGAAAAGTGGCTCAGGATAGTTGATTTCACAGTCTGATGTCATTTTCATGAATATCTGCAACTTTCAGCACTTTACTGGCATTTTCAATTTTTTATGCTCTTAAAGTGCGTTTCAGGCAGAGAGGAGGCCAAAAGTGGATTTTGTGAAATCCACATAGTTTCAAAGATTTTCTTCAGAAAAGTGGCTCAGGATAGTTGATTTCACAGTCTGATGTCATTTTCATGAATATCTGCAACTTTCAGCACTTTACTGGCATTTTCAATTTTTTATGCTCTTAAAGTGCGTTTCAGGCAGAGAGGAGGCCAAAAGTGGATTTTGTGAAATCCACATAGTTTCAAAGATTTTCTTCAGAAAAGTGGCTCAGGATAGTTGATTTCACAGTCTGATGTCATTTTCATGAATATCTGCAACTTTCAGCACTTTACTGGCATTTTCAAATTTTATGCTCTTAAAGTGCGTTTCAGGCAGAGAGGAGGCCAAAAGTGGATTTTGTGAAATCCACATAGTTTCAAAGATTTTCTTCAGAAAAGTGGCTCAGGATAGTTGATTTCACAGTCTGATGTCATTTTCATGAATATCTGCAACTTTCAGCACTTTACTGGCATTTTCAAAATTTTTATGCTCTTAAAGTGCGTTTCAGGCAGAGAGGAGGCCAAAAGTGGATTTTGTGAAATCCACATAGTTTCAAAGATTTTCTTCAGAAAAGTGGCTCAGGATAGTTGATTTCACAGTCTGATGTCATTTTCATGAATATCTGCAACTTTCAGCACTTTACTGGCATTTTCAAATTTTTATGCTCTTAAAGTGCGTTTCAGGCAGAGAGGAGGCCAAAAGTGGATTTTGTGAAATCCACATAGTTTCAAAGATTTTCTTCAGAAAAGTGGCTCAGGATAGTTGATTTCACAGTCTGATGTCATTTTCATGAATATCTGCAACTTTCAGCACTTTACTGGCATTTTCAATTTTTTATGCTCTTAAAGTGCGTTTCAGGCAGAGAGGAGGCCAAAAGTGGATTTTGTGAAATCCACATAGTTTCAAAGATTTTCTTCAGAAAAGTGGCTCAGGATAGTTGATTTCACAGTCTGATGTCATTTTCATGAATATCTGCAACTTTCAGCACTTTACTGGCATTTTCAAATTTTTATGCTCTTAAAGTGCGTTTCAGGCAGAGAGGAGGCCAAAAGTGGATTTTGTGAAATCCACATAGTTTCAAAGATTTTCTTCAGAAAAGTGGCTCAGGATAGTTGATTTCACAGTCTGATGTCATTTTCATGAATATCTGCAACTTTCAGCACTTTACTGGCATTTCAAAATTTTTATGCTC
>JAFEUB010001768.1:0-21205 GCA_024529925.1 Ophthalmolycus amberensis
AGTTGATTTCACAGTCTGATGTCATTTTCATGAATATCTGCAACTTTCAGCACTTTACTGGCATTTTCAATTTTATGCTCTTAAAGTGCGTTTCAGGCAGAGAGGAGGCCAAAAGTGGATTTTGTGAAATCCACATAGTTTCAAAGATTTTCTTCAGAAAAGTGGCTCAGGATAGTTGATTTCACAGTCTGATGTCATTTTCATGAATATCTGCAACTTTCAGCACTTTACTGGCATTTTCAAATTTTTATGCTCTTAAAGTGCGTTTCAGGCAGAGAGGAGGCCAAAAGTGGATTTTGTGAAATCCACATAGTTTCAAAGATTTTCTTCAGAAAAGTGGCTCAGGATAGTTGATTTCACAGTCTGATGTCATTTTCATGAATATCTGCAACTTTCAGCACTTTACTGGCATTTTCAAATTTTTATGCTCTTAAAGTGCGTTTCAGGCAGAGAGGAGGCCAAAAGTGGATTTTGTGAAATCCACATAGTTTCAAAGATTTTCTTCAGAAAAGTGGCTCAGGATAGTTGATTTCACAGTCTGATGTCATTTTCATGAATATCTGCAACTTTCAGCACTTTACTGGCATTTTCAATTTTTATGCTCTTAAAGTGCGTTTCAGGCAGAGAGGAGGCCAAAAGTGGATTTTGTGAAATCCACATAGTTTCAAAGATTTTCTTCAGAAAAGTGGCTCAGGATAGTTGATTTCACAGTCTGATGTCATTTTCATGAATATCTGCAACTTTCAGCACTTTACTGGCATTTTCAATTTTTATGCTCTTAAAGTGCGTTTCAGGCAGAGAGGAGGCCAAAAGTGGATTTTGTGAAATCCACATAGTTTCAAAGATTTTCTTCAGAAAAGTGGCTCAGGATAGTTGATTTCACAGTCTGATGTCATTTTCATGAATATCTGCAACTTTCAGCACTTTACTGGCATTTTCAATTTTTTATGCTCTTAAAGTGCGTTTCAGGCAGAGAGGAGGCCAAAAGTGGATTTTGTGAAATCCACATAGTTTCAAAGATTTTCTTCAGAAAAGTGGCTCAGGATAGTTGATTTCACAGTCTGATGTCATTTTCATGAATATCTGCAACTTTCAGCACTTTACTGGCATTTTCAAAATTTTATGCTCTTAAAGTGCGTTTCAGGCAGAGAGGAGGCCAAAAGTGGATTTTGTGAAATCCACATAGTTTCAAAGATTTTCTTCAGAAAAGTGGCTCAGGATAGTTGATTTCACAGTCTGATGTCATTTTCATGAATATCTGCAACTTTCAGCACTTTACTGGCATTTTCAAATTTTTATGCTCTTAAAGTGCGTTTCAGGCAGAGAGGAGGCCAAAAGTGGATTTTGTGAAATCCACATAGTTTCAAAGATTTTCTTCAGAAAAGTGGCTCAGGATAGTTGATTTCACAGTCTGATGTCATTTTCATGAATATCTGCAACTTTCAGCACTTTACTGGCATTTTCAATTTTTTATGCTCTTAAAGTGCGTTTCAGGCAGAGAGGAGGCCAAAAGTGGATTTTGTGAAATCCACATAGTTTCAAAGATTTTCTTCAGAAAAGTGGCTCAGGATAGTTGATTTCACAGTCTGATGTCATTTTCATGAATATCTGCAACTTTCAGCACTTTACTGGCATTTTCAATTTTTTATGCTCTTAAAGTGCGTTTCAGGCAGAGAGGAGGCCAAAAGTGGATTTTGTGAAATCCACATAGTTTCAAAGATTTTCTTCAGAAAAGTGGCTCAGGATAGTTGATTTCACAGTCTGATGTCATTTTCATGAATATCTGCAACTTTCAGCACTTTACTGGCATTTTCAAAATTTTATGCTCTTAAAGTGCGTTTCAGGCAGAGAGGAGGCCACAAAAAGTGGATATTTTGTTTTTTTTTTTTTTTTTTTTTTTTTTGGATTTTGAAATCCACATAGTTTCAAAGATTTTCTTCAGAAAAGTGGCTCAGGATAGTTGATTTCACAGTCTGATGTCATTTTCATGAATATCTGCAACTTTCAGCACTTTACTGGCATTTTCAATTTTTTATGCTCTTAAAGTGCGTTTCAGGCAGAGAGGAGGCCAAAAGTGGATTTTGTGAAATCCACATAGTTTCAAAGATTTTCTTCAGAAAAGTGGCTCAGGATAGTTGATTTCACAGTCTGATGTCATTTTCATGAATATCTGCAACTTTCAGCACTTTACTGGCATTTTCAATTTTTTATGCTCTTAAAGTGCGTTTCAGGCAGAGAGGAGGCCAAAAGTGGATTTTGTGAAATCCACATAGTTTCAAAGATTTTCTTCAGAAAAGTGGCTCAGGATAGTTGATTTCACAGTCTGATGTCATTTTCATGAATATCTGCAACTTTCAGCACTTTACTGGCATTTTCAAATTTTTATGCTCTTAAAGTGCGTTTCAGGCAGAGAGGAGGCCAAAAGTGGATTTTGTGAAATCCACATAGTTTCAAAGATTTTCTTCAGAAAAGTGGCTCAGGATAGTTGATTTCACAGTCTGATGTCATTTTCATGAATATCTGCAACTTTCAGCACTTTACTGGCATTTTCAAATTTTTATGCTCTTAAAGTGCGTTTCAGGCAGAGAGGAGGCCAAAAGTGGATTTTGTGAAATCCACATAGTTTCAAAGATTTTCTTCAGAAAAGTGGCTCAGGATAGTTGATTTCACAGTCTGATGTCATTTTCATGAATATCTGCAACTTTCAGCACTTTACTGGCATTTTCAATTTTTTATGCTCTTAAAGTGCGTTTCAGGCAGAGAGGAGGCCAAAAGTGGATTTTGTGAAATCCACATAGTTTCAAAGATTTTCTTCAGAAAAGTGGCTCAGGATAGTTGATTTCACAGTCTGATGTCATTTTCATGAATATCTGCAACTTTCAGCACTTTACTGGCATTTTCAAATTTTTATGCTCTTAAAGTGCGTTTCAGGCAGAGAGGAGGCCAAAAGTGGATTTTGTGAAATCCACATAGTTTCAAAGATTTTCTTCAGAAAAGTGGCTCAGGATAGTTGATTTCACAGTCTGATGTCATTTTCATGAATATCTGCAACTTTCAGCACTTTACTGGCATTTTCAATTTTTTATGCTCTTAAAGTGCGTTTCAGGCAGAGAGGAGGCCAAAAGTGGATTTTGTGAAATCCACATAGTTTCAAAGATTTTCTTCAGAAAAGTGGCTCAGGATAGTTGATTTCACAGTCTGATGTCATTTTCATGAATATCTGCAACTTTCAGCACTTTACTGGCATTTTCAAATTTTTATGCTCTTAAAGTGCGTTTCAGGCAGAGAGGAGGCCAAAAGTGGATTTTGTGAAATCCACATAGTTTCAAAGATTTTCTTCAGAAAAGTGGCTCAGGATAGTTGATTTCACAGTCTGATGTCATTTTCATGAATATCTGCAACTTTCAGCACTTTACTGGCATTTTCAAATTTTTATGCTCTTAAAGTGCGTTTCAGGCAGAGAGGAGGCCAAAAGTGGATTTTGTGAAATCCACATAGTTTCAAAGATTTTCTTCAGAAAAGTGGCTCAGGATAGTTGATTTCACAGTCTGATGTCATTTTCATGAATATCTGCAACTTTCAGCACTTTACTGGCATTTTCAAAATTTTATGCTCTTAAAGTGCGTTTCAGGCAGAGAGGAGGCCAAAAGTGGATTTTGTGAAATCCACATAGTTTCAAAGATTTTCTTCAGAAAAGTGGCTCAGGATAGTTGATTTCACAGTCTGATGTCATTTTCATGAATATCTGCAACTTTCAGCACTTTACTGGCATTTTCAAAATTTTATGCTCTTAAAGTGCGTTTCAGGCAGAGAGGAGGCCAAAAGTGGATTTTGTGAAATCCACATAGTTTCAAAGATTTTCTTCAGAAAAGTGGCTCAGGATAGTTGATTTCACAGTCTGATGTCATTTTCATGAATATCTGCAACTTTCAGCACTTTACTGGCATTTTCAATTTTTATGCTCTTAAAGTGCGTTTCAGGCAGAGAGGAGGCCAAAAGTGGATTTTGTGAAATCCACATAGTTTCAAAGATTTTCTTCAGAAAAGTGGCTCAGGATAGTTGATTTCACAGTCTGATGTCATTTTCATGAATATCTGCAACTTTCAGCACTTTACTGGCATTTTCAATTTTTATGCTCTTAAAGTGCGTTTCAGGCAGAGAGGAGGCCAAAAGTGGATTTTGTGAAATCCACATAGTTTCAAAGATTTTCTTCAGAAAAGTGGCTCAGGATAGTTGATTTCACAGTCTGATGTCATTTTCATGAATATCTGCAACTTTCAGCACTTTACTGGCATTTTCAATTTTTATGCTCTTAAAGTGCGTTTCAGGCAGAGAGGAGGCCAAAAGTGGATTTTGTGAAATCCACATAGTTTCAAAGATTTTCTTCAGAAAAGTGGCTCAGGATAGTTGATTTCACAGTCTGATGTCATTTTCATGAATATCTGCAACTTTCAGCACTTTACTGGCATTTTCAAAATTTTTATGCTCTTAAAGTGCGTTTCAGGCAGAGAGGAGGCCAAAAGTGGATTTTGTGAAATCCACATAGTTTCAAAGATTTTCTTCAGAAAAGTGGCTCAGGATAGTTGATTTCACAGTCTGATGTCATTTTCATGAATATCTGCAACTTTCAGCACTTTACTGGCATTTTCAATTTTTTATGCTCTTAAAGTGCGTTTCAGGCAGAGAGGAGGCCAAAAGTGGATTTTGTGAAATCCACATAGTTTCAAAGATTTTCTTCAGAAAAGTGGCTCAGGATAGTTGATTTCACAGTCTGATGTCATTTTCATGAATATCTGCAACTTTCAGCACTTTACTGGCATTTTCAATTTTTATGCTCTTAAAGTGCGTTTCAGGCAGAGAGGAGGCCAAAAGTGGATTTTGTGAAATCCACATAGTTTCAAAGATTTTCTTCAGAAAAGTGGCTCAGGATAGTTGATTTCACAGTCTGATGTCATTTTCATGAATATCTGCAACTTTCAGCACTTTACTGGCATTTTCAAAATTTTTATGCTCTTAAAGTGCGTTTCAGGCAGAGAGGAGGCCAAAAGTGGATTTTGTGAAATCCACATAGTTTCAAAGATTTTCTTCAGAAAAGTGGCTCAGGATAGTTGATTTCACAGTCTGATGTCATTTTCATGAATATCTGCAACTTTCAGCACTTTACTGGCATTTTCAAAATTTTTATGCTCTTAAAGTGCGTTTCAGGCAGAGAGGAGGCCAAAAGTGGATTTTGTGAAATCCACATAGTTTCAAAGATTTTCTTCAGAAAAGTGGCTCAGGATAGTTGATTTCACAGTCTGATGTCATTTTCATGAATATCTGCAACTTTCAGCACTTTACTGGCATTTTCAAATTTTTATGCTCTTAAAGTGCGTTTCAGGCAGAGAGGAGGCCAAAAGTGGATTTTGTGAAATCCACATAGTTTCAAAGATTTTCTTCAGAAAAGTGGCTCAGGATAGTTGATTTCACAGTCTGATGTCATTTTCATGAATATCTGCAACTTTCAGCACTTTACTGGCATTTTCAATTTTTTATGCTCTTAAAGTGCGTTTCAGGCAGAGAGGAGGCCAAAAGTGGATTTTGTGAAATCCACATAGTTTCAAAGATTTTCTTCAGAAAAGTGGCTCAGGATAGTTGATTTCACAGTCTGATGTCATTTTCATGAATATCTGCAACTTTCAGCACTTTACTGGCATTTTCAAAATTTTTATGCTCTTAAAGTGCGTTTCAGGCAGAGAGGAGGCCAAAAGTGGATTTTGTGAAATCCACATAGTTTCAAAGATTTTCTTCAGAAAAGTGGCTCAGGATAGTTGATTTCACAGTCTGATGTCATTTTCATGAATATCTGCAACTTTCAGCACTTTACTGGCATTTTCAAATTTTTATGCTCTTAAAGTGCGTTTCAGGCAGAGAGGAGGCCAAAAGTGGATTTTGTGAAATCCACATAGTTTCAAAGATTTTCTTCAGAAAAGTGGCTCAGGATAGTTGATTTCACAGTCTGATGTCATTTTCATGAATATCTGCAACTTTCAGCACTTTACTGGCATTTTCAATTTTTATGCTCTTAAAGTGCGTTTCAGGCAGAGAGGAGGCCAAAAGTGGATTTTGTGAAATCCACATAGTTTCAAAGATTTTCTTCAGAAAAGTGGCTCAGGATAGTTGATTTCACAGTCTGATGTCATTTTCATGAATATCTGCAACTTTCAGCACTTTACTGGCATTTTCAAAATTTTTATGCTCTTAAAGTGCGTTTCAGGCAGAGAGGAGGCCAAAAGTGGATTTTGTGAAATCCACATAGTTTCAAAGATTTTCTTCAGAAAAGTGGCTCAGGATAGTTGATTTCACAGTCTGATGTCATTTTCATGAATATCTGCAACTTTCAGCACTTTACTGGCATTTTCAAATTTTTATGCTCTTAAAGTGCGTTTCAGGCAGAGAGGAGGCCAAAAGTGGATTTTGTGAAATCCACATAGTTTCAAAGATTTTCTTCAGAAAAGTGGCTCAGGATAGTTGATTTCACAGTCTGATGTCATTTTCATGAATATCTGCAACTTTCAGCACTTTACTGGCATTTTCAATTTTTTATGCTCTTAAAGTGCGTTTCAGGCAGAGAGGAGGCCAAAAGTGGATTTTGTGAAATCCACATAGTTTCAAAGATTTTCTTCAGAAAAGTGGCTCAGGATAGTTGATTTCACAGTCTGATGTCATTTTCATGAATATCTGCAACTTTCAGCACTTTACTGGCATTTTCAAAATTTTTATGCTCTTAAAGTGCGTTTCAGGCAGAGAGGAGGCCAAAAGTGGATTTTGTGAAATCCACATAGTTTCAAAGATTTTCTTCAGAAAAGTGGCTCAGGATAGTTGATTTCACAGTCTGATGTCATTTTCATGAATATCTGCAACTTTCAGCACTTTACTGGCATTTTCAATTTTTTATGCTCTTAAAGTGCGTTTCAGGCAGAGAGGAGGCCAAAAGTGGATTTTGTGAAATCCACATAGTTTCAAAGATTTTCTTCAGAAAAGTGGCTCAGGATAGTTGATTTCACAGTCTGATGTCATTTTCATGAATATCTGCAACTTTCAGCACTTTACTGGCATTTTCAATTTTTATGCTCTTAAAGTGCGTTTCAGGCAGAGAGGAGGCCAAAAGTGGATTTTGTGAAATCCACATAGTTTCAAAGATTTTCTTCAGAAAAGTGGCTCAGGATAGTTGATTTCACAGTCTGATGTCATTTTCATGAATATCTGCAACTTTCAGCACTTTACTGGCATTTTCAAAATTTTTATGCTCTTAAAGTGCGTTTCAGGCAGAGAGGAGGCCAAAAGTGGATTTTGTGAAATCCACATAGTTTCAAAGATTTTCTTCAGAAAAGTGGCTCAGGATAGTTGATTTCACAGTCTGATGTCATTTTCATGAATATCTGCAACTTTCAGCACTTTACTGGCATTTTCAAATTTTTTATGCTCTTAAAGTGCGTTTCAGGCAGAGAGGAGGCCAAAAGTGGATTTTGTGAAATCCACATAGTTTCAAAGATTTTCTTCAGAAAAGTGGCTCAGGATAGTTGATTTCACAGTCTGATGTCATTTTCATGAATATCTGCAACTTTCAGCACTTTACTGGCATTTTCAATTTTTATGCTCTTAAAGTGCGTTTCAGGCAGAGAGGAGGCCAAAAGTGGATTTTGTGAAATCCACATAGTTTCAAAGATTTTCTTCAGAAAAGTGGCTCAGGATAGTTGATTTCACAGTCTGATGTCATTTTCATGAATATCTGCAACTTTCAGCACTTTACTGGCATTTTCAATTTTTTATGCTCTTAAAGTGCGTTTCAGGCAGAGAGGAGGCCAAAAGTGGATTTTGTGAAATCCACATAGTTTCAAAGATTTTCTTCAGAAAAGTGGCTCAGGATAGTTGATTTCACAGTCTGATGTCATTTTCATGAATATCTGCAACTTTCAGCACTTTACTGGCATTTTCAATTTTTTATGCTCTTAAAGTGCGTTTCAGGCAGAGAGGAGGCCAAAAGTGGATT
The DNA here is from genome assembly GCA_024529925.1 of Ophthalmolycus amberensis. Taxonomy (NCBI): domain Eukaryota; kingdom Metazoa; phylum Chordata; class Actinopteri; order Perciformes; family Zoarcidae; genus Ophthalmolycus; species Ophthalmolycus amberensis. The sequence continues at coordinate 8,033 of JAFEUB010001768.1, forward strand.
TTGTGAAATCCACATAGTTTCAAAGATTTTCTTCAGAAAAGTGGCTCAGGATAGTTGATTTCACAGTCTGATGTCATTTTCATGAATATCTGCAACTTTCAGCACTTTACTGGCATTTTCAATTTTTTTATGCTCTTAAAGTGCGTTTCAGGCAGAGAGGAGGCCAAAAGTGGATTTTGTGAAATCCACATAGTTTCAAAGATTTTCTTCAGAAAAGTGGCTCAGGATAGTTGATTTCACAGTCTGATGTCATTTTCATGAATATCTGCAACTTTCAGCACTTTACTGGCATTTTCAAAATTTTTATGCTCTTAAAGTGCGTTTCAGGCAGAGAGGAGGCCAAAAGTGGATTTTGTGAAATCCACATAGTTTCAAAGATTTTCTTCAGAAAAGTGGCTCAGGATAGTTGATTTCACAGTCTGATGTCATTTTCATGAATATCTGCAACTTTCAGCACTTTACTGGCATTTTCAAAATTTTTATGCTCTTAAAGTGCGTTTCAGGCAGAGAGGAGGCCAAAAGTGGATTTTGTGAAATCCACATAGTTTCAAAGATTTTCTTCAGAAAAGTGGCTCAGGATAGTTGATTTCACAGTCTGATGTCATTTTCATGAATATCTGCAACTTTCAGCACTTTACTGGCATTTTCAATTTTTTATGCTCTTAAAGTGCGTTTCAGGCAGAGAGGAGGCCAAAAGTGGATTTTGTGAAATCCACATAGTTTCAAAGATTTTCTTCAGAAAAGTGGCTCAGGATAGTTGATTTCACAGTCTGATGTCATTTTCATGAATATCTGCAACTTTCAGCACTTTACTGGCATTTTCAAATTTTTATGCTCTTAAAGTGCGTTTCAGGCAGAGAGGAGGCCAAAAGTGGATTTTGTGAAATCCACATAGTTTCAAAGATTTTCTTCAGAAAAGTGGCTCAGGATAGTTGATTTCACAGTCTGATGTCATTTTCATGAATATCTGCAACTTTCAGCACTTTACTGGCATTTTCAATTTTTATGCTCTTAAAGTGCGTTTCAGGCAGAGAGGAGGCCAAAAGTGGATTTTGTGAAATCCACATAGTTTCAAAGATTTTCTTCAGAAAAGTGGCTCAGGATAGTTGATTTCACAGTCTGATGTCATTTTCATGAATATCTGCAACTTTCAGCACTTTACTGGCATTTTCAAAATTTTTATGCTCTTAAAGTGCGTTTCAGGCAGAGAGGAGGCCAAAAGTGGATTTTGTGAAATCCACATAGTTTCAAAGATTTTCTTCAGAAAAGTGGCTCAGGATAGTTGATTTCACAGTCTGATGTCATTTTCATGAATATCTGCAACTTTCAGCACTTTACTGGCATTTTCAATTTTTTATGCTCTTAAAGTGCGTTTCAGGCAGAGAGGAGGCCAAAAGTGGATTTTGTGAAATCCACATAGTTTCAAAGATTTTCTTCAGAAAAGTGGCTCAGGATAGTTGATTTCACAGTCTGATGTCATTTTCATGAATATCTGCAACTTTCAGCACTTTACTGGCATTTTCAATTTTTTATGCTCTTAAAGTGCGTTTCAGGCAGAGAGGAGGCCAAAAGTGGATTTTGTGAAATCCACATAGTTTCAAAGATTTTCTTCAGAAAAGTGGCTCAGGATAGTTGATTTCACAGTCTGATGTCATTTTCATGAATATCTGCAACTTTCAGCACTTTACTGGCATTTTCAAAATTTTTATGCTCTTAAAGTGCGTTTCAGGCAGAGAGGAGGCCAAAAGTGGATTTTGTGAAATCCACATAGTTTCAAAGATTTTCTTCAGAAAAGTGGCTCAGGATAGTTGATTTCACAGTCTGATGTCATTTTCATGAATATCTGCAACTTTCAGCACTTTACTGGCATTTTCAATTTTTTATGCTCTTAAAGTGCGTTTCAGGCAGAGAGGAGGCCAAAAGTGGATTTTGTGAAATCCACATAGTTTCAAAGATTTTCTTCAGAAAAGTGGCTCAGGATAGTTGATTTCACAGTCTGATGTCATTTTCATGAATATCTGCAACTTTCAGCACTTTACTGGCATTTTCAAAATTTTTATGCTCTTAAAGTGCGTTTCAGGCAGAGAGGAGGCCAAAAGTGGATTTTGTGAAATCCACATAGTTTCAAAGATTTTCTTCAGAAAAGTGGCTCAGGATAGTTGATTTCACAGTCTGATGTCATTTTCATGAATATCTGCAACTTTCAGCACTTTACTGGCATTTTCAAATTTTTTATGCTCTTAAAGTGCGTTTCAGGCAGAGAGGAGGCCAAAAGTGGATTTTGTGAAATCCACATAGTTTCAAAGATTTTCTTCAGAAAAGTGGCTCAGGATAGTTGATTTCACAGTCTGATGTCATTTTCATGAATATCTGCAACTTTCAGCACTTTACTGGCATTTTCAAAATTTTATGCTCTTAAAGTGCGTTTCAGGCAGAGAGGAGGCCAAAAGTGGATTTTGTGAAATCCACATAGTTTCAAAGATTTTCTTCAGAAAAGTGGCTCAGGATAGTTGATTTCACAGTCTGATGTCATTTTCATGAATATCTGCAACTTTCAGCACTTTACTGGCATTTTCAATTTTTTATGCTCTTAAAGTGCGTTTCAGGCAGAGAGGAGGCCAAAGTGGATTTTGTGAAATCCACATAGTTTCAAAGATTTTCTTCAGAAAAGTGGCTCAGGATAGTTGATTTCACAGTCTGATGTCATTTTCATGAATATCTGCAACTTTCAGCACTTTACTGGCATTTTCAAAATTTTTATGCTCTTAAAGTGCGTTTCAGGCAGAGAGGAGGCCAAAAGTGGATTTTGTGAAATCCACATAGTTTCAAAGATTTTCTTCAGAAAAGTGGCTCAGGATAGTTGATTTCACAGTCTGATGTCATTTTCATGAATATCTGCAACTTTCAGCACTTTACTGGCATTTTCAATTTTTTATGCTCTTAAAGTGCGTTTCAGGCAGAGAGGAGGCCAAAAGTGGATTTTGTGAAATCCACATAGTTTCAAAGATTTTCTTCAGAAAAGTGGCTCAGGATAGTTGATTTCACAGTCTGATGTCATTTTCATGAATATCTGCAACTTTCAGCACTTTACTGGCATTTTCAATTTTTATGCTCTTAAAGTGCGTTTCAGGCAGAGAGGAGGCCAAAAGTGGATTTTGTGAAATCCACATAGTTTCAAAGATTTTCTTCAGAAAAGTGGCTCAGGATAGTTGATTTCACAGTCTGATGTCATTTTCATGAATATCTGCAACTTTCAGCACTTTACTGGCATTTTCAATTTTTTATGCTCTTAAAGTGCGTTTCAGGCAGAGAGGAGGCCAAAAGTGGATTTTGTGAAATCCACATAGTTTCAAAGATTTTCTTCAGAAAAGTGGCTCAGGATAGTTGATTTCACAGTCTGATGTCATTTTCATGAATATCTGCAACTTTCAGCACTTTACTGGCATTTTCAATTTTTATGCTCTTAAAGTGCGTTTCAGGCAGAGAGGAGGCCAAAAGTGGATTTTGTGAAATCCACATAGTTTCAAAGATTTTCTTCAGAAAAGTGGCTCAGGATAGTTGATTTCACAGTCTGATGTCATTTTCATGAATATCTGCAACTTTCAGCACTTTACTGGCATTTTCAATTTTTATGCTCTTAAAGTGCGTTTCAGGCAGAGAGGAGGCCAAAAGTGGATTTTGTGAAATCCACATAGTTTCAAAGATTTTCTTCAGAAAAGTGGCTCAGGATAGTTGATTTCACAGTCTGATGTCATTTTCATGAATATCTGCAACTTTCAGCACTTTACTGGCATTTTCAATTTTTTATGCTCTTAAAGTGCGTTTCAGGCAGAGAGGAGGCCAAAAGTGGATTTTGTGAAATCCACATAGTTTCAAAGATTTTCTTCAGAAAAGTGGCTCAGGATAGTTGATTTCACAGTCTGATGTCATTTTCATGAATATCTGCAACTTTCAGCACTTTACTGGCATTTTCAATTTTTATGCTCTTAAAGTGCGTTTCAGGCAGAGAGGAGGCCAAAAGTGGATTTTGTGAAATCCACATAGTTTCAAAGATTTTCTTCAGAAAAGTGGCTCAGGATAGTTGATTTCACAGTCTGATGTCATTTTCATGAATATCTGCAACTTTCAGCACTTTACTGGCATTTTCAAATTTTTATGCTCTTAAAGTGCGTTTCAGGCAGAGAGGAGGCCAAAAGTGGATTTTGTGAAATCCACATAGTTTCAAAGATTTTCTTCAGAAAAGTGGCTCAGGATAGTTGATTTCACAGTCTGATGTCATTTTCATGAATATCTGCAACTTTCAGCACTTTACTGGCATTTTCAATTTTTATGCTCTTAAAGTGCGTTTCAGGCAGAGAGGAGGCCAAAAGTGGATTTTGTGAAATCCACATAGTTTCAAAGATTTTCTTCAGAAAAGTGGCTCAGGATAGTTGATTTCACAGTCTGATGTCATTTTCATGAATATCTGCAACTTTCAGCACTTTACTGGCATTTTCAATTTTTATGCTCTTAAAGTGCGTTTCAGGCAGAGAGGAGGCCAAAAGTGGATTTTGTGAAATCCACATAGTTTCAAAGATTTTCTTCAGAAAAGTGGCTCAGGATAGTTGATTTCACAGTCTGATGTCATTTTCATGAATATCTGCAACTTTCAGCACTTTACTGGCATTTTCAATTTTTATGCTCTTAAAGTGCGTTTCAGGCAGAGAGGAGGCCAAAAGTGGATTTTGTGAAATCCACATAGTTTCAAAGATTTTCTTCAGAAAAGTGGCTCAGGATAGTTGATTTCACAGTCTGATGTCATTTTCATGAATATCTGCAACTTTCAGCACTTTACTGGCATTTTCAATTTTTTATGCTCTTAAAGTGCGTTTCAGGCAGAGAGGAGGCCAAAAGTGGATTTTGTGAAATCCACATAGTTTCAAAGATTTTCTTCAGAAAAGTGGCTCAGGATAGTTGATTTCACAGTCTGATGTCATTTTCATGAATATCTGCAACTTTCAGCACTTTACTGGCATTTTCAAAATTTTTATGCTCTTAAAGTGCGTTTCAGGCAGAGAGGAGGCCAAAAGTGGATTTTGTGAAATCCACATAGTTTCAAAGATTTTCTTCAGAAAAGTGGCTCAGGATAGTTGATTTCACAGTCTGATGTCATTTTCATGAATATCTGCAACTTTCAGCACTTTACTGGCATTTTCAATTTTTTATGCTCTTAAAGTGCGTTTCAGGCAGAGAGGAGGCCAAAAGTGGATTTTGTGAAATCCACATAGTTTCAAAGATTTTCTTCAGAAAAGTGGCTCAGGATAGTTGATTTCACAGTCTGATGTCATTTTCATGAATATCTGCAACTTTCAGCACTTTACTGGCATTTTCAAAATTTTATGCTCTTAAAGTGCGTTTCAGGCAGAGAGGAGGCCAAAAGTGGATTTTGTGAAATCCACATAGTTTCAAAGATTTTCTTCAGAAAAGTGGCTCAGGATAGTTGATTTCACAGTCTGATGTCATTTTCATGAATATCTGCAACTTTCAGCACTTTACTGGCATTTTCAAAATTTTTATGCTCTTAAAGTGCGTTTCAGGCAGAGAGGAGGCCAAAAGTGGATTTTGTGAAATCCACATAGTTTCAAAGATTTTCTTCAGAAAAGTGGCTCAGGATAGTTGATTTCACAGTCTGATGTCATTTTCATGAATATCTGCAACTTTCAGCACTTTACTGGCATTTTCAATTTTTTATGCTCTTAAAGTGCGTTTCAGGCAGAGAGGAGGCCAAAAGTGGATTTTGTGAAATCCACATAGTTTCAAAGATTTTCTTCAGAAAAGTGGCTCAGGATAGTTGATTTCACAGTCTGATGTCATTTTCATGAATATCTGCAACTTTCAGCACTTTACTGGCATTTTCAAATTTTTATGCTCTTAAAGTGCGTTTCAGGCAGAGAGGAGGCCAAAAGTGGATTTTGTGAAATCCACATAGTTTCAAAGATTTTCTTCAGAAAAGTGGCTCAGGATAGTTGATTTCACAGTCTGATGTCATTTTCATGAATATCTGCAACTTTCAGCACTTTACTGGCATTTTCAATTTTTTATGCTCTTAAAGTGCGTTTCAGGCAGAGAGGAGGCCAAAAGTGGATTTTGTGAAATCCACATAGTTTCAAAGATTTTCTTCAGAAAAGTGGCTCAGGATAGTTGATTTCACAGTCTGATGTCATTTTCATGAATATCTGCAACTTTCAGCACTTTACTGGCATTTTCAATTTTTATGCTCTTAAAGTGCGTTTCAGGCAGAGAGGAGGCCAAAAGTGGATTTTGTGAAATCCACATAGTTTCAAAGATTTTCTTCAGAAAAGTGGCTCAGGATAGTTGATTTCACAGTCTGATGTCATTTTCATGAATATCTGCAACTTTCAGCACTTTACTGGCATTTTCAATTTTTTATGCTCTTAAAGTGCGTTTCAGGCAGAGAGGAGGCCAAAAGTGGATTTTGTGAAATCCACATAGTTTCAAAGATTTTCTTCAGAAAAGTGGCTCAGGATAGTTGATTTCACAGTCTGATGTCATTTTCATGAATATCTGCAACTTTCAGCACTTTACTGGCATTTTCAATTTTTTATGCTCTTAAAGTGCGTTTCAGGCAGAGAGGAGGCCAAAAGTGGATTTTGTGAAATCCACATAGTTTCAAAGATTTTCTTCAGAAAAGTGGCTCAGGATAGTTGATTTCACAGTCTGATGTCATTTTCATGAATATCTGCAACTTTCAGCACTTTACTGGCATTTTCAATTTTTTATGCTCTTAAAGTGCGTTTCAGGCAGAGAGGAGGCCAAAAGTGGATTTTGTGAAATCCACATAGTTTCAAAGATTTTCTTCAGAAAAGTGGCTCAGGATAGTTGATTTCACAGTCTGATGTCATTTTCATGAATATCTGCAACTTTCAGCACTTTACTGGCATTTTCAATTTTTTATGCTCTTAAAGTGCGTTTCAGGCAGAGAGGAGGCCAAAAGTGGATTTTGTGAAATCCACATAGTTTCAAAGATTTTCTTCAGAAAAGTGGCTCAGGATAGTTGATTTCACAGTCTGATGTCATTTTCATGAATATCTGCAACTTTCAGCACTTTACTGGCATTTTCAATTTTTTATGCTCTTAAAGTGCGTTTCAGGCAGAGAGGAGGCCAAAAGTGGATTTTGTGAAATCCACATAGTTTCAAAGATTTTCTTCAGAAAAGTGGCTCAGGATAGTTGATTTCACAGTCTGATGTCATTTTCATGAATATCTGCAACTTTCAGCACTTTACTGGCATTTTCAATTTTTTATGCTCTTAAAGTGCGTTTCAGGCAGAGAGGAGGCCAAAAGTGGATTTTGTGAAATCCACATAGTTTCAAAGATTTTCTTCAGAAAAGTGGCTCAGGATAGTTGATTTCACAGTCTGATGTCATTTTCATGAATATCTGCAACTTTCAGCACTTTACTGGCATTTTCAATTTTTATGCTCTTAAAGTGCGTTTCAGGCAGAGAGGAGGCCAAAAGTGGATTTTGTGAAATCCACATAGTTTCAAAGATTTTCTTCAGAAAAGTGGCTCAGGATAGTTGATTTCACAGTCTGATGTCATTTTCATGAATATCTGCAACTTTCAGCACTTTACTGGCATTTTCAAATTTTTATGCTCTTAAAGTGCGTTTCAGGCAGAGAGGAGGCCAAAAGTGGATTTTGTGAAATCCACATAGTTTCAAAGATTTTCTTCAGAAAAGTGGCTCAGGATAGTTGATTTCACAGTCTGATGTCATTTTCATGAATATCTGCAACTTTCAGCACTTTACTGGCATTTTCAATTTTTTATGCTCTTAAAGTGCGTTTCAGGCAGAGAGGAGGCCAAAAGTGGATTTTGTGAAATCCACATAGTTTCAAAGATTTTCTTCAGAAAAGTGGCTCAGGATAGTTGATTTCACAGTCTGATGTCATTTTCATGAATATCTGCAACTTTCAGCACTTTACTGGCATTTTCAAAATTTTTATGCTCTTAAAGTGCGTTTCAGGCAGAGAGGAGGCCAAAAGTGGATTTTGTGAAATCCACATAGTTTCAAAGATTTTCTTCAGAAAAGTGGCTCAGGATAGTTGATTTCACAGTCTGATGTCATTTTCATGAATATCTGCAACTTTCAGCACTTTACTGGCATTTTCAATTTTTTATGCTCTTAAAGTGCGTTTCAGGCAGAGAGGAGGCCAAAAGTGGATTTTGTGAAATCCACATAGTTTCAAAGATTTTCTTCAGAAAAGTGGCTCAGGATAGTTGATTTCACAGTCTGATGTCATTTTCATGAATATCTGCAACTTTCAGCACTTTACTGGCATTTTCAATTTTTTATGCTCTTAAAGTGCGTTTCAGGCAGAGAGGAGGCCAAAAGTGGATTTTGTGAAATCCACATAGTTTCAAAGATTTTCTTCAGAAAAGTGGCTCAGGATAGTTGATTTCACAGTCTGATGTCATTTTCATGAATATCTGCAACTTTCAGCACTTTACTGGCATTTTCAATTTTTTTATGCTCTTAAAGTGCGTTTCAGGCAGAGAGGAGGCCAAAAGTGGATTTTGTGAAATCCACATAGTTTCAAAGATTTTCTTCAGAAAAGTGGCTCAGGATAGTTGATTTCACAGTCTGATGTCATTTTCATGAATATCTGCAACTTTCAGCACTTTACTGGCATTTTCAATTTTTATGCTCTTAAAGTGCGTTTCAGGCAGAGAGGAGGCCAAAAGTGGATTTTGTGAAATCCACATAGTTTCAAAGATTTTCTTCAGAAAAGTGGCTCAGGATAGTTGATTTCACAGTCTGATGTCATTTTCATGAATATCTGCAACTTTCAGCACTTTACTGGCATTTTCAATTTTTATGCTCTTAAAGTGCGTTTCAGGCAGAGAGGAGGCCAAAAGTGGATTTTGTGAAATCCACATAGTTTCAAAGATTTTCTTCAGAAAAGTGGCTCAGGATAGTTGATTTCACAGTCTGATGTCATTTTCATGAATATCTGCAACTTTCAGCACTTTACTGGCATTTTCAAAATTTTTATGCTCTTAAAGTGCGTTTCAGGCAGAGAGGAGGCCAAAAGTGGATTTTGTGAAATCCACATAGTTTCAAAGATTTTCTTCAGAAAAGTGGCTCAGGATAGTTGATTTCACAGTCTGATGTCATTTTCATGAATATCTGCAACTTTCAGCACTTTACTGGCATTTTCAATTTTTTATGCTCTTAAAGTGCGTTTCAGGCAGAGAGGAGGCCAAAGTGGATTTTGTGAAATCCACATAGTTTCAAAGATTTTCTTCAGAAAAGTGGCTCAGGATAGTTGATTTCACAGTCTGATGTCATTTTCATGAATATCTGCAACTTTCAGCACTTTACTGGCATTTTCAATTTTTTATGCTCTTAAAGTGCGTTTCAGGCAGAGAGGAGGCCAAAAGTGGATTTTGTGAAATCCACATAGTTTCAAAGATTTTCTTCAGAAAAGTGGCTCAGGATAGTTGATTTCACAGTCTGATGTCATTTTCATGAATATCTGCAACTTTCAGCACTTTACTGGCATTTTCAAATTTTTATGCTCTTAAAGTGCGTTTCAGGCAGAGAGGAGGCCAAAAGTGGATTTTGTGAAATCCACATAGTTTCAAAGATTTTCTTCAGAAAAGTGGCTCAGGATAGTTGATTTCACAGTCTGATGTCATTTTCATGAATATCTGCAACTTTCAGCACTTTACTGGCATTTTCAATTTTTTATGCTCTTAAAGTGCGTTTCAGGCAGAGAGGAGGCCAAAAGTGGATTTTGTGAAATCCACATAGTTTCAAAGATTTTCTTCAGAAAAGTGGCTCAGGATAGTTGATTTCACAGTCTGATGTCATTTTCATGAATATCTGCAACTTTCAGCACTTTACTGGCATTTTCAATTTTTTATGCTCTTAAAGTGCGTTTCAGGCAGAGAGGAGGCCAAAAGTGGATTTTGTGAAATCCACATAGTTTCAAAGATTTTCTTCAGAAAAGTGGCTCAGGATAGTTGATTTCACAGTCTGATGTCATTTTCATGAATATCTGCAACTTTCAGCACTTTACTGGCATTTTCAAAATTTTTATGCTCTTAAAGTGCGTTTCAGGCAGAGAGGAGGCCAAAAGTGGATTTTGTGAAATCCACATAGTTTCAAAGATTTTCTTCAGAAAAGTGGCTCAGGATAGTTGATTTCACAGTCTGATGTCATTTTCATGAATATCTGCAACTTTCAGCACTTTACTGGCATTTTCAATTTTTTATGCTCTTAAAGTGCGTTTCAGGCAGAGAGGAGGCCAAAAGTGGATTTTGTGAAATCCACATAGTTTCAAAGATTTTCTTCAGAAAAGTGGCTCAGGATAGTTGATTTCACAGTCTGATGTCATTTTCATGAATATCTGCAACTTTCAGCACTTTACTGGCATTTTCAATTTTTATGCTCTTAAAGTGCGTTTCAGGCAGAGAGGAGGCCAAAAGTGGATTTTGTGAAATCCACATAGTTTCAAAGATTTTCTTCAGAAAAGTGGCTCAGGATAGTTGATTTCACAGTCTGATGTCATTTTCATGAATATCTGCAACTTTCAGCACTTTACTGGCATTTTCAAAATTTTTATGCTCTTAAAGTGCGTTTCAGGCAGAGAGGAGGCCAAAAGTGGATTTTGTGAAATCCACATAGTTTCAAAGATTTTCTTCAGAAAAGTGGCTCAGGATAGTTGATTTCACAGTCTGATGTCATTTTCATGAATATCTGCAACTTTCAGCACTTTACTGGCATTTTCAATTTTTTATGCTCTTAAAGTGCGTTTCAGGCAGAGAGGAGGCCAAAAGTGGATTTTGTGAAATCCACATAGTTTCAAAGATTTTCTTCAGAAAAGTGGCTCAGGATAGTTGATTTCACAGTCTGATGTCATTTTCATGAATATCTGCAACTTTCAGCACTTTACTGGCATTTTCAATTTTTTATGCTCTTAAAGTGCGTTTCAGGCAGAGAGGAGGCCAAAAGTGGATTTTGTGAAATCCACATAGTTTCAAAGATTTTCTTCAGAAAAGTGGCTCAGGATAGTTGATTTCACAGTCTGATGTCATTTTCATGAATATCTGCAACTTTCAGCACTTTACTGGCATTTTCAAATTTTTATGCTCTTAAAGTGCGTTTCAGGCAGAGAGGAGGCCAAAAGTGGATTTTGTGAAATCCACATAGTTTCAAAGATTTTCTTCAGAAAAGTGGCTCAGGATAGTTGATTTCACAGTCTGATGTCATTTTCATGAATATCTGCAACTTTCAGCACTTTACTGGCATTTTCAAAATTTTTATGCTCTTAAAGTGCGTTTCAGGCAGAGAGGAGGCCAAAAGTGGATTTTGTGAAATCCACATAGTTTCAAAGATTTTCTTCAGAAAAGTGGCTCAGGATAGTTGATTTCACAGTCTGATGTCATTTTCATGAATATCTGCAACTTTCAGCACTTTACTGGCATTTTCAATTTTTTATGCTCTTAAAGTGCGTTTCAGGCAGAGAGGAGGCCAAAAGTGGATTTTGTGAAATCCACATAGTTTCAAAGATTTTCTTCAGAAAAGTGGCTCAGGATAGTTGATTTCACAGTCTGATGTCATTTTCATGAATATCTGCAACTTTCAGCACTTTACTGGCATTTTCAATTTTTTATGCTCTTAAAGTGCGTTTCAGGCAGAGAGGAGGCCAAAAGTGGATTTTGTGAAATCCACATAGTTTCAAAGATTTTCTTCAGAAAAGTGGCTCAGGATAGTTGATTTCACAGTCTGATGTCATTTTCATGAATATCTGCAACTTTCAGCACTTTACTGGCATTTTCAATTTTTTATGCTCTTAAAGTGCGTTTCAGGCAGAGAGGAGGCCAAAAGTGGATTTTGTGAAATCCACATAGTTTCAAAGATTTTCTTCAGAAAAGTGGCTCAGGATAGTTGATTTCACAGTCTGATGTCATTTTCATGAATATCTGCAACTTTCAGCACTTTACTGGCATTTTCAAAATTTTATGCTCTTAAAGTGCGTTTCAGGCAGAGAGGAGGCCAAAAGTGGATTTTGTGAAATCCACATAGTTTCAAAGATTTTCTTCAGAAAAGTGGCTCAGGATAGTTGATTTCACAGTCTGATGTCATTTTCATGAATATCTGCAACTTTCAGCACTTTACTGGCATTTTCAATTTTTTATGCTCTTAAAGTGCGTTTCAGGCAGAGAGGAGGCCAAAAGTGGATTTTGTGAAATCCACATAGTTTCAAAGATTTTCTTCAGAAAAGTGGCTCAGGATAGTTGATTTCACAGTCTGATGTCATTTTCATGAATATCTGCAACTTTCAGCACTTTACTGGCATTTTCAAAATTTTATGCTCTTAAAGTGCGTTTCAGGCAGAGAGGAGGCCAAAAGTGGATTTTGTGAAATCCACATAGTTTCAAAGATTTTCTTCAGAAAAGTGGCTCAGGATAGTTGATTTCACAGTCTGATGTCATTTTCATGAATATCTGCAACTTTCAGCACTTTACTGGCATTTTCAATTTTTTATGCTCTTAAAGTGCGTTTCAGGCAGAGAGGAGGCCAAAAGTGGATTTTGTGAAATCCACATAGTTTCAAAGATTTTCTTCAGAAAAGTGGCTCAGGATAGTTGATTTCACAGTCTGATGTCATTTTCATGAATATCTGCAACTTTCAGCACTTTACTGGCATTTTCAATTTTTTATGCTCTTAAAGTGCGTTTCAGGCAGAGAGGAGGCCAAAAGTGGATTTTGTGAAATCCACATAGTTTCAAAGATTTTCTTCAGAAAAGTGGCTCAGGATAGTTGATTTCACAGTCTGATGTCATTTTCATGAATATCTGCAACTTTCAGCACTTTACTGGCATTTTCAATTTTTTATGCTCTTAAAGTGCGTTTCAGGCAGAGAGGAGGCCAAAAGTGGATTTTGTGAAATCCACATAGTTTCAAAGATTTTCTTCAGAAAAGTGGCTCAGGATAGTTGATTTCACAGTCTGATGTCATTTTCATGAATATCTGCAACTTTCAGCACTTTACTGGCATTTTCAATTTTTATGCTCTTAAAGTGCGTTTCAGGCAGAGAGGAGGCCAAAAGTGGATTTTGTGAAATCCACATAGTTTTCAAAGATTTTCTTCAGAAAAGTGGCTC
>JAFEUB010001767.1:0-16156 GCA_024529925.1 Ophthalmolycus amberensis
AACTGTTCCAGAATGTTTGAATCTTTTTAGAATGTTTGAATCTTTTTTAGAATGTTTGAATCTTTTTAGAATGTTTGAATCTTTTTTAGAATGTTTGAATCTTTTTAGAATGTTTTAACTGTTCCAGAATGTTTGAATCTTTTTTAGAATGTTTGAATCTTTTTTAGAATGTTTGAATCTTTTTAGAATGTTTGAATCTTTTTTAGAATGTTTGAATCTTTTTTAGAATGTTTTAAACTTTTTAGAATGTTTGAATCTTTTTTAGAATGTTTGAATCTTTTTTAGAATGTTTGAATCTTTTTTAGAATGTTTGAATCTTTTTTAGAATGTTTGAATCTTTTTAGAATGTTTGAATCTTTTTTAGAATGTTTGAATCTTTTTAGAATGTTTTAAACTGTTTTCCAGAATGTTTGAATCTTTTTAGAATGTTTGAATCTTTTTAGAATGTTTGAATCTTTTTTAGAATGTTTGAATCTTTTTTAGAATGTTTGAATCTTTTTAGAATGTTTTAAACTTTTCCAGAATGTTTGAATCTTTTTTAGAATGTTTGAATCTTTTTAGAATGTTTGAATCTTTTTTAGAATGTTTGAATCTTTTTAGAATGTTTTAAACTGTTCCAGAATGTTTGAATCTTTTTAGAATGTTTGAATCTTTTTTAGAATGTTTGAATCTTTTTAGAATGTTTGAATCTTTTTTAGAATGTTTGAATCTTTTTAGAATGTTTTAAACTGTTTAGAATGTTTGAATCTTTTTAGAATGTTTGAATCTTTTTTAGAATGTTTGAATCTTTTTAGAATGTTTGAATCTTTTTTAGAATGTTTGAATCTTTTTAGAATGTTTTAAACTGTTCCAGAATGTTTGAATCTTTTTAGAGAATGTTTGAATCTTTTTTAGAATGTTTGAATCTTTTTAGAATGTTTGAATCTTTTTTAGAATGTTTGAATCTTTTTTAGAATGTTTGAATCTTTTTAGAATGTTTGAATCTTTTTTAGAATGTTTGAATCTTTTTTAGAATGTTTTAAACTGTTTCCAGAATGTTTGAATCTTTTTTAGAATGTTTGAATCTTTTTAGAATGTTTGAATCTTTTTTAGAATGTTTGAATCTTTTTAGAATGTTTTAAACTGTTCCAGAATGTTTGAATCTTTTTAGAATGTTTGAATCTTTTTTAGAATGTTTGAATCTTTTTTAGAATGTTTTAAACTGTTTTAGAATGTTTGAATCTTTTTTAGAATGTTTGAATCTTTTTAGAATGTTTGAATCTTTTTAGAATGTTTGAATCTTTTTTAGAATGTTTGAATCTTTTTTAGAATGTTTAATCTGTTCCAGAATGTTTGAATCTTTTTTAGAATGTTTGAATCTTTTTAGAATGTTTGAATCTTTTTTAGAATGTTTGAATCTTTTTAGAATTTTTAAACTGTTTTAGAATGTTTGAATCTTTTTTAGAATGTTTGAATCTTTTTAGAATGTTTGAATCTTTTTTAGAATGTTTTAAACTGTTCCAGAATGTTTGAATCTTTTTAGAATGTTTGAATCTTTTTTAGAATGTTTTAAACTTTTTAGAATGTTTGAATCTTTTTTAGAATGTTTGAATCTTTTTTAGAATGTTTTAAACTGTTCCAGAATGAATCTTTTTAGAATGTTTGAATCTTTTTTAGAATGTTTGAATCTTTTTAGAATGTTTTAAACTTTTCCAGAATGTTTTTAATCTTTTCCAGAATGTTTGAATCTTTTTAGAATGTTTGAATCTTTTTTAGAATGTTTGAATCTTTTTAGAATGTTTGAATCTTTTTAGAATGTTTGAATCTTTTTTAGAATGTTTGAATCTTTTTAGAATGTTTTAAACTGTTTAGAATGTTTTTAACTGTTCCAGAATGTTTGAATCTTTTTAGAATGTTTGAATCTTTTTTAGAATGTTTGAATCTTTTTAGAATGTTTGAATCTTTTTTAGAATGTTTGAATCTTTTTAGAATGTTTTAAACTGTTCCAGAATGTTTGAATCTTTTTAGAATGTTTGAATCTTTTTAGAATGTTTGAATCTTTTTTAGAATGTTTGAATCTTTTTTAGAATGTTTGAATCTTTTTTAGAATGTTTTAAACTGTTCCAGAATGTTTGAATCTTTTTTAGAATGTTTGAATCTTTTTAGAATGTTTGAATCTTTTTAGAATGTTTGAATCTTTTTAGAATGTTTGAATCTTTTTTAGAATGTTTGAATCTTTTTAGAATGTTTGAATCTTTTTTAGAATGTTTGAATCTTTTTAGAATGTTTTAAACTGTTCCAGAATGTTTGAATCTTTTTTAGAATGTTTGAATCTTTTTTAGAATGTTTGAATCTTTTTAGAATGTTTGAATCTTTTTTAGAATGTTTTAAACTGTTCCAGAATGTTTGAATCTTTTTAGAATGTTTGAATCTTTTTTAGAATGTTTGAATCTTTTTAGAATGTTTGAATCTTTTTTAGAATGTTTGAATCTTTTTAGAATGTTTTAAACTGTTTAGAATGTTTGAATCTTTTTAGAATGTTTGAATCTTTTTTAGAATGTTTGAATCTTTTTTAGAATGTTTGAATCTTTTTTAGAATGTTTGAATCTTTTTAGAATGTTTTAAACTGTTCCAGAATGTTTGAATCTTTTTTAGAATGTTTGAATCTTTTTAGAATGTTTGAATCTTTTTTAGAATGTTTGAATCTTTTTAGAATGTTTTAAACTGTTCCAGAATGTTTGAATCTTTTTAGAATGTTTGAATCTTTTTTAGAATGTTTGAATCTTTTTAGAATGTTTTAAACTGTTCCAGAATGTTTTTAACTGTTCCAGAATGTTTGAATCTTTTTAGAATGTTTGAATCTTTTTTAGAATGTTTGAATCTTTTTAGAATGTTTGAATCTTTTTTAGAATGTTTGAATCTTTTTAGAATGTTTTAAACTGTTCCAGAATGTTTGAATCTTTTTAGAATGTTTGAATCTTTTTTAGAATGTTTGAAACTTTTTAGAATGTTTGAATCTTTTTTAGAATGTTTGAATCTTTTTAGAATGTTTTAAACTGTTCCAGAATGTTTGAATCTTTTTTAGAATGTTTGAATCTTTTTAGAATGTTTGAATCTTTTTTAGAATGTTTGAATCTTTTTAGAATGTTTTAAACTGTTCCAGAATGTTTGAATCTTTTTAGAATGTTTGAATCTTTTTTAGAATGTTTGAATCTTTTTAGAATGTTTTAAACTGTTCCAGAATGTTTTTAACTGTTTTAGAATGTTTGAATCTTTTTAGAATGTTTGAATCTTTTTTAGAATGTTTGAATCTTTTTAGAATGTTTGAATCTTTTTTAGAATGTTTGAATCTTTTTAGAATGTTTGAAACTGTTTAGAATGTTTGAATCTTTTTAGAATGTTTGAATCTTTTTTAGAATGTTTGAATCTTTTTAGAATGTTTGAATCTTTTTTAGAATGTTTGAATCTTTTTAGAATGTTTTAAACTGTTCCAGAATGTTTGAATCTTTTTTAGAATGTTTGAATCTTTTTTAGAATGTTTGAATCTTTTTAGAATGTTTGAATCTTTTTTAGAATGTTTGAATCTTTTTTAGAATGTTTGAATCTTTTTAGAATGTTTGAATCTTTTTTAGAATGTTTGAATCTTTTTTAGAATGTTTTAAACTGTTCCAGAATGTTTGAATCTTTTTTAGAATGTTTGAATCTTTTTAGAATGTTTGAATCTTTTTTAGAATGTTTGAATCTTTTTAGAATGTTTTAAACTGTTCCAGAATGTTTGAATCTTTTTAGAATGTTTGAATCTTTTTTAGAATGTTTGAATCTTTTTAGAATGTTTTAATCTTTTTAGAATGTTTGAATCTTTTTTAGAATGTTTGAATCTTTTTTAGAATGTTTGAATCTTTTTAGAATGTTTGAATCTTTTTAGAATGTTTGAATCTTTTTTAGAATGTTTGAATCTTTTTAGAATGTTTGAATCTTTTTAGAATGTTTGAATCTTTTTAGAATGTTTGAATCTTTTTTAGAATGTTTGAATCTTTTTAGAATGTTTTAAACTTTTTTAGAATGTTTGAATCTTTTTAGAATGTTTGAATCTTTTTAGAATGTTTGAATCTTTTTAGAATGTTTTAAACTGTTCCAGAATGTTTGAATCTTTTTAGAATGTTTGAATCTTTTTTAGAATGTTTGAATCTTTTTAGAATGTTTGAATCTTTTTTAGAATGTTTGAATCTTTTTAGAATGTTTTAAACTGTTCCAGAATGAAATCTTTTTAGAATGTTTGAATCTTTTTTAGAATGTTTGAATCTTTTTAGAATGTTTGAATCTTTTTAGAATGTTTTAATCTTTTTAGAATGTTTGAATCTTTTTTAGAATGTTTGAATCTTTTTAGAATGTTTGAATCTTTTTAGAATGTTTGAATCTTTTTAGAATGTTTGAATCTTTTTTAGAATGTTTGAATCTTTTTAGAATGTTTGAAACTTTTTAGAATGTTTTTAACTGTTCCAGAATGTTTGAATCTTTTTAGAATGTTTGAATCTTTTTTAGAATGTTTGAATCTTTTTAGAATGTTTGAATCTTTTTTAGAATGTTTGAATCTTTTTAGAATGTTTTAAACTGTTCCAGAATGTTTGAATCTTTTTAGAATGTTTGAATCTTTTTTAGAATGTTTGAATCTTTTTTAGAATGTTTGAATCTTTTTTAGAATGTTTGAATCTTTTTAGAATGTTTTAAACTGTTCCAGAATGTTTGAATCTTTTTTAGAATGTTTGAATCTTTTTTAGAATGTTTGAATCTTTTTAGAATGTTTGAATCTTTTTTAGAATGTTTGAATCTTTTTTAGAATGTTTGAATCTTTTTAGAATGTTTGAATCTTTTTTAGAATGTTTGAATCTTTTTTAGAATGTTTTAAACTGTTCCAGAATGTTTGAATCTTTTTTAGAATGTTTGAATCTTTTTAGAATGTTTGAATCTTTTTTAGAATGTTTGAATCTTTTTAGAATGTTTTAAACTGTTCCAGAATGTTTGAATCTTTTTTAGAATGTTTGAATCTTTTTTAGAATGTTTGAATCTTTTTAGAATGTTTGAATCTTTTTTAGAATGTTTGAATCTTTTTAGAATGTTTGAATCTTTTTAGAATGTTTGAATCTTTTTAGAATGTTTGAATCTTTTTTAGAATGTTTGAATCTTTTTTAGAATGTTTGAATCTTTTTTAGAATGTTTGAATCTTTTTAGAATGTTTTAAACTGTTCCAGAATGTTTGAATCTTTTTTAGAATGTTTGAATCTTTTTAGAATGTTTGAATCTTTTTTAGAATGTTTGAATCTTTTTAGAATGTTTTAAACTGTTCCAGAATGTTTGAATCTTTTTAGAATGTTTGAATCTTTTTTAGAATGTTTGAATCTTTTTAGAATGTTTTAAACTGTTCCAGAATGTTTTAAACTGTTTTAGAATGTTTGAATCTTTTTAGAATGTTTGAATCTTTTTTAGAATGTTTGAATCTTTTTAGAATGTTTGAATCTTTTTTAGAATGTTTGAATCTTTTTAGAATGTTTTAAACTTTTTAGAATGTTTGAATCTTTTTAGAATGTTTGAATCTTTTTAGAATGTTTTAAACTTTTTAGAATGTTTGAATCTTTTTTAGAATGTTTGAATCTTTTTAGAATGTTTTAAACTTTTTAGAATGTTTTTAACTTTTCCAGAATGTTTGAATCTTTTTAGAATGTTTGAATCTTTTTTAGAATGTTTGAATCTTTTTAGAATGTTTGAATCTTTTTAGAATGTTTGAATCTTTTTTAGAATGTTTGAATCTTTTTAGAATGTTTTAAACTGTTCCAGAATGTTTTAACTTTTCCAGAATGTTTGAATCTTTTTAGAATGTTTGAATCTTTTTTAGAATGTTTGAATCTTTTTAGAATGTTTGAATCTTTTTTAGAATGTTTGAATCTTTTTAGAATGTTTTAAACTGTTTCCAGAATGTTTGAATCTTTTTAGAATGTTTGAATCTTTTTTAGAATGTTTGAATCTTTTTTAGAATGTTTGAATCTTTTTTAGAATGTTTGAATCTTTTTAGAATGTTTTAAACTGTTCCAGAATGTTTGAATCTTTTTTAGAATGTTTGAATCTTTTTTAGAATGTTTGAATCTTTTTAGAATGTTTGAATCTTTTTTAGAATGTTTGAATCTTTTTTAGAATGTTTGAATCTTTTTAGAATGTTTGAATCTTTTTTAGAATGTTTGAATCTTTTTTAGAATGTTTTAAACTGTTCCAGAATGTTTGAATCTTTTTTAGAATGTTTGAATCTTTTTAGAATGTTTGAATCTTTTTTAGAATGTTTGAATCTTTTTAGAATGTTTTAAACTGTTCCAGAATGTTTGAATCTTTTTAGAATGTTTGAATCTTTTTTAGAATGTTTGAATCTTTTTAGAATGTTTGAATCTTTTTTAGAATGTTTGAATCTTTTTAGAATGTTTGAACTGTTTTTAGAATGTTTGAATCTTTTTAGAATGTTTGAATCTTTTTTAGAATGTTTGAATCTTTTTTAGAATGTTTGAATCTTTTTTAGAATGTTTGAATCTTTTTAGAATGTTTTAAACTGTTCCAGAATGTTTGAATCTTTTTTAGAATGTTTGAATCTTTTTAGAATGTTTGAATCTTTTTTAGAATGTTTGAATCTTTTTAGAATGTTTTAAACTGTTCCAGAATGTTTGAATCTTTTTAGAATGTTTGAATCTTTTTTAGAATGTTTGAATCTTTTTAGAATGTTTTAAACTGTTCCAGAATGTTTTAACTGTTTTTAGAATGTTTGAATCTTTTTAGAATGTTTGAATCTTTTTTAGAATGTTTGAATCTTTTTAGAATGTTTGAATCTTTTTTAGAATGTTTGAATCTTTTTTAGAATGTTTTAAACTTTTCCAGAATGTTTGAATCTTTTTTAGAATGTTTGAATCTTTTTAGAATGTTTGAATCTTTTTTAGAATGTTTGAATCTTTTTTAGAATGTTTGAATCTTTTTTAGAATGTTTTAAACTGTTCCAGAATGTTTGAATCTTTTTTAGAATGTTTGAATCTTTTTTAGAATGTTTGAATCTTTTTAGAATGTTTGAATCTTTTTAGAATGTTTTAAACTGTTCCAGAATGTTTGAATCTTTTTAGAATGTTTGAATCTTTTTTAGAATGTTTGAATCTTTTTAGAATGTTTGAATCTTTTTTAGAATGTTTGAATCTTTTTAGAATGTTTAAACTGTTCCAGAATGTTTGAATCTTTTTAGAATGTTTGAATCTTTTTTAGAATGTTTGAATCTTTTTTAGAATGTTTGAATCTTTTTTAGAATGTTTGAATCTTTTTAGAATGTTTTAAACTGTTCCAGAATGTTTGAATCTTTTTTAGAATGTTTGAATCTTTTTTAGAATGTTTGAATCTTTTTAGAATGTTTGAATCTTTTTAGAATGTTTGAATCTTTTTAGAATGTTTGAATCTTTTTAGAATGTTTGAATCTTTTTTAGAATGTTTGAATCTTTTTTAGAATGTTTTAAACTGTTCCAGAATGTTTGAATCTTTTTTAGAATGTTTGAATCTTTTTAGAATGTTTGAATCTTTTTTAGAATGTTTGAATCTTTTTAGAATGTTTTAAACTGTTCCAGAATGTTTGAATCTTTTTAGAATGTTTGAATCTTTTTTAGAATGTTTGAATCTTTTTAGAATGTTTTAAACTGTTTTAGAATGTTTGAATCTTTTTAGAATGTTTGAATCTTTTTTAGAATGTTTGAATCTTTTTAGAATGTTTGAATCTTTTTTAGAATGTTTGAATCTTTTTTAGAATGTTTTAAACTGTTTAGAATGTTTGAATCTTTTTTAGAATGTTTGAATCTTTTTAGAATGTTTGAATCTTTTTTAGAATGTTTGAATCTTTTTAGAATGTTTTAAACTGTTCCAGAATGTTTGAATCTTTTTAGAATGTTTGAATCTTTTTAGAATGTTTGAATCTTTTTAGAATGTTTTAAACTGTTCCAGAATGTTTGAATCTTTTTAGAATGTTTGAATCTTTTTTAGAATGTTTTAAACTGTTTAGAATGTTTGAATCTTTTTTAGAATGTTTGAATCTTTTTAGAATGTTTGAATCTTTTTTAGAATGTTTGAATCTTTTTAGAATGTTTTAAACTGTTCCAGAATGTTTGAATCTTTTTAGAATGTTTGAATCTTTTTTAGAATGTTTGAATCTTTTTAGAATGTTTTAAACTGTTCCAGAATGTTTTTAACTGTTCCAGAATGTTTGAATCTTTTTAGAATGTTTGAATCTTTTTTAGAATGTTTGAATCTTTTTAGAATGTTTGAATCTTTTTAGAATGTTTGAATCTTTTTTAGAATGTTTGAATCTTTTTAGAATGTTTTAAACTTTTCCAGAATGTTTTTAACTGTTCCAGAATGTTTGAATCTTTTTAGAATGTTTGAATCTTTTTTAGAATGTTTGAATCTTTTTAGAATGTTTGAATCTTTTTTAGAATGTTTGAATCTTTTTAGAATGTTTTAATCTGTTCCAGAATGTTTGAATCTTTTTAGAATGTTTGAATCTTTTTTAGAATGTTTGAATCTTTTTTAGAATGTTTGAATCTTTTTTAGAATGTTTGAATCTTTTTAGAATGTTTTAAACTGTTCCAGAATGTTTGAATCTTTTTTAGAATGTTTGAATCTTTTTTAGAATGTTTGAATCTTTTTAGAATGTTTGAATCTTTTTTAGAATGTTTGAATCTTTTTTAGAATGTTTGAATCTTTTTAGAATGTTTGAATCTTTTTTAGAATGTTTGAATCTTTTTTAGAATGTTTTAAACTGTTCCAGAATGTTTGAATCTTTTTTAGAATGTTTGAATCTTTTTAGAATGTTTGAATCTTTTTTAGAATGTTTGAATCTTTTTAGAATGTTTTAAACTGTTCCAGAATGTTTGAATCTTTTTTAGAATGTTTGAATCTTTTTTAGAATGTTTGAATCTTTTTAGAATGTTTGAATCTTTTTTAGAATGTTTGAATCTTTTTAGAATGTTTTAAACTGTTCCAGAATGTTTGAATCTTTTTAGAATGTTTGAATCTTTTTTAGAATGTTTGAATCTTTTTTAGAATGTTTGAATCTTTTTTAGAATGTTTGAATCTTTTTAGAATGTTTTAAACTGTTCCAGAATGTTTGAATCTTTTTTAGAATGTTTGAATCTTTTTAGAATGTTTGAATCTTTTTTAGAATGTTTGAATCTTTTTAGAATGTTTTAAACTGTTCCAGAATGTTTGAATCTTTTTAGAATGTTTGAATCTTTTTTAGAATGTTTGAATCTTTTTAGAATGTTTTAAACTGTTTCCAGAATGTTTTAAATCTGTTTAGAATGTTTGAATCTTTTTTAGAATGTTTGAATCTTTTTAGAATGTTTGAATCTTTTTAGAATGTTTGAATCTTTTTTAGAATGTTTGAATCTTTTTAGAATGTTTTAAACTGTTCCAGAATGTTTGAATCTTTTTAGAATGTTTGAATCTTTTTTAGAATGTTTTAAACTTTTTAGAATGTTTGAATCTTTTTTAGAATGTTTGAATCTTTTTAGAATGTTTTAAACTGTTTTTAGAATGTTTTTAATCTGTTTTAGAATGTTTAAAAGAATGTTCCTTTTTAGAATGTTTGAATCTTTTTTAGAATGTTTGAATCTTTTTTAGAATGTTTGAATCTTTTTAGAATGTTTGAATCTTTTTTAGAATGTTTGAATCTTTTTAGAATGTTTTAAACTTTTCCAGAATGTTTTTAACTGTTCCAGAATGTTTGAATCTTTTTAGAATGTTTGAATCTTTTTTAGAATGTTTGAATCTTTTTAGAATGTTTGAATCTTTTTTAGAATGTTTGAATCTTTTTAGAATGTTTGAATCTTTTTAGAATGTTTGAATCTTTTAGAATGTTTGAATCTTTTTTAGAATGTTTGAATCTTTTTAGAATGTTTGAATCTTTTTAGAATGTTTGAATCTTTTTAGAATGTTTAAACTGTTCCAGAATGTTTGAATCTTTTTAGAATGTTTGAATCTTTTTTAGAATGTTTGAATCTTTTTAGAATGTTTGAATCTTTTTTAGAATGTTTGAATCTTTTTAGAATGTTTGAATCTTTTTAGAATGTTTGAATCTTTTTAGAATGTTTGAATCTTTTTTAGAATGTTTTAAACTGTTCCAGAATGTTTGAATCTTTTTTAGAATGTTTGAATCTTTTTAGAATGTTTGAATCTTTTTTAGAATGTTTGAATCTTTTTAGAATGTTTTAAACTGTTCCAGAATGTTTGAATCTTTTTAGAATGTTTGAATCTTTTTTAGAATGTTTGAATCTTTTTAGAATGTTTGAATCTTTTTTAGAATGTTTGAATCTTTTTAGAATGTTTTAAACTGTTCCAGAATGTTTGAATCTTTTTAGAATGTTTGAATCTTTTTTAGAATGTTTGAATCTTTTTTAGAATGTTTGAATCTTTTTTAGAATGTTTGAATCTTTTTAGAATGTTTTAAACTGTTTCCAGAATGTTTGAATCTTTTTAGAATGTTTGAATCTTTTTAGAATGTTTGAATCTTTTTTAGAATGTTTGAATCTTTTTAGAATGTTTTAATCTGTTCCAGAATGTTTGAATCTTTTTAGAATGTTTGAATCTTTTTTAGAATGTTTGAATCTTTTTAGAATGTTTTAAACTGTTCCAGAATGTTTGAACTGTTCCAGAATGTTTGAATCTTTTTAGAATGTTTGAATCTTTTTTAGAATGTTTGAATCTTTTTAGAATGTTTGAATCTTTTTTAGAATGTTTGAATCTTTTTTAGAATGTTTTAAACTGTTTTAGAATGTTTGAATCTTTTTAGAATGTTTGAATCTTTTTTAGAATGTTTGAATCTTTTTAGAATGTTTGAATCTTTTTTAGAATGTTTGAATCTTTTTAGAATGTTTTAAACTGTTCCAGAATGTTTGAATCTTTTTTAGAATGTTTGAATCTTTTTAGAATGTTTGAATCTTTTTTAGAATGTTTGAATCTTTTTAGAATGTTTTAAACTGTTCCAGAATGTTTGAATCTTTTTAGAATGTTTGAATCTTTTTTAGAATGTTTGAATCTTTTTAGAATGTTTGAATCTTTTTTAGAATGTTTGAATCTTTTTAGAATGTTTTAAACTGTTCCAGAATGTTTGAATCTTTTTAGAATGTTTGAATCTTTTTTAGAATGTTTGAATCTTTTTTAGAATGTTTGAATCTTTTTTAGAATGTTTGAATCTTTTTAGAATGTTTTAAACTGTTCCAGAATGTTTGAATCTTTTTTAGAATGTTTGAATCTTTTTAGAATGTTTGAATCTTTTTAGAATGTTTGAATCTTTTTTAGAATGTTTGAATCTTTTTTAGAATGTTTGAATCTTTTTAGAATGTTTGAATCTTTTTAGAATGTTTGAATCTTTTTTAGAATGTTTGAATCTGTTTTAGAATGTTTGAATCTTTTTTAGAATGTTTGAATCTTTTTAGAATGTTTGAATCTTTTTAGAATGTTTGAATCTTTTTAGAATGTTTGAATCTTTTCCAGAATGTTTGAATCTTTTTAGAATGTTTGAATCTTTTTTAGAATGTTTGAATCTTTTTAGAATGTTTTAAACTGTTTTAGAATGTTTGAATCTTTTTTAGAATGTTTGAATCTTTTTAGAATGTTTGAATCTTTTTAGAATGTTTGAATCTTTTTAGAATGTTTGAATCTTTTTTAGAATGTTTTAACTGTTCCAGAATGTTTGAATCTTTTTAGAATGTTTGAATCTTTTTAGAATGTTTGAATCTTTTTTAGAATGTTTGAATCTTTTTAGAATGTTTTAAACTGTTCCAGAATGTTTGAATCTTTTTTAGAATGTTTGAATCTTTTTAGAATGTTTGAATCTTTTTAGAATGTTTTAAACTGTTCCAGAATGTTTGAATCTTTTTAGAATGTTTGAATCTTTTTTAGAATGTTTTAAACTGTTCCAGAATGTTTGAATCTTTTTAGAATGTTTGAATCTTTTTTAGAATGTTTGAATCTTTTTTAGAATGTTTGAATCTTTTTAGAATGTTTTAACTTTTCCAGAATGTTTGAATCTTTTTAGAATGTTTGAATCTTTTTTAGAATGTTTGAATCTTTTTAGAATGTTTTAAACTGTTTTTAGAATGTTTTAAACTGTTCCAGAATGTTTGAATCTTTTTAGAATGTTTGAATCTTTTTTAGAATGTTTGAATCTTTTTAGAATGTTTGAATCTTTTTTAGAATGTTTGAATCTTTTTTAGAATGTTTGAATCTTTTTAGAATGTTTTAATCTGTTTAGAATGTTTTTAACTGTTCCAGAATGTTTGAATCTTTTTAGAATGTTTGAATCTTTTTTAGAATGTTTGAATCTTTTTAGAATGTTTGAATCTTTTTAGAATGTTTGAATCTTTTTAGAATGTTTTAAACTGTTCCAGAATGTTTGAATCTTTTTAGAATGTTTGAATCTTTTTTAGAATGTTTGAATCTTTTTAGAATGTTTGAATCTTTTTTAGAATGTTTGAATCTTTTTAGAATGTTTTAAACTGTTCCAGAATGTTTGAATCTTTTTTAGAATGTTTGAATCTTTTTTAGAATGTTTGAATCTTTTTAGAATGTTTGAATCTTTTTTAGAATGTTTGAATCTTTTTTAGAATGTTTGAATCTTTTTAGAATGTTTGAATCTTTTTAGAATGTTTGAATCTTTTTTAGAATGTTTTAAACTGTTCCAGAATGTTTGAATCTTTTTAGAATGTTTGAATCTTTTTAGAATGTTTGAATCTTTTTTAGAATGTTTGAATCTTTTTAGAATGTTTTAAACTGTTCCAGAATGTTTGAATCTTTTTAGAATGTTTGAATCTTTTTTAGAATGTTTGAATCTTTTTAGAATGTTTGAATCTTTTTTAGAATGTTTGAATCTTTTTTAGAATGTTTTAAACTGTTCCAGAATGTTTGAATCTTTTTAGAATGTTTGAATCTTTTTTAGAATGTTTGAATCTTTTTTAGAATGTTTGAATCTTTTTAGAATGTTTGAATCTTTTTAGAATGTTTTAAACTGTTCCAGAATGTTTGAATCTTTTTTAGAATGTTTGAATCTTTTTAGAATGTTTGAATCTTTTTTAGAATGTTTGAATCTTTTTTAGAATGTTTTAAACTTTTCCAGAATGTTTGAATCTTTTTAGAATGTTTGAATCTTTTTAGAATGTTTGAATCTTTTTAGAATGTTTGAATCTTTTTAGAATGTTTTTAACTGTTCCAGAATGTTTGAATCTTTTTAGAATGTTTGAATCTTTTTTAGAATGTTTGAATCTTTTTAGAATGTTTGAATCTTTTTTAGAATGTTTGAATCTTTTTAGAATGTTTGAATCTTTTTAGAATGTTTGAATCTTTTTTAGAATGTTTTAAACTGTTCCAGAATGTTTGAATCTTTTTTAGAATGTTTGAATCTTTTTAGAATGTTTGAATCTTTTTTAGAATGTTTGAATCTTTTTAGAATGTTTTAAACTGTTCCAGAATGTTTGAATCTTTTTTAGAATGTTTGAATCTTTTTAGAATGTTTGAATCTTTTTAGAATGTTTGAATCTTTTTAAGAATGTTTTAAACTGTTCCAGAATGTTTGAATCTTTTTAGAATGTTTGAATCTTTTTTAGAATGTTTGAATCTTTTTAGAATGTTTGAATCTTTTTTAGAATGTTTGAATCTTTTAGAATGTTTGAATCTTTTTAGAATGTTTGAATCTTTTTTAGAATGTTTGAATCTTTTTAGAATGTTTTAATCTGTTTAGAATGTTTTAACTGTTCCAGAATGTTTGAATCTTTTTAGAATGTTTGAATCTTTTTTTAGAATGTTTGAATCTTTTAGAATGTTTGAATCTTTTTTAGAATGTTTGAATCTTTTTAGAATGTTTTGAATCTTTTTTAGAATGTTTGAATCTTTTTTAGAATGTTTTAATCTTTTTAGAATGTTTGAATCTTTTTAGAATGTTTGAATCTTTTTTAGAATGTTTGAATCTTTTTAGAATGTTTGAAACTGTTCCAGAATGTTTGAATCTTTTTAGAATGTTTGAATCTTTTTTAGAATGTTTGAATCTTTTTAGAATGTTTGAATCTTTTTTAGAATGTTTGAATCTTTTTAGAATGTTTTAAACTGTTCCAGAATGTTTGAATCTTTTTAGAATGTTTGAATCTTTTTTAGAATGTTTGAATCTTTTTAGAATGTTTGAATCTTTTTTAGAATGTTTGAATCTTTTTAGAATGTTTGAATCTTTTTTAGAATGTTTGAATCTTTTTAGAATGTTTTAAACTTTTTTAGAATGTTTGAATCTTTTTAGAATGTTTGAATCTTTTTTAGAATGTTTGAATCTTTTTAGAATGTTTTAAACTGTTCCAGAATGTTTTAAATCTTTTTTAGAATGTTTGAATCTTTTTAGAATGTTTGAATCTTTTTTAGAATGTTTGAATCTTTTTAGAATGTTTGAATCTTTTTTAGAATGTTTGAATCTTTTTAGAATGTTTGAATCTTTTTTAGAATGTTTGAATCTTTTTTAGAATGTTTTAAACTGTTCCAGAATGTTTGAATCTTTTTAGAATGTTTGAATCTTTTTAGAATGTTTGAATCTTTTTAGAATGTTTGAATCTTTTTAGAATGTTTTAAACTGTTCCAGAATGTTTGAATCTTTTTAGAATGTTTGAATCTTTTTTAGAATGTTTGAATCTTTTTAGAATGTTTGAATCTTTTTAGAATGTTTGAATCTTTTTAGAATGTTTGAAACTTTTTCAGAATGTTTGAATCTTTTTAGAATGTTTGAATCTTTTTTAGAATGTTTGAATCTTTTTAGAATGTTTGAATCTTTTTTAGAATGTTTGAATCTTTTTAGAATGTTTGAATCTTTTTTAGAATGTTTGAATCTTTTTAGAATGTTTTAAACTGTTCCAGAATGTTTGAATCTTTTTTAGAATGTTTGAATCTTTTTAGAATGTTTGAATCTTTTAGAATGTTTGAATCTTTTTAGAATGTTTTTAAACTGTTTAGAATGTTTGAATCTTTTTAGAATGTTTGAATCTTTTTTTAAATGTTTTAAACTTTTTAGAATGTTTGAATCTTTTTTAGAATGTTTGAATCTTTTTAGAATGTTTGAATCTTTTTAGAATGTTTGAATCTTTTTAGAATGTTTTAAACTGTTTTAGAATTAATCTTTTTTAGAATGTTTGAATCTTTTTTAGAATGTTTGAATCTTTTTAGAATGTTTGAAACTGTTCCAGAATGTTTGAATCTTTTTAGAATGTTTGAATCTTTTTTAGAATGTTTTGAATCTTTTTAGAATGTTTGAATCTTTTTTAGAATGTTTGAATCTTTTTAGAATGTTTTAAACTGTTCCAGAATGTTTGAATCTTTTTTAGAATGTTTGAATCTTTTTTAGAATGTTTGAATCTTTTTTAGAATGTTTGAATCTTTTTTAGAATGTTTGAATCTTTTTAGAATGTTTGAATCTTTTTTAGAATGTTTGAATCTTTTTAGAATGTTTGAATCTTTTTAGAATGTTTAAACTGTTCCAGAATGTTTGAATCTTTTTAGAATGTTTGAATCTTTTTTAGAATGTTTGAATCTTTTTTAGAATGTTTTAAACTGTTCAGAATGTTTTAAACTGTTTTAGAATGTTTGAATCTTTTTAGAATGTTTGAATCTTTTTTAGAATGTTTGAATCTTTTTAGAATGTTTGAATCTTTTTTAGAATGTTTGAATCTTTTTAGAATGTTTTAATCTTTTTTAGAATGTTTGAATCTTTTTTAGAATGTTTGAATCTTTTTTAGAATGTTTGAATCTTTTTTAGAATGTTTGAATCTTTTTTAGAATGTTTGAATCTTTTTAGAATGTTTGAATCTTTTTTAGAATGTTTTGAATCTTTTTTAGAATGTTTGAATCTTTTTAGAATGTTTGAATCTTTTTTAGAATGTTTGAATCTTTTTTAGAATGTTTGAATCTTTTTAGAATGTTTGAATCTTTTTTAGAATGTTTGAATCTTTTTTAGAATGTTTGAATCTTTTTAGAATGTTTGAATCTTTTTTAGAATGTTTGAATCTTTTTTAGAATGTTTTAAACTGTTTAGAATGTTTGAATCTTTTTTAGAATGTTTGAATCTTTTTAGAATGTTTGAATCTTTTTT
>JAFEUB010001781.1:0-33779 GCA_024529925.1 Ophthalmolycus amberensis
CCACCAGAGTATCCTCATCACCAGAGTATCCTCATCACCAGAGTATCCTCATCACCAGAGTATCCTCATCACCAGAGTATCCTCATCACCAGAGTATCCTCATCACCAGAGTATCCTCATCACCAGAGTATCCTCATCACCAGAGTATCCTCATCACCAGAGTATCCTCATCACCAGAGTATCCTCATCACCAGAGTATCCTCATCACCAGAGTATCCTCATCACCAGAGTATCCTCATCACCAGAGTATCCTCATCACCAGAGTATCTCATCACCAGAGTATCCTCATCACCAGAGTATCCTCATCACCAGAGTATCCTCATCACCAGAGTATCCTCATCACCAGAGTATCCTCATCACCAGAGTATCCTCATCACCAGAGTATCCTCATCACCAGAGTATCCTCATCACCAGAGTATCCTCATCACCAGAGTATCTCATCACCAGAGTATCCTCATCACAGAGTATCTTCATCACCAGAGTATCCTCATCACCAGAGTATCTTCATCACCAGAGTATCCTCATCACCAGAGTATCATCAACCAGAGTATCTCATCACCAGAGTATCCTCATCACCAGAGTATCCTCATCACCAGAGTATCCTCATCACCAGAGTATCTTCATCACCAGAGTATCCTCATCACCAGAGTATCCTCATCACCAGAGTATCCTCATCACCAGAGTATCCTCATCACCAGAGTATCCTCATCACCAGAGTATCCTCATCACCAGAGTATCCTCATCACCAGAGTATCCTCATCACCAGAGTATCCTCATCACCAGAGTATCCTCACCACCAGAGTATCCTCATCACCAGAGTATCCTCATCACCAGAGTATCCTCTTCACCAGAGTATCCTCTTCACCAGAGTATCCTCATCACCAGAGTATCCTCACCACCAGAGTATCCTCATCACCAGAGTATCATCATCACCAGAGTATCTCATCACCAGATTATCATCATCACCAGAGTATCTACATCACCAGAGTATCCTCATCACCAGAGTATCATCATCACCAGAGTATCCTCATCACCAGAGTATCCTCATCACCAGAGTATCCTCATCACCAGAGTATCCTCATCAGCAGAGTATCCTCATCACCAGAGTATCCTCATCACCAGAGTATCCTCATCACCAGAGTATCCTACATCACCAGATTATCATCATCACCAGAGTATCTTATCACCAGAGTATCCTCATCAACAGAGTATCTTCATCAACAGAGTATCCTCATCAACAGAGTATCCTCATCACAGAGTATCCTCATCACCAGAGTATCCTCATCACCAGAGTATCCTCATCACCAGAGTATCCTCACCACCAGAGTATCCTCATCACCAGAGTATCTTCATCACCAGAGTATCCTCATCACCAGAGTATCCTCATCACCAGAGTATCCTCATCACCAGAGTATCTCACTCACCAGAGCATCCTCATCACCAGAGTATCCTCATCACAGAGTATCCTCATCACCAGAGTATCCTCATCACAGAGTATCTTCATCACCAGAGTATTCCTCATCACCAGAGTATCCTCATCACCATGAGTATCCCTCATCACCAGAGTATCCTCACCACCAGAGTATCCTCATCACCAGAGTATCTGCTCAACAGAGTATCCTTCATCACCAGAGTATCCTCAGCACCAGAGTATCCTTCATCAACATGAGTATCTTCATCACCAGAGTATCCTCATCACCAGAGTATCCTCATCACCAGATTATCCTCATCACCAGAGTATCCTCATCACCAGATGATCCTCATCACCAGAGTATCCTCATCACCAGAGTATCCTCATCACCAGAGTATCCTCATCACCAGTACTACATCACAGAGTATCCTCATCACCAGAGTATCTTCATCACCAGAGTATCCTCATCACCAAGAGTATCCTCATCCACCATGAGTATCCTCGTCACCAGAGTATCCTCATCACCAGAGTATCCTCCATCACCAGAGTATCATCATCACCAGAGTATCTTCATCACCAGAGTATCCTCATCAACAGAGTATCTTCATCAACAGAGTATCCTCATCACCAGAGTATCCTCATCACCAGAGTATCCTCATCACCAGAGTATCCTCATCACCAGAGTATCCTCATCACCAGAGTATCCTCATCACCAGAGTATCCTCATCACCAGAGTATCCTCATCACCAGAGTATCCTCATCACCAGAGTATCCTCATCACCAGGAGTATCCTCATCACCAGAGTATCCTCATCACCAGAGTATCCTCATCACCAGAGTATCCTCATCACCAGAGTATCCTCATCACCAGAGTATCCTCATCACCAGAGTATCTCATCACCAGAGTATCCTCATCACCAGAGTATCCTCATCACCAGAGTATCCTCGCTCACCAGAGCATCCTCATCACCAGAGTATCCTCATCACCAGAGTCTCTTCATCACCAGAGTATCCTCATCACCAGAGTATCCTCACCACCAGAGTATCTCATCACCAGAGTATCCTCATTCACCAGATTATCATCATCACCAGAGTATCTACATCACCAGAGTATCCTCATCAACAGAGTATCTTCATCACCAGAGTATCCTCATCAACAGAGTATCTTCATCACCAGAGTATCCTCGTCACCAGAGTATCCTCACCACCAGAGTATCCTCATCACCTGAGTATCTTCATCACCAGAGTATCCTCATCACCAGAGTATCCTCATCACCAGAGTATCCTCTTCACCAGAGTATCCTCACCACCAGAGTATACTCACCACCAGAGTATCCTCATCACCAGAGTATCCTCATCACCAGAGTATCCTCATCAGCAGAGTATCCTCATCACCAGAGTATCCTCATCACCAGAGTATCCTCATCACCAGAGTATCCTCATCACCAGAGTATCCTCATCATCAGAGTATCCTCATCACCAGAGTATCCTCATCATCAGAGTATCCTCATCACCAGAGTATCCTCACCACCAGAGTATCCTCATCACAAGAGTATCCTCTTCACCAGAGTATCCTCACCACCAGAGTATCCTCGTCACCAGAGTATCCTCATCACCAGAGTATCCTCATCACAAGAGTATCCTCTTCACCAGAGTATCCTCACCACCAGAGTATCCTCATCACCAGAGTATGCTCGCCACCAGAGCATCCTCTTCACCAGAGTATCCTCTTCAGCAGAGTCTCTTCATCACCAGAGTATCCTCATCACCTGAGTATCCTCACCACCAGAGTATCTACATCACCAGAGTATCCTCATCACCAGATTATCATCATCACCAGAGTATCTACATCACCAGAGTATCCTCATCAACAGAGTATCTTCATCACCAGAGTATCCTCATCACCAGAGTATCCTCATCACCAGAGTATCCTCACCACCAGAGTATCCTCATCACCAGAGTATCCTCATCACCAGAGTATCCTCATCACCAGAGTATCCTCATCACCAGAGTATCCTCATCACCAGAGTATCCTCATCACCAGAGTATCCTCATCACCAGAGTATCCTCATCACCAGAGTATCCTCATCACCAGATTATCATCATCACCAGAGTATCCTACATCACCAGAGTATCCTCATCACCAGAGTATCCTCATCACCAGAGTATCCTCATCACCAGAGTATCCTCATCACCAGAGTATCCTCATCACCAGAGTATCCTCATCACCAGAGTATCCTCATCACCAGAGTATCCTCATCACCAGAGTATCCTCATCACCAGAGTATCCTCATCACCAGAGTATCCTCATCACCAGAGTATCCTCATCACCAGAGTATCCTCATCACCAGAGTATCCTCATCACCAGAGTATCCTCATCACCAGAGTATCCTCATCACCAGAGTATCCTCATCACCAGAGTATCCTCATCACCAGAGTATCCTCATCACCAGAGTATCCTCATCACCAGAGTATCCTCATCACCAGAGTATCCTCATCACCAGAGTATCCTCATCACCAGAGTATCCTCATCACCAGAGTATCCTCATCACCAGAGTATCCTCATCACCAGAGTATCCTCATCACCAGAGTATCCTCATCACCAGAGTATCTACATCACCAGAGTATCCTCATCACCAGATTATCCTCATCACCAGAGTATCTCATCACCAGAGTATCCTCATCACCAGAGTATCCTCATCACCAGAGTATCCTCATCACCAGAGTATCCTCATCACCAGAGTATCCTCATCACCAGAGTATCCTCATCACCAGAGTATCCTCATCACCAGAGTATCCTCATCACCAGAGTATCCTCATCACCAGAGTATCCTCATCACCAGAGTATCCTCATCACCAGAGTATCCTCATCACCAGAGTATCCTCATCACCAGAGTATCCTCATCACCAGAGTATCCTCATCACCAGAGTATCCTCATCACCAGAGTATCCTCATCACCAGAGTATCCTCATCACCAGAGTATCCTCATCACCAGAGTATCCTCATCACCAGAGTATCCTCATCACCAGAGTATCCTCATCACCAGAGTATCCTCATCACCAGAGTATCCTCATCACCAGAGTATCCTCATCACCAGAGTATCCTCATCACCAGAGTATCCTCATCACCAGAGTATCCTCATCACCAGAGTATCCTCATCACCAGAGTATCCTCATCACCAGAGTATCCTCATCACCAGAGTATCCTCATCACCAGAGTATCCTCATCACCAGAGTATCCTCATCACCAGAGTATCCTCATCACCAGAGTATCCTCATCACCAGAGTATCCTCATCACCAGAGTATCCTCATCACCAGAGTATCCTCATCACCAGAGTATCCTCATCACCAGAGTATCCTCATCACCAGAGTATCCTCATCACCAGAGTATCCTCATCACCAGAGTATCCTCATCACCAGAGTATCCTCATCACCAGAGTATCCTCATCACCAGAGTATCCTCATCACCAGAGTATCCTCATCACCAGAGTATCCTCATCACCAGAGTATCCTCATCACCAGAGTATCCTCATCACCAGAGTATCCTCATCACCAGAGTATCCTCATCACCAGAGTATCCTCATCACCAGAGTATCCTCATCACCAGAGTATCCTCATCACCAGAGTATCCTCATCACCAGAGTATCCTCATCACCAGAGTATCCTCATCACCAGAGTATCCTCATCACCAGAGTATCCTCATCACCAGAGTATCCTCATCACCAGAGTATCCTCATCACCAGAGTATCCTCATCACCAGAGTATCCTCATCACCAGAGTATCCTCATCACCAGAGTATCCTCATCACCAGAGTATCCTCATCACCAGAGTATCCTCATCACCAGAGTATCCTCATCACCAGAGTATCCTCATCACCAGAGTATCCTCATCACCAGAGTATCCTCATCACCAGAGTATCCTCATCACCAGAGTATCCTCATCACCAGAGTATCCTCATCACCAGAGTATCCTCATCACCAGAGTATCCTCATCACCAGAGTATCCTCATCACCAGAGTATCCTCATCACCAGAGTATCCTCATCACCAGAGTATCCTCATCACCAGAGTATCCTCATCACCAGAGTATCCTCATCACCAGAGTATCCTCATCACCAGAGTATCCTCATCACCAGAGTATCTCATCACCAGAGTATCCTCATCACCAGAGTATCCTCATCACCAGAGTATCCTCATCACCAGAGTATCCTCATCACCAGAGTATCCTCATCACCAGAGTATCCTCATCACCAGAGTATCTCATCACCAGAGTATCCTCATCACCAGAGTATCCTCATCACCAGAGTATCCTCATCACCAGAGTATCTTCATCACCAGAGTATCCTCATCACCAGAGTATCCTCATCACCAGAGTATCCTCATCACCAGAGTATCCTCATCACCAGAGTATCCTCATCACCAGAGTATCCTCATCACCAGAGTATCCTCATCACCAGAGTATCCTCATCACCAGAGTATCCTCATCACCAGAGTATCCTCATCACCAGAGTATCCTCATCACCAGAGTATCCTCATCACCAGAGTATCCTCATCACCAGAGTATCCTCATCACCAGAGTATCCTCATCACCAGAGTATCCTCATCACCAGAGTATCCTCATCACCAGAGTATCCTCATCACCAGAGTATCCTCATCACCAGAGTATCCTCATCACCAGAGTATCCTCATCACCAGAGTATCCTCATCACCAGAGTATCCTCATCACCAGAGTATCCTCATCACCAGAGTATCCTCATCACCAGAGTATCCTCATCACCAGAGTATCCTCATCACCAGAGTATCCTCATCACCAGAGTATCCTCATCACCAGAGTATCCTCATCACCAGAGTATCCTCATCACCAGAGTATCCTCATCACCAGAGTATCCTCATCACCAGAGTATCCTCATCACCAGAGTATCCTCATCACCAGAGTATCCTCATCACCAGAGTATCCTCATCACCAGAGTATCCTCATCACCAGAGTATCCTCATCACCAGAGTATCCTCATCACCAGAGTATCCTCATCACCAGAGTATCCTCATCACCAGAGTATCCTCATCACCAGAGTATCCTCATCACCAGAGTATCCTCATCACCAGAGTATCCTCATCACCAGAGTATCCTCATCACCAGAGTATCCTCATCACCAGAGTATCCTCATCACCAGAGTATCCTCATCACCAGAGTATCCTCATCACCAGAGTATCCTCATCACCAGAGTATCCTCATCACCAGAGTATCCTCATCACCAGAGTATCCTCATCACCAGAGTATCCTCATCACCAGAGTATCCTCATCACCAGAGTATCCTCATCACCAGAGTATCCTCATCACCAGAGTATCCTCATCACCAGAGTATCCTCATCACCAGAGTATCCTCATCACCAGAGTATCCTCATCACCAGAGTATCCTCATCACCAGAGTATCCTCATCACCAGAGTATCCTCATCACCAGAGTATCCTCATCACCAGAGTATCCTCATCACCAGAGTATCCTCATCACCAGAGTATCCTCATCACCAGAGTATCCTCATCACCAGAGTATCCTCATCACCAGAGTATCCTCATCACCAGAGTATCCTCATCACCAGAGTATCCTCATCACCAGAGTATCCTCATCACCAGAGTATCCTCATCACCAGAGTATCCTCATCACCAGAGTATCCTCATCACCAGAGTATCCTCATCACCAGAGTATCCTCATCACCAGAGTATCCTCATCACCAGAGTATCCTCATCACCAGAGTATCCTCATCACCAGAGTATCCTCATCACCAGAGTATCCTCACCACCAGAGTATCCTCATCACCAGAGTATCCTCGCCACCAGAGCATCCTCTTCACCAGAGTATCCTCTTCAGCAGAGTATCCTCATCACCAGAGTATCCTCACCACCAGAGTATCCTCATCACCAGAGTATCATCATCACCAGAGTATCTACATCACCAGATTATCATCATCACCAGAGTATCTACATCACCAGAGTATCCTCATCACCAGATTATCATCATCACCAGAGTATCTACATCACCAGAGTATCCTCATCACCAGAGTATCCTCATCACCAGAGTATCCTCATCAGCAGAGTATCCTCATCACCAGAGTATCCTCGTCACCAGAGTATCATCATCACCAGAGTATCTACATCACCAGATTATCATCATCACCAGAGTATCTTTATCACCAGAGTATCCTCATCAACAGAGTATCTTCATCAACAGAGTATCCTCATCAACAGAGTATCCTCATCACCAGAGTATCCTCATCACCAGAGTATCCTCATCACCAGAGTATCCTCGTCACCAGAGTATCCTCACCACCAGAGTATCCTCATCACCAGAGTATCTTCATCACCAGAGTATCCTCATCACCAGAGTATCCTCACCACCAGAGTATCCTCATCACCAGAGTATGCTCACCACCAGAGCATCCTCTTCACCAGAGTATCCTCTTCAGCAGAGTATCCTCACCACCAGAGTATCCTCATCACCAGAGTATCTTCATCACCAGAGTATTCTCATCACCAGAGTATCCTCATCACCTGAGTATCCTCGTCACCAGAGTATCCTCACCACCAGAGTATCCTCATCACCAGAGTATCTTCATCAACAGAGTATCTTCATCACCAGAGTATCCTCAGCAACAGAGTATCTTCATCAACTGAGTATCTTCATCACCAGAGTATCCTCATCACCAGAGTATCCTCATCACCAGATGATCCTCATCATCAGAGTATCCTCATCACCAGATGATCCTCATCATCAGAGTATCCTCATCACCAGAGTATCCTCATCACCAGAGTATCCTCACCACCAGAGTATCCTCATCACCAGAGTATCTTCATCACCAGAGTATCCTCATCACCAGAGTATCCTCATCACCTGAGTATCCTCGTCACCAGAGTATCCTCACCATCAGAGTATCCTCATCACCAGAGTATCTTCATCAACAGAGTATCTTCATCACCAGAGTATCCTCAGCAACAGAGTATCTTCAGCAACAGAGTATCTTCATCACCAGAGTATCCTCATCACCAGAGTATCCTCATCACCAGATGATCCTCATCATCAGAGTATCCTCATCACCAGATGATCCTCATCATCAGAGTATCCTCATCACCAGAGTATCCTCATCACCAGAGTATCCTCACCACCAGAGTATCCTCATCACAAGAGTATCCTCTTCACCAGAGTATCCTCACCACCAGAGTATCCTCGTCACCAGAGTATCCTCATCACCAGAGTATCCTCATCACAAGAGTATCCTCTTCACCAGAGTATCCTCACCACCAGAGTATCCTCATCACCAGAGTATGCTCGCCACCAGAGCATCCTCTTCACCAGAGTATCCTCTTCAGCAGAGTCTCTTCATCACCAGAGTATCCTCATCACCTGAGTATCCTCACCACCAGAGTATCTACATCACCAGAGTATCCTCATTACCAGATTATCATCATCACCAGAGTATCTACATCACCAGAGTATCCTCATCAACAGAGTATCTTCATCACCAGAGTATCTACATCACCAGAGTATCCTCATCAACAGAGTATCTTCATCACCAGAGTATCCTCGTCACCAGAGTATCCTCACCACCAGAGTATCCTCATCACCTGAGTATCTTCATCACCAGAGTATCCTCATCACCAGAGTATCCTCATCACAAGAGTATCCTCTTCACCAGAGTATCCTCACCACCAGAGTATACTCACCACCAGAGTAACCTCATCACCAGAGTATCCTCATCACCAGAGTATCCTCATCAGCAGAGTATCCTCACCACCAGAGTATCCTCATCAACAGAGTATCCTCATCACCAGAGTATCCTCATCACCAGAGTATCCTCATCATCAGAGTATCCTCATCACCAGATGATCCTCATCATCAGAGTATCCTCATCACCAGAGTATCCTCACCACCAGAGTATCCTCATCACAAGAGTATCCTCTTCACCAGAGTATCCTCACCACCAGAGTATCCTCGTCACCAGAGTATCCTCATCACCAGAGTATCCTCATCACAAGAGTATCCTCTTCACCAGAGTATCCTCACCACCAGAGTATCCTCATCACCAGAGTATGCTCGCCACCAGAGCATCCTCTTCACCAGAGTATCCTCTTCAGCAGAGTCTCTTCATCACCAGAGTATCCTCATCACCTGAGTATCCTCACCACCAGAGTATCTACATCACCAGAGTATCCTCATCACCAGATTATCATCATCACCAGAGTATCTACATCACCAGAGTATCCTCATCAACAGAGTATCTTCATCACCAGAGTATCCTCATCACCAGAGTATCCTCATCACCAGAGTATCCCCGTCACCAGAGTATCCTCACCACCAGAATATCCTCATCACCAGAGTATCTTCATCACCAGAGTATCCTCATCACCAGAGTATCCTCACCACCAGAGTATCCTCATCACCAGATTATCATCATCACCAGAGTATCTACATCACCAGAGTATCCTCATCAACAGAGTATCTACATCACCAGATTATCATCATCACCAGAGTATCTACATCACCAGAGTATCCTCATCACCAGATTATCATCATCACCAGAGTATCTACATCACCAGAGTATCATCAGTACCAGAGTATCTACATCACCAGATTATCATCATCACCAGAGTATCTTTATCACCAGAGTATCCTCATCAACAGAGTATCTTCATCAACAGAGTATCCTCATCACCAGAGTATCCTCATCACCAGAGTATCTTCATCAACAGAGTATCCTCATCACCAGATGATCCTCATCATCAGAGTATCCTCATCACCAGAGTATCCTCACCACCAGAGTATCCTCATCACCAGAGTATCCTCACCACCAGAGTATCCTCATCACCAGAGTATCCTCGCCACCAGAGCATCCTCTTCACCAGAGTATCCTCTTCAGCAGAGTATCCTCATCACCAGAGTATCCTCACCACCAGAGTATCCTCATCACCAGATTATCATCATCACCAGAGTATCTACATCACCAGATTATCATCATCACCAGAGTATCTACATCACCAGAGTATCCTCATCACCAGATTATCATCATCACCAGAGTATCTACATCACCAGAGTATCCTCATCACCAGAGTATCCTCATCACCAGAGTATCCTCATCAGCAGAGTATCCTCACCACCAGAGTATCCTCGTCACCAGAGTATCATCATCACCAGAGTATCTACATCACCAGATTATCATCATCACCAGAGTATCTTTATCACCAGAGTATCCTCATCAACAGAGTATCTTCATCAACAGAGTATCCTCATCAACAGAGTATCCTCATCACCAGAGTATCCTCATCACCAGAGTATCCTCATCACCAGAGTATCCTCGTCACCAGAGTATCCTCACCACCAGAGTATCCTCATCACCAGAGTATCTTCATCACCAGAGTATCCTCATCACCAGAGTATCCTCACCACCAGAGTATCCTCATCACCAGAGTATGCTCACCACCAGAGCATCCTCTTCACCAGAGTATCCTCTTCAGCAGAGTATCCTCACCACCAGAGTATCCTCATCACCAGAGTATCTTCATCACCAGAGTATTCTCATCACCAGAGTATCCTCATCACCTGAGTATCCTCGTCACCAGAGTATCCTCACCACCAGAGTATCCTCATCACCAGAGTATCTTCATCAACAGAGTATCTTCATCACCAGAGTATCCTCAGCAACAGAGTATCTTCATCAACTGAGTATCTTCATCACCAGAGTATCCTCATCACCAGAGTATCCTCATCACCAGATGATCCTCATCATCAGAGTATCCTCATCACCAGATGATCCTCATCATCAGAGTATCCTCATCACCAGAGTATCCTCATCACCAGAGTATCCTCACCACCAGAGTATCCTCATCACCAGAGTATCTTCATCACCAGAGTATCCTCATCACCAGAGTATCCTCATCACCTGAGTATCCTCGTCACCAGAGTATCCTCACCATCAGAGTATCCTCATCACCAGAGTATCTTCATCAACAGAGTATCTTCATCACCAGAGTATCCTCAGCAACAGAGTATCTTCAGCAACAGAGTATCTTCATCACCAGAGTATCCTCATCACCAGAGTATCCTCATCACCAGATGATCCTCATCATCAGAGTATCCTCATCACCAGATGATCCTCATCATCAGAGTATCCTCATCACCAGAGTATCCTCATCACCAGAGTATCCTCACCACCAGAGTATCCTCATCACAAGAGTATCCTCTTCACCAGAGTATCCTCACCACCAGAGTATCCTCGTCACCAGAGTATCCTCATCACCAGAGTATCCTCATCACAAGAGTATCCTCTTCACCAGAGTATCCTCACCACCAGAGTATCCTCATCACCAGAGTATGCTCGCCACCAGAGCATCCTCTTCACCAGAGTATCCTCTTCAGCAGAGTCTCTTCATCACCAGAGTATCCTCATCACCTGAGTATCCTCACCACCAGAGTATCTACATCACCAGAGTATCCTCATTACCAGATTATCATCATCACCAGAGTATCTACATCACCAGAGTATCCTCATCAACAGAGTATCTTCATCACCAGAGTATCTACATCACCAGAGTATCCTCATCAACAGAGTATCTTCATCACCAGAGTATCCTCATCAACAGAGTATCTTCATCACCAGAGTATCCTCGTCACCAGAGTATCCTCACCACCAGAGTATCCTCATCACCTGAGTATCTTCATCACCAGAGTATCCTCATCACCAGAGTATCCTCATCACAAGAGTATCCTCTTCACCAGAGTATCCTCTTCACCAGAGTATCCTCACCACCAGAGTATACTCACCACCAGAGTAACCTCATCACCAGAGTATCCTCATCACCAGAGTATCCTCATCAGCAGAGTATCCTCACCACCAGAGTATCCTCATCAACAGAGTATCCTCATCACCAGAGTATCCTCATCACCAGAGTATCCTCATCATCAGAGTATCCTCATCACCAGATGATCCTCATCATCAGAGTATCCTCATCACCAGAGTATCCTCACCACCAGAGTATCCTCATCACAAGAGTATCCTCTTCACCAGAGTATCCTCACCACCAGAGTATCCTCGTCACCAGAGTATCCTCATCACCAGAGTATCCTCATCACAAGAGTATCCTCTTCACCAGAGTATCCTCACCACCAGAGTATCCTCATCAGCAGAGTATCCTCATCACCAGAGTATCCTCACCACCAGAGTATCCTCATCACCAGATTATCATCATCACCAGAGTATCTACATCACCAGATTATCATCATCACCAGAGTATCTACATCACCAGAGTATCCTCATCACCAGATTATCATCATCACCAGAGTATCTACATCACCAGAGTATCCTC
Organism: Ophthalmolycus amberensis; assembly: GCA_024529925.1. Taxonomy (NCBI): domain Eukaryota; kingdom Metazoa; phylum Chordata; class Actinopteri; order Perciformes; family Zoarcidae; genus Ophthalmolycus; species Ophthalmolycus amberensis. The sequence goes on from JAFEUB010001781.1 coordinate 12,761, forward strand.
ATCACCAGAGTATCCTCATCACCAGAGTATCCTCATCAGCAGAGTATCCTCACCACCAGAGTATCCTCGTCACCAGAGTATCATCATCACCAGAGTATCTACATCACCAGATTATCATCATCACCAGAGTATCTTATCACCAGAGTATCCTCATCAACAGAGTATCTTCATCAACAGAGTATCCTCATCAACAGAGTATCCTCATCACCAGAGTATCCTCATCACCAGAGTATCCTCATCACCAGAGTATCCTCGTCACCAGAGTATCCTCACCACCAGAGTATCCTCATCACCAGAGTATCTTCATCACCAGAGTATCCTCATCACCAGAGTATCCTCATCACCAGAGTATCCTCAGTCACCAGAGTATGCTCACCACCAGAGCATCCTCTTCACCAGAGTATCCTCTTCAGCAGAGTATCCTCACCACCAGAGTATCCTCATCACCAGAGTATCTTCATCACCAGAGTATTCTCATCACCAGAGTATCCTCATCACCTGAGTATCCTCGTCACCAGAGTATCCTCACCACCAGAGTATCCTCATCACCAGAGTATCTTCATCAACAGAGTATCTTCATCACCAGAGTATCCTCAGCAACAGAGTATCTTCATCAACTGAGTATCTTCATCACCAGAGTATCCTCATCACCAGAGTATCCTCATCACCAGATGATCCTCATCATCAGAGTATCCTCATCACCAGATGATCCTCATCATCAGAGTATCCTCATCACCAGAGTATCCTCATCACCAGAGTATCCTCACCACCAGAGTATCCTCATCACCAGAGTATCTTCATCACCAGAGTATCCTCATCACCAGAGTATCCTCATCACCTGAGTATCCTCGTCACCAGAGTATCCTCACCATCAGAGTATCCTCATCACCAGAGTATCTTCATCAACAGAGTATCTTCATCACCAGAGTATCCTCAGCAACAGAGTATCTTCAGCAACAGAGTATCTTCATCACCAGAGTATCCTCATCACCAGAGTATCCTCATCACCAGATGATCCTCATCATCAGAGTATCCTCATCACCAGATGATCCTCATCATCAGAGTATCCTCATCACCAGAGTATCCTCATCACCAGAGTATCCTCACCACCAGAGTATCCTCATCACAAGAGTATCCTCTTCACCAGAGTATCCTCACCACCAGAGTATCCTCGTCACCAGAGTATCCTCATCACCAGAGTATCCTCATCACAAGAGTATCCTCTTCACCAGAGTATCCTCACCACCAGAGTATCCTCATCACCAGAGTATGCTCGCCACCAGAGCATCCTCTTCACCAGAGTATCCTCTTCAGCAGAGTCTCTTCATCACCAGAGTATCCTCATCACCTGAGTATCCTCACCACCAGAGTATCTACATCACCAGAGTATCCTCATTACCAGATTATCATCATCACCAGAGTATCTACATCACCAGAGTATCCTCATCAACAGAGTATCTTCATCACCAGAGTATCTACATCACCAGAGTATCCTCATCAACAGAGTATCTTCATCACCAGAGTATCCTCATCAACAGAGTATCTTCATCACCAGAGTATCCTCGTCACCAGAGTATCCTCACCACCAGAGTATCCTCATCACCTGAGTATCTTCATCACCAGAGTATCCTCATCACCAGAGTATCCTCATCACAAGAGTATCCTCTTCACCAGAGTATCCTCTTCACCAGAGTATCCTCACCACCAGAGTATACTCACCACCAGAGTAACCTCATCACCAGAGTATCCTCATCACCAGAGTATCCTCATCAGCAGAGTATCCTCACCACCAGAGTATCCTCATCAACAGAGTATCCTCATCACCAGAGTATCCTCATCACCAGAGTATCCTCATCATCAGAGTATCCTCATCACCAGATGATCCTCATCATCAGAGTATCCTCATCACCAGAGTATCCTCACCACCAGAGTATCCTCATCACAAGAGTATCCTCTTCACCAGAGTATCCTCACCACCAGAGTATCCTCGTCACCAGAGTATCCTCATCACCAGAGTATCCTCATCACAAGAGTATCCTCTTCACCAGAGTATCCTCACCACCAGAGTATCCTCATCACCAGAGTATGCTCGCCACCAGAGCATCCTCTTCACCAGAGTATCCTCTTCAGCAGAGTCTCTTCATCACCAGAGTATCCTCATCACCTGAGTATCCTCACCACCAGAGTATCTACATCACCAGAGTATCCTCATCACCAGATTATCATCATCACCAGAGTATCTACATCACCAGAGTATCCTCATCAACAGAGTATCTTCATCACCAGAGTATCCTCATCACCAGAGTATCCTCATCACCAGAGTATCCCCGTCACCAGAGTATCCTCACCACCAGAATATCCTCATCACCAGAGTATCTTCATCACCAGAGTATCCTCATCACCAGAGTATCCTCACCACCAGAGTATCCTCATCACCAGATTATCATCATCACCAGAGTATCTACATCACCAGAGTATCCTCATCAACAGAGTATCTACATCACCAGATTATCATCATCACCAGAGTATCTACATCACCAGAGTATCCTCATCACCAGATTATCATCATCACCAGAGTATCTACATCACCAGAGTATCATCAGTACCAGAGTATCTACATCACCAGATTATCATCATCACCAGAGTATCTTTATCACCAGAGTATCCTCATCAACAGAGTATCTTCATCAACAGAGTATCCTCATCACCAGAGTATCCTCATCACCAGAGTATCTTCATCAACAGAGTATCCTCATCACCAGATGATCCTCATCATCAGAGTATCCTCATCACCAGAGTATCCTCACCACCAGAGTATCCTCATCACCAGAGTATCCTCACCACCAGAGTATCCTCATCACCAGAGTATCCTCATCACCAGAGTATCCTCATTCACCAGAGTATCCTCATTCAGCAGAGTATCCTCATCACCAGAGTATCCTCATCACCAGAGTATCCTCATCACCAGAGTATCATCATCACCAGAGTATCCTACATCACCAGATTATCATCATCACCAGAGTATCTACATCACCAGAGTATCCTCATCACCAGAGTATCCTCATCACCAGAGTATCCTCATCACCAGAGTATCCTCATCACCAGAGTATCCTCATCACCAGAGTATCCTCATCACCAGAGTATCTCATCACCAGAGTATCCTCATCACCAGAGTATCTTCATCACCAGAGTATCCTCATCAACAGAGTATCTTCATCAACAGAGTATCCTCATCACCAGAGTATCCTCATCACCAGAGTATCCTCATCACCAGAGTATCCTCATCACCAGAGTATCCTCATCACCAGAGTATCCTCATCACCAGAGTATCCTCATCACCAGAGTATCCTCATCACCAGAGTATCCTCATCACCAGAGTATCCTCATCCACCAGAGTATCCTCATCACCAGAGTATCCTCATCACCAGAGTATCCTCATCACCAGAGTATCCTCATCACCAGAGTATCCTCACCACCAGAGTATCCTCATCACCAGAGTATCCTCATCACCAGAGTATCCTCATCACCAGAGTATCCTCATCACCAGAGTATCCTCATCACCAGAGTATCCTCATCACCAGAGTATCCTCATCACCAGAGTATCTTCATCACCAGAGTATCCTCATCACCAGAGTATCCTCATCACCAGAGTATCTTCATCAACAGAGTATCTTCATCACCAGAGTATCCTCATCACCAGAGTATCCTCATCACCAGAGTATCCTCATCACCAGAGTATCCTCATCACCAGAGTATCCTCATCACCAGAGTATCCTCATCACCAGAGTATCCTCATCACCAGAGTATCCTCATCACCAGAGTATCCTCATCACCAGAGTATCCTCATCACCAGAGTATCCTCATCACCAGAGTATCCTCATCACCAGAGTATCCTCATCACCAGAGTATCCTCATCACCAGAGTATCCTCATCACCAGAGTATCCTCATCACCAGAGTATCCTCATCACCAGAGTATCCTCATCACCAGAGTATCCTCATCACCAGAGTATCCTCATCACCAGAGTATCCTCATCACCAGAGTATCCTCATCACCAGAGTATCCTCATCACCAGAGTATCCTCATCACCAGAGTATCCTCATCACCAGAGTATCCTCATCACCAGAGTATCCTCATCACCAGAGTATCCTCATCACCAGAGTATCCTCATCACCAGAGTATCCTCATCACCAGAGTATCCTCATCACCAGAGTATCCTCGTCACCAGAGTATCCTCATCACCAGAGTATCCTCATCACCAGAGTATCCTCATCACCAGAGTATCCTCATCACCAGAGTATCCTCATCACCAGAGTATCCTCATCACCAGAGTATCCTCATCACCAGAGTATCCTCATCACCAGAGTATCCTCATCACCAGAGTATCCTCATCACCAGAGTATCCTCGTCACCAGAGTATCCTCATCACCAGAGTATCCTCATCACCAGAGTATCCTCATCACCAGAGTATCCTCATCACCAGAGTATCCTCATCACCAGAGTATCCTCATCACCAGAGTATCTCATCACCAGAGTATCCTCTTCACCAGAGTATCCTCATCACCAGAGTATCCTCACCACCAGAGTATCCTCATCACCAGAGTATCTTCATCACCAGAGTATCTCATCACCAGAGTATCCTCATCACCAGAGTATCCTCATCACCAGAGTATCCTCACCACCAGAGTATCCTCATCACCAGAGTATCCTCATCAACAGAGTATCTTCATCACCAGAGTATCCTCATCACCAGAGTATCCTCATCACCAGAGTATCCTTCATCACCAGAGTATCCTCATCACCAGAGTATCCTCATCACCAGAGTATCCTCATCATCAGAGTATCCTCATCACCAGAGTATCCTCATCACCAGAGTATCCTCATCACCAGAGTATCCTCATCACCAGAGTATCCTCATCACCAGAGTATCCTCATCACCAGAGTATCTCATCACCAGAGTATCCTCATCACCAGAGTATCCTCATCACCAGAGTATCCTCATCACCAGAGTATCCTCATCACCAGAGTATCCTCATCACCAGAGTATCCTCATCACCAGAGTATCCTCATCACCAGAGTATCCTCATCACCAGAGTATCCTCATCACCAGAGTATCCTCATCACCAGAGTATCCTCATCACCAGAGTATCCTCATCACCAGAGTATCCTCATCACCAGAGTATCCTCATCACCAGAGTATCCTCATCACCAGAGTATCCTCATCACCAGAGTATCCTCATCACCAGAGTATCCTCATCACCAGAGTATCCTCATCACCAGAGTATCCTCATCACCAGAGTATCCTCATCACCAGAGTATCCTCATCACCAGAGTATCCTCATCACCAGAGTATCCTCATCACCAGAGTATCCTCATCACCAGAGTATCCTCATCACCAGAGTATCCTCATCACCAGAGTATCCTCATCACCAGAGTATCCTCATCACCAGAGTATCCTCATCACCAGAGTATCCTCATCACCAGAGTATCCTCATCACCAGAGTATCCTCATCACCAGAGTATCCTCATCACCAGAGTATCCTCATCACCAGAGTATCCTCATCACCAGAGTATCCTCATCACCAGAGTATCCTCATCACCAGAGTATCCTCATCCACCAGAGTATCCTCATCACCAGAGTATCATCATCACCAGAGTATCTACATCACCAGAGTATCCTCATCACCAGAGTATCTTCATCACCAGAGTATCCTCATCACCAGAGTATCCTCATCACCAGAGTATCCTCATCACCAGAGTATCCTCATCACCAGAGTATCCTCATCACCAGAGTATCCTCATCACCAGAGTATCCTCATCACCAGAGTATCCTCATCACCAGAGTATCCTCATCACCAGAGTATCCTCATCACCAGAGTATCCTCATCACCAGAGTATCCTCATCACCAGAGTATCCTCATCACCAGAGTATCCTCATCACCAGAGTATCCTCATCACCAGAGTATCCTCATCACCAGAGTATCCTCATCACCAGAGTATCCTCATCACCAGAGTATCCTCATCACCAGAGTATCTCATCACCAGAGTATCCTCATCACCAGAGTATCCTCATCACCAGAGTATCCTCATCACCAGAGTATCCTCATCACCAGAGTATCTTCATCACCAGAGTATCTTCATCACCAGAGTATCCTCATCAACAGAGTATCTTCATCACCAGAGTATCCTCATCACCAGAGTATCCTCATCACCAGAGTATCCTCATCACCAGAGTATCCTCATCACCAGAGTATCCTCATCACCAGAGTATCCTCATCACCAGAGTATCCTCATCACCAGAGTATCCTCATCACCAGAGTATCCTCATCACCAGAGTATCCTCATCACCAGAGTATCCTCATCACCAGAGTATCCTCATCACCAGAGTATCCTCATCACCAGAGTATCCTCATCACCAGAGTATCCTCATCACCAGAGTATCCTCATCACCAGAGTATCCTCATCACCAGAGTATCCTCATCACCAGAGTATCCTCATCACCAGAGTATCCTCATCACCAGAGTATCCTCATCACCAGAGTATCCTCATCACCAGAGTATCCTCATCACCAGAGTATCCTCATCACCAGAGTATCCTCATCACCAGAGTATCCTCATCACCAGAGTATCCTCATCACCAGAGTATCCTCATCACCAGAGTATCCTCATCACCAGAGTATCCTCATCACCAGAGTATCCTCATCACCAGAGTATCCTCATCACCAGAGTATCCTCATCACCAGAGTATCCTCATCACCAGAGTATCCTCATCACCAGAGTATCCTCATCACCAGAGTATCTTCATCACCAGAGTATCCTCATCACCAGAGTATCCTCATCACCAGAGTATCCTCATCACCAGAGTATCCTCATCATCAGAGTATCCTCATCACCAGAGTATCCTCATCACCAGAGTATCTTCATCACCAGAGTATCCTCATCACCAGAGTATCCTCATCAACAGAGTATCCTCATCACCAGAGTATCCTCATCACCAGAGTATCCTCATCACCAGAGTATCCTCATCACCAGAGTATCCTCATCACCAGAGTATCCTCATCACCAGAGTATCCTCATCACCAGAGTATCCTCATCACCAGAGTATCCTCATCACCAGAGTATCCTCATCACCAGAGTATCCTCATTCACCAGAGTATCCTCATCCACCAGAGTATCCTCATCACCAGAGTATCCTCATCACCAGAGTATCCTCATCACAAGAGTATCCTCATCACCAGAGTATCCTCACCACCAGAGTATCCTCATCACCAGAGTATGCTCGCCACCAGAGCATCCTCTTCACCAGAGTATCCTCTTCAGCAGAGTCTCTTCATCACCAGAGTATCCTCATCACCTGAGTATCCTCACCACCAGAGTATCTACATCACCAGAGTATCCTCATTACCAGATTATCATCATCACCAGAGTATCTACATCACCAGAGTATCCTCATCAACAGAGTATCTTCATCACCAGAGTATCTACATCACCAGAGTATCCTCATCAACAGAGTATCTTCATCACCAGAGTATCCTCATCAACAGAGTATCTTCATCACCAGAGTATCCTCAGTCACCAGAGTATCCTCACCACCAGAGTATCCTCATCACCTAGAGTATCTCATCACCAGAGTATCCTCATCACCAGAGTATCCTCATCACAAGAGTATCCTCATTCACCAGAGTATCCTCTTCACCAGAGTATCCTCACCACCAGAGTATACTCACCACCAGAGTATCCTCATCACCAGAGTATCCTCATCACCAGAGTATCCTCATCAGCAGAGTATCCTCATCACCAGAGTATCCTCATCAACAGAGTATCCTCATCACCAGAGTATCCTCATCACCAGAGTATCCTCATCATCAGAGTATCCTCATCACCAGAGTATCCTCATCACCAGAGTATCCTCATCACCAGAGTATCCTCATCACCAGAGTATCCTCATCACAAGAGTATCCTCATCACCAGAGTATCCTCATCACCAGAGTATCCTCATCACCAGAGTATCCTCATCACCAGAGTATCCTCATCACCAGAGTATCCTCATCACCAGAGTATCCTCATCACCAGAGTATCCTCATCACCAGAGTATCTCGCCACCAGAGTATCCTCATCACCAGAGTATCCTCATCAGCAGAGTATCTCATCACCAGAGTATCCTCATCACCAGAGTATCCTCATCACCAGAGTATCTACATCACCAGAGTATCCTCATCACCAGAGTATCATCATCACCAGAGTATCTACATCACCAGAGTATCCTCATCAACAGAGTATCTTCATCACCAGAGTATCCTCATCACCAGAGTATCCTCATCACCAGAGTATCCTCAGTCACCAGAGTATCCTCACCACCAGAAGTATCCTCATCACCAGAGTATCCTCATCACCAGAGTATCCTCATCACCAGAGTATCCTCATCACCAGAGTATCCTCATCACCAGAGTATCTCATCCACCAGAGTATCCTCATCACCAGAGTATCCTCATCAGCAGAGTATCTTCATCACCAGAGTATCCTCATCACCAGAGTATCCTCACCACCAGAGTATCTCATCACCAGAGTATCCTCATCACCAGAGTATCCTCATCACCAGAGTATCTACATCACCAGAGTATCCTCATCACCAGAGTATCTCATCACCAGAGTATCCTCATCACCAGAGTATCCTCATCACCAGAGTATCCTCACCACCAGAGTATCCTCATCACCAGAGTATCTTCATCACCAGAGTATCCTCATCACCAGAGTATCCTCATCACCTGAGTATCCTCGTCACCAGAGTATCCTCACCACCAGAGTATCCTCATCACCAGAGTATCTTCATCAACAGAGTATCCTTCATCACCAGAGTATCCTCATCACCAGAGTATCTCATCAACAGAGTATCCTTCATCACCAGAGTATCCTCATCACCAGAGTATCCTCATCACCAGAGTATCCTCATCATCAGAGTATCCTCATCACCAGATGTATCCTCATCATCAGAGTATCCTCATCACCAGAGTATCCTCATCACCAGAGTATCCTCACCACCAGAGTATCCTCATCACCAGAGTATCTTCATCACCAGAGTATCCTCATCACCAGAGTATCCTCATCACCATGAGTATCCTCGTCACCAGAGTATCCTCACCATCAGAGTATCCTCATTCACCAGAGTATCTTCATCAACAGAGTATCTTCATCACCAGAGTATCCTCAGCAACAGAGTATCTTCAGCAACAGAGTATCTTCATCACCAGAGTATCCTCATCACCAGAGTATCCTCATCACCAGATGATCCTCATCATCAGAGTATCCTCATCACCAGATGATCCTCATCATCAGAGTATCCTCATCACCAGAGTATCCTCATCACCAGAGTATCCTCACCACCAGAGTATCCTCATCACAAGAGTATCCTCTTCACCAGAGTATCCTCACCACCAGAGTATCCTCGTCACCAGAGTATCCTCATCACCAGAGTATCCTCATCACAAGAGTATCCTCTTCACCAGAGTATCCTCACCACCAGAGTATCCTCATCACCAGAGTATGCTCGCCACCAGAGCATCCTCTTCACCAGAGTATCCTCTTCAGCAGAGTCTCTTCATCACCAGAGTATCCTCATCACCTGAGTATCCTCACCACCAGAGTATCTACATCACCAGAGTATCCTCATTACCAGATTATCATCATCACCAGAGTATCTACATCACCAGAGTATCCTCATCAACAGAGTATCTTCATCACCAGAGTATCTACATCACCAGAGTATCCTCATCAACAGAGTATCTTCATCACCAGAGTATCCTCATCAACAGAGTATCTTCATCACCAGAGTATCCTCGTCACCAGAGTATCCTCACCACCAGAGTATCCTCATCACCTGAGTATCTTCATCACCAGAGTATCCTCATCACCAGAGTATCCTCATCACAAGAGTATCCTCTTCACCAGAGTATCCTCTTCACCAGAGTATCCTCACCACCAGAGTATACTCACCACCAGAGTAACCTCATCACCAGAGTATCCTCATCACCAGAGTATCCTCATCAGCAGAGTATCCTCACCACCAGAGTATCCTCATCAACAGAGTATCCTCATCACCAGAGTATCCTCATCACCAGAGTATCCTCATCATCAGAGTATCCTCATCACCAGATGATCCTCATCATCAGAGTATCCTCATCACCAGAGTATCCTCACCACCAGAGTATCCTCATCACAAGAGTATCCTCTTCACCAGAGTATCCTCACCACCAGAGTATCCTCGTCACCAGAGTATCCTCATCACCAGAGTATCCTCATCACAAGAGTATCCTCTTCACCAGAGTATCCTCACCACCAGAGTATCCTCATCACCAGAGTATGCTCGCCACCAGAGCATCCTCTTCACCAGAGTATCCTCTTCAGCAGAGTCTCTTCATCACCAGAGTATCCTCATCACCTGAGTATCCTCACCACCAGAGTATCTACATCACCAGAGTATCCTCATCACCAGATTATCATCATCACCAGAGTATCTACATCACCAGAGTATCCTCATCAACAGAGTATCTTCATCACCAGAGTATCCTCATCACCAGAGTATCCTCATCACCAGAGTATCCCCGTCACCAGAGTATCCTCACCACCAGAATATCCTCATCACCAGAGTATCCTCGTCACCAGAGTATCCTCATCACCAGAGTATCCTCATCACAAGAGTATCCTCATCACCAGAGTATGCTCAGCCACCAGAGTATCCTCATCACCAGAGTATCCTCTTCAGCAGAGTCTCTCATCACCAGAGTATCCTCATCACCTGAGTATCCTCACCACCAGAGTATCTACATCACCAGAGTATCCTCATCACCAGATTATCATCATCACCAGAGTATCTACATCACCAGAGTATCCTCATCAACAGAGTATCTTCATCACCAGAGTATCCTCATCACCAGAGTATCCTCATCACCAGAGTATCCCCGTCACCAGAGTATCCTCACCACCAGAATATCCTCATCACCAGAGTATCCTTCATCACCAGAGTATCCTCATCACCAGAGTATCCTCACCACCAGAGTATCCTCATCACCAGATTATCATCATCACCAGAGTATCTACATCACCAGAGTATCCTCATCAACAGAGTAGCTACATCACCAGATTATCATCATCACCAGAGTATCTACATCACCAGAGTATCCTCATCACCAGATTATCATCATCACCAGAGTATCTACATCACCAGAGTATCCTCATCACCAGAGTATCCTCATCAGCAGAGTATCCTCACCACCAGAGTATCCTCGTCACCAGAGTATCATCAGTACCAGAGTATCTACATCACCAGATTATCATCATCACCAGAGTATCTTTATCACCAGAGTATCCTCATCAACAGAGTATCTTCATCAACAGAGTATCCTCATCACCAGAGTAGCCTCACCACCAGAGTATCCTCATCACCTGAGTATCCTCGTCACCAGAGTATCCTCACCACCAGAGTATCCTCATCACCAGAGTATCTTCATCAACAGAGTATCTTCATCACCAGAGTATCCTCAGCAACAGAGTATCTTCATCAACAGAGTATCTTCATCACCAGAGTATCCTCAGCAACAGAGTATCTTCAGCAACAGAGTATCTTCATCACCAGAGTATCCTCATCACCAGATGATCCTCATCATCAGAGTATCCTCATCACCAGATGATCCTCATCATCAGAGTATCCTCATCACCAGAGTATCCTCATCACCAGAGTATCCTCACCACCAGAGTATCCTCATCACAAGAGTATCCTCTTCACCAGAGTATCCTCACCACCAGAGTATCCTCGTCACCAGAGTATCCTCATCACAAGAGTATCCTCTTCACCAGAGTATCCTCACCACCAGAGTATCCTCATCACCAGAGTATGCTCGCCACCAGAGCATCCTCTTCACCAGAGTATCCTCTTCAGCAGAGTCTCTCATCACCAGAGTATCCTCATCACCTGAGTATCCTCACCACCAGAGTATCTACATCACCAGAGTATCCTCATTACCAGATTATCATCATCACCAGAGTATCTACATCACCAGAGTATCCTCATCAACAGAGTATCTTCATCACCAGAGTATCTACATCACCAGAGTATCCTCATCAACAGAGTATCTTCATCACCAGAGTATCCTCATCAACAGAGTATCTTCATCACCAGAGTATCCTCGTCACCAGAGTATCCTCACCACCAGAGTATCCTCATCACCATGAGTATCTTCATCACCAGAGTATCCTCATCACCAGAGTATCCTCATCACAAGAGTATCCTCTTCACCAGAGTATCCTCACCACCAGAGTATACTCACCACCAGAGTAACCTCATCACCAGAGTATCCTCATCACCAGAGTATCCTCATCAGCAGAGTATCCTCACCACCAGAGTATCCTCATCAACAGAGTATCCTCATCACCAGAGTATCCTCATCACCAGAGTATCCTCATCATCAGAGTATCCTCATCACCAGATGATCCTCATCATCAGAGTATCCTCATCACCAGAGTATCCTCACCACCAGAGTATCCTCATCACAAGAGTATCCTCTTCACCAGAGTATCCTCACCACCAGAGTATCCTCGTCACCAGAGTATCCTCATCACCAGAGTATCCTCATCACAAGAGTATCCTCTTCACCAGAGTATCCTCACCACCAGAGTATCCTCATCACCAGAGTATGCTCGCCACCAGAGCATCCTCTTCACCAGAGTATCCTCTTCAGCAGAGTCTCTTCATCACCAGAGTATCCTCATCACCTGAGTATCCTCACCACCAGAGTATCTACATCACCAGAGTATCCTCATCACCAGATTATCATCATCACCAGAGTATCTACATCACCAGAGTATCCTCATCAACAGAGTATCTTCATCACCAGAGTATCCTCATCACCAGAGTATCCTCATCACCAGAGTATCCTCAGTCACCAGAGTATCCTCACCACCAGAATATCCTCATCACCAGAGTATCTTCATCACCAGAGTATCCTCATCACCAGAGTATCCTCACCACCAGAGTATCCTCATCACCAGAGTATCATCATCACCAGAGTATCTACATCACCAGAGTATCCTCATCAACAGAGTATCTACATCACCAGATTATCATCATCACCAGAGTATCTACATCACCAGAGTATCCTCATCACCAGATTATCATCATCACCAGAGTATCCTACATCACCAGAGTATCCTCAGTCACCAGAGTATCTACATCACCAGAGTATCCTCATCACCAGAGTATCCTTCATCACCAGAGTATCCTCATCAACAGAGTATCTCATCAACAGAGTATCCTCATCACCAGAGTATCCTCATCACCAGAGTATCCTCATCAACAGAGTATCCTCATCACCAGAGTATCCTCATCATCAGAGTATCCTCATCACCAGAGTATCCTCACCACCAGAGTATCCTCATCACCAGAGTATCCTCATCACCAGAGTATCCTCATCACCAGAGTATCCTCGCACCAGAGTATCCTCATCACCAGAGTATCCTCAGCCACCAGAGTATCCTCATCACCAGAGTATCCTCTCAGCCAGAGTATCCTCATCACCAGAGTATCCTCATCACCAGAGTATCCTCATCACCAGATTATCATCATCACCAGAGTATCCTACATCACCAGAGTATCATCATCACCAGAGTATCCTACATCACCAGAGTATCCTCATCACCAGATTATCATCATCACCAGAGTATCCTACATCACCAGAGTATCCTCATCACCAGAGTATCCTCATCACCAGAGTATCCTCATCAGCAGAGTATCCTCACCACCAGAGTATCCTCGTCACCAGAGTATCATCATCACCAGAGTATCTACATCACCAGATTATCATCATCACCAGAGTATCTTATCACCAGAGTATCCTCATCAACAGAGTATCTTCATCAACAGAGTATCCTCATCAACAGAGTATCCTCATCACCAGAGTATCCTCATCACCAGAGTATCCTCATCACCAGAGTATCCTCGTCACCAGAGTATCCTCACCACCAGAGTATCCTCATCACCAGAGTATCTTCATCACCAGAGTATCCTCATCACCAGAGTATCCTCACCACCAGAGTATCCTCATCACCAGAGTATGCTCACCACCAGAGCATCCTCTTCACCAGAGTATCCTCTTCAGCAGAGTATCCTCACCACCAGAGTATCCTCATCACCAGAGTATCTTCATCACCAGAGTATTCTCATCACCAGAGTATCCTCATCACCTGAGTATCCTCGTCACCAGAGTATCCTCACCACCAGAGTATCCTCATCACCAGAGTATCTTCATCAACAGAGTATCTTCATCACCAGAGTATCCTCAGCAACAGAGTATCTTCATCAACTGAGTATCTTCATCACCAGAGTATCCTCATCACCAGAGTATCCTCATCACCAGATGATCCTCATCATCAGAGTATCCTCATCACCAGATGATCCTCATCATCAGAGTATCCTCATCACCAGAGTATCCTCATCACCAGAGTATCCTCACCACCAGAGTATCCTCATCACCAGAGTATCTTCATCACCAGAGTATCCTCATCACCAGAGTATCCTCATCACCTGAGTATCCTCGTCACCAGAGTATCCTCACCATCAGAGTATCCTCATCACCAGAGTATCTTCATCAACAGAGTATCTTCATCACCAGAGTATCCTCAGCAACAGAGTATCTTCAGCAACAGAGTATCTTCATCACCAGAGTATCCTCATCACCAGAGTATCCTCATCACCAGATGATCCTCATCATCAGAGTATCCTCATCACCAGATGATCCTCATCATCAGAGTATCCTCATCACCAGAGTATCCTCATCACCAGAGTATCCTCACCACCAGAGTATCCTCATCACAAGAGTATCCTCTTCACCAGAGTATCCTCACCACCAGAGTATCCTCGTCACCAGAGTATCCTCATCACCAGAGTATCCTCATCACAAGAGTATCCTCTTCACCAGAGTATCCTCACCACCAGAGTATCCTCATCACCAGAGTATGCTCGCCACCAGAGCATCCTCTTCACCAGAGTATCCTCTTCAGCAGAGTCTCTTCATCACCAGAGTATCCTCATCACCTGAGTATCCTCACCACCAGAGTATCTACATCACCAGAGTATCCTCATTACCAGATTATCATCATCACCAGAGTATCTACATCACCAGAGTATCCTCATCAACAGAGTATCTTCATCACCAGAGTATCTACATCACCAGAGTATCCTCATCAACAGAGTATCTTCATCACCAGAGTATCCTCATCAACAGAGTATCTTCATCACCAGAGTATCCTCGTCACCAGAGTATCCTCACCACCAGAGTATCCTCATCACCTGAGTATCTTCATCACCAGAGTATCCTCATCACCAGAGTATCCTCATCACAAGAGTATCCTCTTCACCAGAGTATCCTCTTCACCAGAGTATCCTCACCACCAGAGTATACTCACCACCAGAGTAACCTCATCACCAGAGTATCCTCATCACCAGAGTATCCTCATCAGCAGAGTATCCTCACCACCAGAGTATCCTCATCAACAGAGTATCCTCATCACCAGAGTATCCTCATCACCAGAGTATCCTCATCATCAGAGTATCCTCATCACCAGATGATCCTCATCATCAGAGTATCCTCATCACCAGAGTATCCTCACCACCAGAGTATCCTCATCACAAGAGTATCCTCTTCACCAGAGTATCCTCACCACCAGAGTATCCTCGTCACCAGAGTATCCTCATCACCAGAGTATGCTCGCCACCAGAGCATCCTCTTCACCAGAGTATCCTCTTCAGCAGAGTCTCTTCATCACCAGAGTATCCTCATCACCTGAGTATCCTCACCACCAGAGTATCTACATCACCAGAGTATCCTCATCACCAGATTATCATCATCACCAGAGTATCTACATCACCAGAGTATCCTCATCAACAGAGTATCTTCATCACCAGAGTATCCTCATCACCAGAGTATCCTCATCACCAGAGTATCCCCGTCACCAGAGTATCCTCACCACCAGAATATCCTCATCACCAGAGTATCTTCATCACCAGAGTATCCTCATCACCAGAGTATCCTCACCACCAGAGTATCCTCATCACCAGATTATCATCATCACCAGAGTATCTACATCACCAGAGTATCCTCATCAACAGAGTATCTACATCACCAGATTATCATCATCACCAGAGTATCTACATCACCAGAGTATCCTCATCACCAGATTATCATCATCACCAGAGTATCCTACATCACCAGAGTATCCTCATCACCAGAGTATCCTCATCAGCAGAGTATCCTCACCACCAGAGTATCCTCGTCACCAGAGTATCATCAGTACCAGAGTATCTACATCACCAGATTATCATCATCACCAGAGTATCTTTATCACCAGAGTATCCTCATCAACAGAGTATCTTCATCAACAGAGTATCCTCATCACCAGAGTATCCTCATCACCAGAGTATCCTCGTCACCAGAGTATCCTCACCACCAGAGTAGCCTCACCACCAGAGTATCCTCATCACCAGAGTATCCTCATCACCAGAGTATCCTCACCACCAGAGTATCCTCATCAGCAGAGTCTCTTCATCACCAGAGTATCCTCATCACCTGAGTATCCTCACCACCAGAGTATCTACATCACCAGAGTATCCTCATCACCAGATTATCATCATCACCAGAGTATCTACATCACCAGAGTATCCTCATCAACAGAGTATCTTCATTACCAGAGTATCCTCATCAACAGAGTATCCTCGTCACCAGAGTATCCTCACCACCAGAGTATCCTCATCACCTGAGTATCTTCATCACCAGAGTATCTTCATCAACAGAGTATCTTCATCACCAGAGTATCCTCAGCAACAGAGTATCTTCATCAACAGAGTATCCTCATCACCAGAGTATCCTCATCACCAGATGATCCTCATCATCAGAGTATCCTCATCACCAGATGATCCTCATCATCAGAGTATCCTCATCACCAGAGTATCCTCATCACCAGAGTATCCTCACCATCAGAGTATCCTCATCACAAGAGTATCCTCTTCACCAGAGTATCCCCACCACCAGAGTATCCTCGTCACCAGAGTATCCTCATCACCAGAGTATCCTCATCACAAGAGTATCCTCTTCACCAGAGTATCCTCACCACCAGAGTATCCTCATCACCAGACTATCCTCATCTCCAGAGTATCTTCATTACCAGAGTATCTTCATCAACAGAGTATCCTCATCACAAGAGTATCTTCATCACCAGCGTATCCTCACCACCAGAGTATCCTCATCACCAGATTATCATCATCACCAGAGTATCTACATCACCAGAGTTCCTCATCAACAGAGTATCTTCATCACCAGAGTATACTCATCAACAGAATATCTTCATCACCAGAGTATCCTCGTCACCAGAGTATCCTCACCACCAGAGTAACCTCATCACCAGAGTATCTTCATCACCAGAGTATCCTCATCACCAGAGTATCCTCACCACCAGAGTATCCTCACCACCAGAGTAACCTCATCACCAGAGTATCCTCATCACCAGAGTATCCTCATCACCAGAGTATCCTCATCAGCAGAGTATCCTCACCACCAGAGTATCCTCATCACCAGATTATCATCATCACCAGAGTATCTACATCACCAGATTATCATCATCACCAGAGTATCCTCATCACCAAAGTATCCTCACCACCAGAGTATCCTCATCACCAGAGTATCCTCTTCAGCAGAGTATCCTCATCACCAGAGTATCTTCATCACCAGAGTATCCTCATCACCAGAGTATCCTCATCACCAGAGTATCTTCATCAACAGAGTATCCTCATCAACAGAGTATCCTCATCACCAGATGATCCTCATCATCAGAGTATCCTCATCACCAGAGTATCCTCATCACCAGAGTATCCTCACCACCAGAGTATCCTCATCACAAGAGTATCCTCTTCACCAGAGTATCCTCACCACCAGAGTATCCTCATCACCAGAGTATCCTCGCCACCAGAGCATCCTCTTCACCAGAGTATCCTCTTCAGCAGAGTATCCTCATCAGCAGAGTATCCTCATCACAAGAGTATCCTCTTCACCAGAGTATCCTCACCACTAGAGTATCCTCATCACCAGAGTATGCTCGCCACCAGAACATCCTCTTCACCAGAGTATCCTCTTCAGCAGAGTATCCTCATCACCAGAGTATCCTCACCACCAGAGTATCCTCATCACCAGATTATCATCATCACCAGAGTATCTACATCACCAGATTATCATCATCACCAGAGTATCTACATCACCAGATTATCATCATCACCAGAGTATCTACATCACCAGAGTATCCTCATCAACAGAGTATCTTCATCACCAGAGTATCCTCGTCACCAGAGTATCCTCACCACCAGAGTATCCTCACCACCAGAGTATCCTCATCACCAGATTATCATCATCACCAGAGTATCTACATCACCAGAGTACCTCATCAACAGAGTATCTTCATCACCAGAGTATACTCATCAACAGAATATCTTCATCACCAGAGTATCCTCGTCACCAGAGTATACTCATCAACAGAGTATCTTCATCACCAGAGTATCCTCGTCACCAGAGTATCCTCACCACCAGAGTAACCTCATCACCAGAGTATCTTCATCACCAGAGTATCCTCACCACCAGAGTATCCTCATCACCAGATTATCATCATCACCAGAGTATCTACATCACCAGAGTTCCTCATCACCAGAGTATCTACATCACCAGATTATCATCATCACCAGAGTATCTTTATCACCAGAGTATCCTCATCACCAGAGTATCCTCATCACCAGAGTATCCTCGTCACCAGAGTATCCTCACCACCAGAGTAACCTCATCACCAGAGTATCTTCACCACCAGAGTATCCTCATCACCAGATTATCATCATCACCAGAGTATCCTCATCAACAGAGTATCTTCATCACCAGAGTATCCTCGTCACCAGAGTATCCTCACCACCAGAGTATCCTCATCACCAGAGTATCTTCATCACCAGAGTATTCTCATCACCAGAGTATCCTCAGCAACAGAGTATCTTCATCACCAGACTATCCTCGTCACCAGAGTATCCTCATCACCAGAGTATCCTCATCACCAGAGTATCCTCATCACCAGAGTATCTTCATCACCAGAGTATCTTCATCAACAGAGTATCCTCATCAACAGAGTATCCGCATCACCAGAGTATCCTCGCCACCAGAGTATCCTCGCCACCAGAGCATCCTCTTCACCAGAGTATCCTCTTCAGCAGAGTATCCTCATCACCACAGTATCCTCATCACAAGAGTATCCTCTTCACCAGAGTATCCTCACCACCAGAGTATCCTCATCACCAGAGTATGCTCGCCACCAGAGCATCCTCTTCACCAGAGTATCCTCTTCAGCAGAGTATCTTCATCACCAGAGTATCCTCACCACCAGAGTATCCTCATCACCAGATTATCATCATCACCAGAGTATCTACATCACCAGATTATCATCATCACCAGAGTATCTACATCACCAGAGTATCCTCATCACCAGATTATCATCATCACCAGAGTATCTACATCACCAGAGTAAGATAAGATAAGATAAAATAAGATAATCCTTTATTAGTCCCTCAGTGGGGAAATTACAGGATTACAGCAGCATTGCTCACAAGTAATAAAATAAAGATAAAAAACAAGTAATATAATAAACTAAACAGTAAACAGTAGAACAGTAATAAAATACGACAGTAAGAAGAGTATTAGATATACTAAATATGCCAGTATATACAGAATATACAGAATATACAGGCGGATCAGGTAAATACTTAAAACATATTGGATATTGCACGGATTAGATGAGATATTGCACCAGGTGAATGAATTAAAGTGTTCAGTGTGTGCAAAGTGTTCGTGTTCAAGTGTTCAGTGTGTTAGTGGTCCACCGAGAGCAGTTTGTTGTGCAGCCTGACAGCAGCGGGGAGAAAGGACTTGCGGTACCTCTCCCTCAGACACCGGGGGTGAATCAGCCGGTGACTGAAGGAGCTGTGCAGAGCTGCCAGAGTGTCCTGCATGGGGTGGGAAGCGTGGCTCATCAGGGATGAGAGCTTCGCCATCATCCTCCTGTCTCCCACCACCTCCACAGTATCCAGTGGACATACTGGACATACGTATCCAGTGGTATCATACATCAACAGAGTATCTTCATCACCAGAGTATCCTCGTCACCAGAGTATCCTCACCACCAGAGTATCCTCATCACCAGAGTATCTTCATCACCAGAGTATCCTCATCACCTGAGTATCCTCGTCACCAGAGTATCCTCACCACCAGAGTGTCCTCATCAACAGAGTATCTTCATCAACAGCGCATCCTCATCACCAGAGTATCCTCGTCACCAGAGTATCCTCGTCACCAGAGTATCCTCATAACCAGAGTATCTTCATCACCAGAGTATCCTCATCACCAGAGTATCCTCACCACCAGAGTATCCTCATCACCAGATTATCATCATCACCAGAGTATCTACATCACCAGAGTATCCTCATCACCAGATTATACTCATCAACAGAGTATCTTCATCACCAGAGTATCCTCGTCACCAGAGTATCCTCTTCAGCAGAGTATCTACATCACCAGAGTTCCTCATCAACAGAGTATCTTCATCACCAGAGTATACTCATCAACAGAATATCTTCATCACCAGAGTATCCTCGTCACCAGAGTATCTTCATCACCAGAGTATCCTCATCACCAGAGTATCCTCATCACAAGAGTATCCTCTTCACCAGAGTATCCTCACCACCAGAGTATACTCACCACCAGAGTAACCTCATCACCAGAGTATCCTCATCACCAGAGTATCCTCATCACCAGAGTATCCTCATCACCAGAGTATCCTCATCAGCAGAGTATCCTCACCACCAGAGTATCCTCATCCACAGAGTATCCTCATCACCAGAGTATCCTCATCACCAGAGTATCCTCATCATCAGAGTATCCTCATCACCAGATGATCCTC
>JAFEUB010001770.1:0-30962 GCA_024529925.1 Ophthalmolycus amberensis
TCAAAGATTTTTCTTCAGAAAAGTGGCTCAGGATAGTTGATTTCACAGTCTGATGTCATTTTCATGAATATCTGCAACTTTCAGCACTTTACTGGCATTTTCAATTTTTTATGCTCTTAAAGTGCGTTTCAGGCAGAGAGGAGGCCAAAAGTGGATTTTGTGAAATCCACATAGTTTCAAAGATTTTCTTCAGAAAAGTGGCTCAGGATAGTTGATTTCACAGTCTGATGTCATTTTCATGAATATCTGCAACTTTCAGCACTTTACTGGCATTTTCAATTTTTATGCTCTTAAAGTGCGTTTCAGGCAGAGAGGAGGCCAAAAGTGGATTTTGTGAAATCCACATAGTTTCAAAGATTTTCTTCAGAAAAGTGGCTCAGGATAGTTGATTTCACAGTCTGATGTCATTTTCATGAATATCTGCAACTTTCAGCACTTTACTGGCATTTTCAATTTTTTATGCTCTTAAAGTGCGTTTCAGGCAGAGAGGAGGCCAAAAGTGGATTTTGTGAAATCCACATAGTTTCAAAGATTTTCTTCAGAAAAGTGGCTCAGGATAGTTGATTTCACAGTCTGATGTCATTTTCATGAATATCTGCAACTTTCAGCACTTTACTGGCATTTTCAATTTTTTATGCTCTTAAAGTGCGTTTCAGGCAGAGAGGAGGCCAAAAGTGGATTTTGTGAAATCCACATAGTTTCAAAGATTTTCTTCAGAAAAGTGGCTCAGGATAGTTGATTTCACAGTCTGATGTCATTTTCATGAATATCTGCAACTTTCAGCACTTTACTGGCATTTTCAATTTTTTTATGCTCTTAAAGTGCGTTTCAGGCAGAGAGGAGGCCAAAAGTGGATTTTGTGAAATCCACATAGTTTCAAAGATTTTCTTCAGAAAAGTGGCTCAGGATAGTTGATTTCACAGTCTGATGTCATTTTCATGAATATCTGCAACTTTCAGCACTTTACTGGCATTTTCAATTTTTTATGCTCTTAAAGTGCGTTTCAGGCAGAGAGGAGGCCAAAAGTGGATTTTGTGAAATCCACATAGTTTCAAAGATTTTCTTCAGAAAAGTGGCTCAGGATAGTTGATTTCACAGTCTGATGTCATTTTCATGAATATCTGCAACTTTCAGCACTTTACTGGCATTTTCAATTTTTATGCTCTTAAAGTGCGTTTCAGGCAGAGAGGAGGCCAAAAGTGGATTTTGTGAAATCCACATAGTTTCAAAGATTTTCTTCAGAAAAGTGGCTCAGGATAGTTGATTTCACAGTCTGATGTCATTTTCATGAATATCTGCAACTTTCAGCACTTTACTGGCATTTTCAATTTTTATGCTCTTAAAGTGCGTTTCAGGCAGAGAGGAGGCCAAAAGTGGATTTTGTGAAATCCACATAGTTTCAAAGATTTTCTTCAGAAAAGTGGCTCAGGATAGTTGATTTCACAGTCTGATGTCATTTTCATGAATATCTGCAACTTTCAGCACTTTACTGGCATTTTCAAAATTTTTATGCTCTTAAAGTGCGTTTCAGGCAGAGAGGAGGCCAAAAGTGGATTTTGTGAAATCCACATAGTTTCAAAGATTTTCTTCAGAAAAGTGGCTCAGGATAGTTGATTTCACAGTCTGATGTCATTTTCATGAATATCTGCAACTTTCAGCACTTTACTGGCATTTTCAAAATTTTTATGCTCTTAAAGTGCGTTTCAGGCAGAGAGGAGGCCAAAAGTGGATTTTGTGAAATCCACATAGTTTCAAAGATTTTCTTCAGAAAAGTGGCTCAGGATAGTTGATTTCACAGTCTGATGTCATTTTCATGAATATCTGCAACTTTCAGCACTTTACTGGCATTTTCAAATTTTTATGCTCTTAAAGTGCGTTTCAGGCAGAGAGGAGGCCAAAAGTGGATTTTGTGAAATCCACATAGTTTCAAAGATTTTCTTCAGAAAAGTGGCTCAGGATAGTTGATTTCACAGTCTGATGTCATTTTCATGAATATCTGCAACTTTCAGCACTTTACTGGCATTTTCAAAATTTTTATGCTCTTAAAGTGCGTTTCAGGCAGAGAGGAGGCCAAAAGTGGATTTTGTGAAATCCACATAGTTTCAAAGATTTTCTTCAGAAAAGTGGCTCAGGATAGTTGATTTCACAGTCTGATGTCATTTTCATGAATATCTGCAACTTTCAGCACTTTACTGGCATTTTCAATTTTTTATGCTCTTAAAGTGCGTTTCAGGCAGAGAGGGAGGCCAAAAGTGGATTTTGTGAAATCCACATAGTTTCAAAGATTTTCTTCAGAAAAGTGGCTCAGGATAGTTGATTTCACAGTCTGATGTCATTTTCATGAATATCTGCAACTTTCAGCACTTTACTGGCATTTTCAATTTTTTATGCTCTTAAAGTGCGTTTCAGGCAGAGAGGAGGCCAAAAGTGGATTTTGTGAAATCCACATAGTTTCAAAGATTTTCTTCAGAAAAGTGGCTCAGGATAGTTGATTTCACAGTCTGATGTCATTTTCATGAATATCTGCAACTTTCAGCACTTTACTGGCATTTTCAAATTTTTATGCTCTTAAAGTGCGTTTCAGGCAGAGAGGAGGCCAAAAGTGGATTTTGTGAAATCCACATAGTTTCAAAGATTTTCTTCAGAAAAGTGGCTCAGGATAGTTGATTTCACAGTCTGATGTCATTTTCATGAATATCTGCAACTTTCAGCACTTTACTGGCATTTTCAATTTTTTTATGCTCTTAAAGTGCGTTTCAGGCAGAGAGGAGGCCAAAAGTGGATTTTGTGAAATCCACATAGTTTCAAAGATTTTCTTCAGAAAAGTGGCTCAGGATAGTTGATTTCACAGTCTGATGTCATTTTCATGAATATCTGCAACTTTCAGCACTTTACTGGCATTTTCAATTTTTTATGCTCTTAAAGTGCGTTTCAGGCAGAGAGGAGGCCAAAAGTGGATTTTGTGAAATCCACATAGTTTCAAAGATTTTCTTCAGAAAAGTGGCTCAGGATAGTTGATTTCACAGTCTGATGTCATTTTCATGAATATCTGCAACTTTCAGCACTTTACTGGCATTTTCAATTTTTTATGCTCTTAAAGTGCGTTTCAGGCAGAGAGGAGGCCAAAAGTGGATTTTGTGAAATCCACATAGTTTCAAAGATTTTCTTCAGAAAAGTGGCTCAGGATAGTTGATTTCACAGTCTGATGTCATTTTCATGAATATCTGCAACTTTCAGCACTTTACTGGCATTTTCAATTTTTTTATGCTCTTAAAGTGCGTTTCAGGCAGAGAGGAGGCCAAAAGTGGATTTTGTGAAATCCACATAGTTTCAAAGATTTTCTTCAGAAAAGTGGCTCAGGATAGTTGATTTCACAGTCTGATGTCATTTTCATGAATATCTGCAACTTTCAGCACTTTACTGGCATTTTCAATTTTTATGCTCTTAAAGTGCGTTTCAGGCAGAGAGGAGGCCAAAAGTGGATTTTGTGAAATCCACATAGTTTCAAAGATTTTCTTCAGAAAAGTGGCTCAGGATAGTTGATTTCACAGTCTGATGTCATTTTCATGAATATCTGCAACTTTCAGCACTTTACTGGCATTTTCAATTTTTTATGCTCTTAAAGTGCGTTTCAGGCAGAGAGGAGGCCAAAAGTGGATTTTGTGAAATCCACATAGTTTCAAAGATTTTCTTCAGAAAAGTGGCTCAGGATAGTTGATTTCACAGTCTGATGTCATTTTCATGAATATCTGCAACTTTCAGCACTTTACTGGCATTTTCAATTTTTTATGCTCTTAAAGTGCGTTTCAGGCAGAGAGGAGGCCAAAAGTGGATTTTGTGAAATCCACATAGTTTCAAAGATTTTCTTCAGAAAAGTGGCTCAGGATAGTTGATTTCACAGTCTGATGTCATTTTCATGAATATCTGCAACTTTCAGCACTTTACTGGCATTTTCAATTTTTTATGCTCTTAAAGTGCGTTTCAGGCAGAGAGGAGGCCAAAAGTGGATTTTGTGAAATCCACATAGTTTCAAAGATTTTCTTCAGAAAAGTGGCTCAGGATAGTTGATTTCACAGTCTGATGTCATTTTCATGAATATCTGCAACTTTCAGCACTTTACTGGCATTTTCAATTTTTTATGCTCTTAAAGTGCGTTTCAGGCAGAGAGGAGGCCAAAAGTGGATTTTGTGAAATCCACATAGTTTCAAAGATTTTCTTCAGAAAAGTGGCTCAGGATAGTTGATTTCACAGTCTGATGTCATTTTCATGAATATCTGCAACTTTCAGCACTTTACTGGCATTTTCAATTTTTTATGCTCTTAAAGTGCGTTTCAGGCAGAGAGGAGGCCAAAAGTGGATTTTGTGAAATCCACATAGTTTCAAAGATTTTCTTCAGAAAAGTGGCTCAGGATAGTTGATTTCACAGTCTGATGTCATTTTCATGAATATCTGCAACTTTCAGCACTTTACTGGCATTTTCAATTTTTTATGCTCTTAAAGTGCGTTTCAGGCAGAGAGGAGGCCAAAAGTGGATTTTGTGAAATCCACATAGTTTCAAAGATTTTCTTCAGAAAAGTGGCTCAGGATAGTTGATTTCACAGTCTGATGTCATTTTCATGAATATCTGCAACTTTCAGCACTTTACTGGCATTTTCAATTTTTTATGCTCTTAAAGTGCGTTTCAGGCAGAGAGGAGGCCAAAAGTGGATTTTGTGAAATCCACATAGTTTCAAAGATTTTCTTCAGAAAAGTGGCTCAGGATAGTTGATTTCACAGTCTGATGTCATTTTCATGAATATCTGCAACTTTCAGCACTTTACTGGCATTTTCAATTTTTTATGCTCTTAAAGTGCGTTTCAGGCAGAGAGGAGGCCAAAAGTGGATTTTGTGAAATCCACATAGTTTCAAAGATTTTCTTCAGAAAAGTGGCTCAGGATAGTTGATTTCACAGTCTGATGTCATTTTCATGAATATCTGCAACTTTCAGCACTTTACTGGCATTTTCAATTTTTTATGCTCTTAAAGTGCGTTTCAGGCAGAGAGGAGGCCAAAAGTGGATTTTGTGAAATCCACATAGTTTCAAAGATTTTCTTCAGAAAAGTGGCTCAGGATAGTTGATTTCACAGTCTGATGTCATTTTCATGAATATCTGCAACTTTCAGCACTTTACTGGCATTTTCAATTTTTATGCTCTTAAAGTGCGTTTCAGGCAGAGAGGAGGCCAAAAGTGGATTTTGTGAAATCCACATAGTTTCAAAGATTTTCTTCAGAAAAGTGGCTCAGGATAGTTGATTTCACAGTCTGATGTCATTTTCATGAATATCTGCAACTTTCAGCACTTTACTGGCATTTTCAATTTTTTATGCTCTTAAAGTGCGTTTCAGGCAGAGAGGAGGCCAAAAGTGGATTTTGTGAAATCCACATAGTTTCAAAGATTTTCTTCAGAAAAGTGGCTCAGGATAGTTGATTTCACAGTCTGATGTCATTTTCATGAATATCTGCAACTTTCAGCACTTTACTGGCATTTTCAATTTTTTATGCTCTTAAAGTGCGTTTCAGGCAGAGAGGAGGCCAAAAGTGGATTTTGTGAAATCCACATAGTTTCAAAGATTTTCTTCAGAAAAGTGGCTCAGGATAGTTGATTTCACAGTCTGATGTCATTTTCATGAATATCTGCAACTTTCAGCACTTTACTGGCATTTTCAATTTTTTATGCTCTTAAAGTGCGTTTCAGGCAGAGAGGAGGCCAAAAGTGGATTTTGTGAAATCCACATAGTTTCAAAGATTTTCTTCAGAAAAGTGGCTCAGGATAGTTGATTTCACAGTCTGATGTCATTTTCATGAATATCTGCAACTTTCAGCACTTTACTGGCATTTTCAAAATTTTATGCTCTTAAAGTGCGTTTCAGGCAGAGAGGAGGCCAAAAGTGGATTTTGTGAAATCCACATAGTTTCAAAGATTTTCTTCAGAAAAGTGGCTCAGGATAGTTGATTTCACAGTCTGATGTCATTTTCATGAATATCTGCAACTTTCAGCACTTTACTGGCATTTTCAATTTTTTATGCTCTTAAAGTGCGTTTCAGGCAGAGAGGAGGCCAAAAGTGGATTTTGTGAAATCCACATAGTTTCAAAGATTTTCTTCAGAAAAGTGGCTCAGGATAGTTGATTTCACAGTCTGATGTCATTTTCATGAATATCTGCAACTTTCAGCACTTTACTGGCATTTTCAATTTTTTATGCTCTTAAAGTGCGTTTCAGGCAGAGAGGAGGCCAAAAGTGGATTTTGTGAAATCCACATAGTTTCAAAGATTTTCTTCAGAAAAGTGGCTCAGGATAGTTGATTTCACAGTCTGATGTCATTTTCATGAATATCTGCAACTTTCAGCACTTTACTGGCATTTTCAATTTTTTATGCTCTTAAAGTGCGTTTCAGGCAGAGAGGAGGCCAAAAGTGGATTTTGTGAAATCCACATAGTTTCAAAGATTTTCTTCAGAAAAGTGGCTCAGGATAGTTGATTTCACAGTCTGATGTCATTTTCATGAATATCTGCAACTTTCAGCACTTTACTGGCATTTTCAATTTTTTATGCTCTTAAAGTGCGTTTCAGGCAGAGAGGAGGCCAAAAGTGGATTTTGTGAAATCCACATAGTTTCAAAGATTTTCTTCAGAAAAGTGGCTCAGGATAGTTGATTTCACAGTCTGATGTCATTTTCATGAATATCTGCAACTTTCAGCACTTTACTGGCATTTTCAAATTTTTATGCTCTTAAAGTGCGTTTCAGGCAGAGAGGAGGCCAAAAGTGGATTTTGTGAAATCCACATAGTTTCAAAGATTTTCTTCAGAAAAGTGGCTCAGGATAGTTGATTTCACAGTCTGATGTCATTTTCATGAATATCTGCAACTTTCAGCACTTTACTGGCATTTTCAATTTTTTATGCTCTTAAAGTGCGTTTCAGGCAGAGAGGAGGCCAAAAGTGGATTTTGTGAAATCCACATAGTTTCAAAGATTTTCTTCAGAAAAGTGGCTCAGGATAGTTGATTTCACAGTCTGATGTCATTTTCATGAATATCTGCAACTTTCAGCACTTTACTGGCATTTTCAATTTTTTATGCTCTTAAAGTGCGTTTCAGGCAGAGAGGAGGCCAAAAGTGGATTTTGTGAAATCCACATAGTTTCAAAGATTTTCTTCAGAAAAGTGGCTCAGGATAGTTGATTTCACAGTCTGATGTCATTTTCATGAATATCTGCAACTTTCAGCACTTTACTGGCATTTTCAATTTTTTATGCTCTTAAAGTGCGTTTCAGGCAGAGAGGAGGCCAAAAGTGGATTTTGTGAAATCCACATAGTTTCAAAGATTTTCTTCAGAAAAGTGGCTCAGGATAGTTGATTTCACAGTCTGATGTCATTTTCATGAATATCTGCAACTTTCAGCACTTTACTGGCATTTTCAATTTTTTATGCTCTTAAAGTGCGTTTCAGGCAGAGAGGAGGCCAAAAGTGGATTTTGTGAAATCCACATAGTTTCAAAGATTTTCTTCAGAAAAGTGGCTCAGGATAGTTGATTTCACAGTCTGATGTCATTTTCATGAATATCTGCAACTTTCAGCACTTTACTGGCATTTTCAAAATTTTATGCTCTTAAAGTGCGTTTCAGGCAGAGAGGAGGCCAAAAGTGGATTTTGTGAAATCCACATAGTTTCAAAGATTTTCTTCAGAAAAGTGGCTCAGGATAGTTGATTTCACAGTCTGATGTCATTTTCATGAATATCTGCAACTTTCAGCACTTTACTGGCATTTTCAAAATTTTTATGCTCTTAAAGTGCGTTTCAGGCAGAGAGGAGGCCAAAAGTGGATTTTGTGAAATCCACATAGTTTCAAAGATTTTCTTCAGAAAAGTGGCTCAGGATAGTTGATTTCACAGTCTGATGTCATTTTCATGAATATCTGCAACTTTCAGCACTTTACTGGCATTTTCAATTTTTTATGCTCTTAAAGTGCGTTTCAGGCAGAGAGGAGGCCAAAAGTGGATTTTGTGAAATCCACATAGTTTCAAAGATTTTCTTCAGAAAAGTGGCTCAGGATAGTTGATTTCACAGTCTGATGTCATTTTCATGAATATCTGCAACTTTCAGCACTTTACTGGCATTTTCAATTTTTTTTTTTTTTTTTTTTTTTTTTTTTTTTCTTCAGATTTTTTTTTGTTTTTTTATCTTTTCAGCACTTTACTGGCATTTTCAATTTTTTATGCTCTTAAAGTGCGTTTCAGGCAGAGAGGAGGCCAAAAGTGGATTTTGTGAAATCCACATAGTTTCAAAGATTTTCTTCAGAAAAGTGGCTCAGGATAGTTGATTTCACAGTCTGATGTCATTTTCATGAATATCTGCAACTTTCAGCACTTTACTGGCATTTTCAATTTTTTATGCTCTTAAAGTGCGTTTCAGGCAGAGAGGAGGCCAAAAGTGGATTTTGTGAAATCCACATAGTTTCAAAGATTTTCTTCAGAAAAGTGGCTCAGGATAGTTGATTTCACAGTCTGATGTCATTTTCATGAATATCTGCAACTTTCAGCACTTTACTGGCATTTTCAATTTTTTATGCTCTTAAAGTGCGTTTCAGGCAGAGAGGAGGCCAAAAGTGGATTTTGTGAAATCCACATAGTTTCAAAGATTTTCTTCAGAAAAGTGGCTCAGGATAGTTGATTTCACAGTCTGATGTCATTTTCATGAATATCTGCAACTTTCAGCACTTTACTGGCATTTTCAATTTTTATGCTCTTAAAGTGCGTTTCAGGCAGAGAGGAGGCCAAAAGTGGATTTTGTGAAATCCACATAGTTTCAAAGATTTTCTTCAGAAAAGTGGCTCAGGATAGTTGATTTCACAGTCTGATGTCATTTTCATGAATATCTGCAACTTTCAGCACTTTACTGGCATTTTCAATTTTTTATGCTCTTAAAGTGCGTTTCAGGCAGAGAGGAGGCCAAAAGTGGATTTTGTGAAATCCACATAGTTTCAAAGATTTTCTTCAGAAAAGTGGCTCAGGATAGTTGATTTCACAGTCTGATGTCATTTTCATGAATATCTGCAACTTTCAGCACTTTACTGGCATTTTCAATTTTTATGCTCTTAAAGTGCGTTTCAGGCAGAGAGGAGGCCAAAAGTGGATTTTGTGAAATCCACATAGTTTCAAAGATTTTCTTCAGAAAAGTGGCTCAGGATAGTTGATTTCACAGTCTGATGTCATTTTCATGAATATCTGCAACTTTCAGCACTTTACTGGCATTTTCAATTTTTATGCTCTTAAAGTGCGTTTCAGGCAGAGAGGAGGCCAAAAGTGGATTTTGTGAAATCCACATAGTTTCAAAGATTTTCTTCAGAAAAGTGGCTCAGGATAGTTGATTTCACAGTCTGATGTCATTTTCATGAATATCTGCAACTTTCAGCACTTTACTGGCATTTTCAATTTTTATGCTCTTAAAGTGCGTTTCAGGCAGAGAGGAGGCCAAAAGTGGATTTTGTGAAATCCACATAGTTTCAAAGATTTTCTTCAGAAAAGTGGCTCAGGATAGTTGATTTCACAGTCTGATGTCATTTTCATGAATATCTGCAACTTTCAGCACTTTACTGGCATTTTCAATTTTTTATGCTCTTAAAGTGCGTTTCAGGCAGAGAGGAGGCCAAAAGTGGATTTTGTGAAATCCACATAGTTTCAAAGATTTTCTTCAGAAAAGTGGCTCAGGATAGTTGATTTCACAGTCTGATGTCATTTTCATGAATATCTGCAACTTTCAGCACTTTACTGGCATTTTCAATTTTTTATGCTCTTAAAGTGCGTTTCAGGCAGAGAGGAGGCCAAAAGTGGATTTTGTGAAATCCACATAGTTTCAAAGATTTTCTTCAGAAAAGTGGCTCAGGATAGTTGATTTCACAGTCTGATGTCATTTTCATGAATATCTGCAACTTTCAGCACTTTACTGGCATTTTCAATTTTTATGCTCTTAAAGTGCGTTTCAGGCAGAGAGGAGGCCAAAAGTGGATTTTGTGAAATCCACATAGTTTCAAAGATTTTCTTCAGAAAAGTGGCTCAGGATAGTTGATTTCACAGTCTGATGTCATTTTCATGAATATCTGCAACTTTCAGCACTTTACTGGCATTTTCAATTTTTATGCTCTTAAAGTGCGTTTCAGGCAGAGAGGAGGCCAAAAGTGGATTTTGTGAAATCCACATAGTTTCAAAGATTTTCTTCAGAAAAGTGGCTCAGGATAGTTGATTTCACAGTCTGATGTCATTTTCATGAATATCTGCAACTTTCAGCACTTTACTGGCATTTTCAATTTTTTATGCTCTTAAAGTGCGTTTCAGGCAGAGAGGAGGCCAAAAGTGGATTTTGTGAAATCCACATAGTTTCAAAGATTTTCTTCAGAAAAGTGGCTCAGGATAGTTGATTTCACAGTCTGATGTCATTTTCATGAATATCTGCAACTTTCAGCACTTTACTGGCATTTTCAATTTTTTATGCTCTTAAAGTGCGTTTCAGGCAGAGAGGAGGCCAAAAGTGGATTTTGTGAAATCCACATAGTTTCAAAGATTTTCTTCAGAAAAGTGGCTCAGGATAGTTGATTTCACAGTCTGATGTCATTTTCATGAATATCTGCAACTTTCAGCACTTTACTGGCATTTTCAAATTTTTATGCTCTTAAAGTGCGTTTCAGGCAGAGAGGAGGCCAAAAGTGGATTTTGTGAAATCCACATAGTTTCAAAGATTTTCTTCAGAAAAGTGGCTCAGGATAGTTGATTTCACAGTCTGATGTCATTTTCATGAATATCTGCAACTTTCAGCACTTTACTGGCATTTTCAATTTTTTATGCTCTTAAAGTGCGTTTCAGGCAGAGAGGAGGCCAAAAGTGGATTTTGTGAAATCCACATAGTTTCAAAGATTTTCTTCAGAAAAGTGGCTCAGGATAGTTGATTTCACAGTCTGATGTCATTTTCATGAATATCTGCAACTTTCAGCACTTTACTGGCATTTTCAATTTTTATGCTCTTAAAGTGCGTTTCAGGCAGAGAGGAGGCCAAAAGTGGATTTTGTGAAATCCACATAGTTTCAAAGATTTTCTTCAGAAAAGTGGCTCAGGATAGTTGATTTCACAGTCTGATGTCATTTTCATGAATATCTGCAACTTTCAGCACTTTACTGGCATTTTCAATTTTTATGCTCTTAAAGTGCGTTTCAGGCAGAGAGGAGGCCAAAAGTGGATTTTGTGAAATCCACATAGTTTCAAAGATTTTCTTCAGAAAAGTGGCTCAGGATAGTTGATTTCACAGTCTGATGTCATTTTCATGAATATCTGCAACTTTCAGCACTTTACTGGCATTTTCAATTTTTTATGCTCTTAAAGTGCGTTTCAGGCAGAGAGGAGGCCAAAAGTGGATTTTGTGAAATCCACATAGTTTCAAAGATTTTCTTCAGAAAAGTGGCTCAGGATAGTTGATTTCACAGTCTGATGTCATTTTCATGAATATCTGCAACTTTCAGCACTTTACTGGCATTTTCAATTTTTTATGCTCTTAAAGTGCGTTTCAGGCAGAGAGGAGGCCAAAAGTGGATTTTGTGAAATCCACATAGTTTCAAAGATTTTCTTCAGAAAAGTGGCTCAGGATAGTTGATTTCACAGTCTGATGTCATTTTCATGAATATCTGCAACTTTCAGCACTTTACTGGCATTTTCAAAATTTTTATGCTCTTAAAGTGCGTTTCAGGCAGAGAGGAGGCCAAAAGTGGATTTTGTGAAATCCACATAGTTTCAAAGATTTTCTTCAGAAAAGTGGCTCAGGATAGTTGATTTCACAGTCTGATGTCATTTTCATGAATATCTGCAACTTTCAGCACTTTACTGGCATTTTCAATTTTTTATGCTCTTAAAGTGCGTTTCAGGCAGAGAGGAGGCCAAAAGTGGATTTTGTGAAATCCACATAGTTTCAAAGATTTTCTTCAGAAAAGTGGCTCAGGATAGTTGATTTCACAGTCTGATGTCATTTTCATGAATATCTGCAACTTTCAGCACTTTACTGGCATTTTCAATTTTTATGCTCTTAAAGTGCGTTTCAGGCAGAGAGGAGGCCAAAAGTGGATTTTGTGAAATCCACATAGTTTCAAAGATTTTCTTCAGAAAAGTGGCTCAGGATAGTTGATTTCACAGTCTGATGTCATTTTCATGAATATCTGCAACTTTCAGCACTTTACTGGCATTTTCAATTTTTTATGCTCTTAAAGTGCGTTTCAGGCAGAGAGGAGGCCAAAAGTGGATTTTGTGAAATCCACATAGTTTCAAAGATTTTCTTCAGAAAAGTGGCTCAGGATAGTTGATTTCACAGTCTGATGTCATTTTCATGAATATCTGCAACTTTCAGCACTTTACTGGCATTTTCAATTTTTTATGCTCTTAAAGTGCGTTTCAGGCAGAGAGGAGGCCAAAAGTGGATTTTGTGAAATCCACATAGTTTCAAAGATTTTCTTCAGAAAAGTGGCTCAGGATAGTTGATTTCACAGTCTGATGTCATTTTCATGAATATCTGCAACTTTCAGCACTTTACTGGCATTTTCAATTTTTATGCTCTTAAAGTGCGTTTCAGGCAGAGAGGAGGCCAAAAGTGGATTTTGTGAAATCCACATAGTTTCAAAGATTTTCTTCAGAAAAGTGGCTCAGGATAGTTGATTTCACAGTCTGATGTCATTTTCATGAATATCTGCAACTTTCAGCACTTTACTGGCATTTTCAATTTTTATGCTCTTAAAGTGCGTTTCAGGCAGAGAGGAGGCCAAAAGTGGATTTTGTGAAATCCACATAGTTTCAAAGATTTTCTTCAGAAAAGTGGCTCAGGATAGTTGATTTCACAGTCTGATGTCATTTTCATGAATATCTGCAACTTTCAGCACTTTACTGGCATTTTCAATTTTTATGCTCTTAAAGTGCGTTTCAGGCAGAGAGGAGGCCAAAAGTGGATTTTGTGAAATCCACATAGTTTCAAAGATTTTCTTCAGAAAAGTGGCTCAGGATAGTTGATTTCACAGTCTGATGTCATTTTCATGAATATCTGCAACTTTCAGCACTTTACTGGCATTTTCAATTTTTTATGCTCTTAAAGTGCGTTTCAGGCAGAGAGGAGGCCAAAAGTGGATTTTGTGAAATCCACATAGTTTCAAAGATTTTCTTCAGAAAAGTGGCTCAGGATAGTTGATTTCACAGTCTGATGTCATTTTCATGAATATCTGCAACTTTCAGCACTTTACTGGCATTTTCAATTTTTATGCTCTTAAAGTGCGTTTCAGGCAGAGAGGAGGCCAAAAGTGGATTTTGTGAAATCCACATAGTTTCAAAGATTTTCTTCAGAAAAGTGGCTCAGGATAGTTGATTTCACAGTCTGATGTCATTTTCATGAATATCTGCAACTTTCAGCACTTTACTGGCATTTTCAATTTTTTATGCTCTTAAAGTGCGTTTCAGGCAGAGAGGAGGCCAAAAGTGGATTTTGTGAAATCCACATAGTTTCAAAGATTTTCTTCAGAAAAGTGGCTCAGGATAGTTGATTTCACAGTCTGATGTCATTTTCATGAATATCTGCAACTTTCAGCACTTTACTGGCATTTTCAATTTTTATGCTCTTAAAGTGCGTTTCAGGCAGAGAGGAGGCCAAAAGTGGATTTTGTGAAATCCACATAGTTTCAAAGATTTTCTTCAGAAAAGTGGCTCAGGATAGTTGATTTCACAGTCTGATGTCATTTTCATGAATATCTGCAACTTTCAGCACTTTACTGGCATTTTCAATTTTTATGCTCTTAAAGTGCGTTTCAGGCAGAGAGGAGGCCAAAAGTGGATTTTGTGAAATCCACATAGTTTCAAAGATTTTCTTCAGAAAAGTGGCTCAGGATAGTTGATTTCACAGTCTGATGTCATTTTCATGAATATCTGCAACTTTCAGCACTTTACTGGCATTTTCAATTTTTTATGCTCTTAAAGTGCGTTTCAGGCAGAGAGGAGGCCAAAAGTGGATTTTGTGAAATCCACATAGTTTCAAAGATTTTCTTCAGAAAAGTGGCTCAGGATAGTTGATTTCACAGTCTGATGTCATTTTCATGAATATCTGCAACTTTCAGCACTTTACTGGCATTTTCAATTTTTTATGCTCTTAAAGTGCGTTTCAGGCAGAGAGGAGGCCAAAAGTGGATTTTGTGAAATCCACATAGTTTCAAAGATTTTCTTCAGAAAAGTGGCTCAGGATAGTTGATTTCACAGTCTGATGTCATTTTCATGAATATCTGCAACTTTCAGCACTTTACTGGCATTTTCAATTTTTTATGCTCTTAAAGTGCGTTTCAGGCAGAGAGGAGGCCAAAAGTGGATTTTGTGAAATCCACATAGTTTCAAAGATTTTCTTCAGAAAAGTGGCTCAGGATAGTTGATTTCACAGTCTGATGTCATTTTCATGAATATCTGCAACTTTCAGCACTTTACTGGCATTTTCAATTTTTTATGCTCTTAAAGTGCGTTTCAGGCAGAGAGGAGGCCAAAAGTGGATTTTGTGAAATCCACATAGTTTCAAAGATTTTCTTCAGAAAAGTGGCTCAGGATAGTTGATTTCACAGTCTGATGTCATTTTCATGAATATCTGCAACTTTCAGCACTTTACTGGCATTTTCAATTTTTTATGCTCTTAAAGTGCGTTTCAGGCAGAGAGGAGGCCAAAAGTGGATTTTGTGAAATCCACATAGTTTCAAAGATTTTCTTCAGAAAAGTGGCTCAGGATAGTTGATTTCACAGTCTGATGTCATTTTCATGAATATCTGCAACTTTCAGCACTTTACTGGCATTTTCAATTTTTTATGCTCTTAAAGTGCGTTTCAGGCAGAGAGGAGGCCAAAAGTGGATTTTGTGAAATCCACATAGTTTCAAAGATTTTCTTCAGAAAAGTGGCTCAGGATAGTTGATTTCACAGTCTGATGTCATTTTCATGAATATCTGCAACTTTCAGCACTTTACTGGCATTTTCAATTTTTTATGCTCTTAAAGTGCGTTTCAGGCAGAGAGGAGGCCAAAAGTGGATTTTGTGAAATCCACATAGTTTCAAAGATTTTCTTCAGAAAAGTGGCTCAGGATAGTTGATTTCACAGTCTGATGTCATTTTCATGAATATCTGCAACTTTCAGCACTTTACTGGCATTTTCAATTTTTTATGCTCTTAAAGTGCGTTTCAGGCAGAGAGGAGGCCAAAAGTGGATTTTGTGAAATCCACATAGTTTCAAAGATTTTCTTCAGAAAAGTGGCTCAGGATAGTTGATTTCACAGTCTGATGTCATTTTCATGAATATCTGCAACTTTCAGCACTTTACTGGCATTTTCAATTTTTTATGCTCTTAAAGTGCGTTTCAGGCAGAGAGGAGGCCAAAAGTGGATTTTGTGAAATCCACATAGTTTCAAAGATTTTCTTCAGAAAAGTGGCTCAGGATAGTTGATTTCACAGTCTGATGTCATTTTCATGAATATCTGCAACTTTCAGCACTTTACTGGCATTTTCAAAATTTTTATGCTCTTAAAGTGCGTTTCAGGCAGAGAGGAGGCCAAAAGTGGATTTTGTGAAATCCACATAGTTTCAAAGATTTTCTTCAGAAAAGTGGCTCAGGATAGTTGATTTCACAGTCTGATGTCATTTTCATGAATATCTGCAACTTTCAGCACTTTACTGGCATTTTCAAAATTTTTATGCTCTTAAAGTGCGTTTCAGGCAGAGAGGAGGCCAAAAGTGGATTTTGTGAAATCCACATAGTTTCAAAGATTTTCTTCAGAAAAGTGGCTCAGGATAGTTGATTTCACAGTCTGATGTCATTTTCATGAATATCTGCAACTTTCAGCACTTTACTGGCATTTTCAATTTTTTATGCTCTTAAAGTGCGTTTCAGGCAGAGAGGAGGCCAAAAGTGGATTTTGTGAAATCCACATAGTTTCAAAGATTTTCTTCAGAAAAGTGGCTCAGGATAGTTGATTTCACAGTCTGATGTCATTTTCATGAATATCTGCAACTTTCAGCACTTTACTGGCATTTTCAATTTTTTATGCTCTTAAAGTGCGTTTCAGGCAGAGAGGAGGCCAAAAGTGGATTTTGTGAAATCCACATAGTTTCAAAGATTTTCTTCAGAAAAGTGGCTCAGGATAGTTGATTTCACAGTCTGATGTCATTTTCATGAATATCTGCAACTTTCAGCACTTTACTGGCATTTTCAATTTTTTATGCTCTTAAAGTGCGTTTCAGGCAGAGAGGAGGCCAAAAGTGGATTTTGTGAAATCCACATAGTTTCAAAGATTTTCTTCAGAAAAGTGGCTCAGGATAGTTGATTTCACAGTCTGATGTCATTTTCATGAATATCTGCAACTTTCAGCACTTTACTGGCATTTTCAATTTTTTATGCTCTTAAAGTGCGTTTCAGGCAGAGAGGAGGCCAAAAGTGGATTTTGTGAAATCCACATAGTTTCAAAGATTTTCTTCAGAAAAGTGGCTCAGGATAGTTGATTTCACAGTCTGATGTCATTTTCATGAATATCTGCAACTTTCAGCACTTTACTGGCATTTTCAATTTTTTATGCTCTTAAAGTGCGTTTCAGGCAGAGAGGAGGCCAAAAGTGGATTTTGTGAAATCCACATAGTTTCAAAGATTTTCTTCAGAAAAGTGGCTCAGGATAGTTGATTTCACAGTCTGATGTCATTTTCATGAATATCTGCAACTTTCAGCACTTTACTGGCATTTTCAAAATTTTTATGCTCTTAAAGTGCGTTTCAGGCAGAGAGGAGGCCAAAAGTGGATTTTGTGAAATCCACATAGTTTCAAAGATTTTCTTCAGAAAAGTGGCTCAGGATAGTTGATTTCACAGTCTGATGTCATTTTCATGAATATCTGCAACTTTCAGCACTTTACTGGCATTTTCAATTTTTTATGCTCTTAAAGTGCGTTTCAGGCAGAGAGGAGGCCAAAAGTGGATTTTGTGAAATCCACATAGTTTCAAAGATTTTCTTCAGAAAAGTGGCTCAGGATAGTTGATTTCACAGTCTGATGTCATTTTCATGAATATCTGCAACTTTCAGCACTTTACTGGCATTTTCAAATTTTTATGCTCTTAAAGTGCGTTTCAGGCAGAGAGGAGGCCAAAAGTGGATTTTGTGAAATCCACATAGTTTCAAAGATTTTCTTCAGAAAAGTGGCTCAGGATAGTTGATTTCACAGTCTGATGTCATTTTCATGAATATCTGCAACTTTCAGCACTTTACTGGCATTTTCAAATTTTTATGCTCTTAAAGTGCGTTTCAGGCAGAGAGGAGGCCAAAAGTGGATTTTGTGAAATCCACATAGTTTCAAAGATTTTCTTCAGAAAAGTGGCTCAGGATAGTTGATTTCACAGTCTGATGTCATTTTCATGAATATCTGCAACTTTCAGCACTTTACTGGCATTTTCAATTTTTTATGCTCTTAAAGTGCGTTTCAGGCAGAGAGGAGGCCAAAAGTGGATTTTGTGAAATCCACATAGTTTCAAAGATTTTCTTCAGAAAAGTGGCTCAGGATAGTTGATTTCACAGTCTGATGTCATTTTCATGAATATCTGCAACTTTCAGCACTTTACTGGCATTTTCAATTTTTTATGCTCTTAAAGTGCGTTTCAGGCAGAGAGGAGGCCAAAAGTGGATTTTGTGAAATCCACATAGTTTCAAAGATTTTCTTCAGAAAAGTGGCTCAGGATAGTTGATTTCACAGTCTGATGTCATTTTCATGAATATCTGCAACTTTCAGCACTTTACTGGCATTTTCAATTTTTTATGCTCTTAAAGTGCGTTTCAGGCAGAGAGGAGGCCAAAAGTGGATTTTGTGAAATCCACATAGTTTCAAAGATTTTCTTCAGAAAAGTGGCTCAGGATAGTTGATTTCACAGTCTGATGTCATTTTCATGAATATCTGCAACTTTCAGCACTTTACTGGCATTTTCAATTTTTATGCTCTTAAAGTGCGTTTCAGGCAGAGAGGAGGCCAAAAGTGGATTTTGTGAAATCCACATAGTTTCAAAGATTTTCTTCAGAAAAGTGGCTCAGGATAGTTGATTTCACAGTCTGATGTCATTTTCATGAATATCTGCAACTTTCAGCACTTTACTGGCATTTTCAATTTTTATGCTCTTAAAGTGCGTTTCAGGCAGAGAGGAGGCCAAAAGTGGATTTTGTGAAATCCACATAGTTTCAAAGATTTTCTTCAGAAAAGTGGCTCAGGATAGTTGATTTCACAGTCTGATGTCATTTTCATGAATATCTGCAACTTTCAGCACTTTACTGGCATTTTCAATTTTTTATGCTCTTAAAGTGCGTTTCAGGCAGAGAGGAGGCCAAAAGTGGATTTTGTGAAATCCACATAGTTTCAAAGATTTTCTTCAGAAAAGTGGCTCAGGATAGTTGATTTCACAGTCTGATGTCATTTTCATGAATATCTGCAACTTTCAGCACTTTACTGGCATTTTCAATTTTTATGCTCTTAAAGTGCGTTTCAGGCAGAGAGGAGGCCAAAAGTGGATTTTGTGAAATCCACATAGTTTCAAAGATTTTCTTCAGAAAAGTGGCTCAGGATAGTTGATTTCACAGTCTGATGTCATTTTCATGAATATCTGCAACTTTCAGCACTTTACTGGCATTTTCAATTTTTATGCTCTTAAAGTGCGTTTCAGGCAGAGAGGAGGCCAAAAGTGGATTTTGTGAAATCCACATAGTTTCAAAGATTTTCTTCAGAAAAGTGGCTCAGGATAGTTGATTTCACAGTCTGATGTCATTTTCATGAATATCTGCAACTTTCAGCACTTTACTGGCATTTTCAATTTTTTATGCTCTTAAAGTGCGTTTCAGGCAGAGAGGAGGCCAAAAGTGGATTTTGTGAAATCCACATAGTTTCAAAGATTTTCTTCAGAAAAGTGGCTCAGGATAGTTGATTTCACAGTCTGATGTCATTTTCATGAATATCTGCAACTTTCAGCACTTTACTGGCATTTTCAATTTTTTATGCTCTTAAAGTGCGTTTCAGGCAGAGAGGAGGCCAAAAGTGGATTTTGTGAAATCCACATAGTTTCAAAGATTTTCTTCAGAAAAGTGGCTCAGGATAGTTGATTTCACAGTCTGATGTCATTTTCATGAATATCTGCAACTTTCAGCACTTTACTGGCATTTTCAATTTTTTATGCTCTTAAAGTGCGTTTCAGGCAGAGAGGAGGCCAAAAGTGGATTTTGTGAAATCCACATAGTTTCAAAGATTTTCTTCAGAAAAGTGGCTCAGGATAGTTGATTTCACAGTCTGATGTCATTTTCATGAATATCTGCAACTTTCAGCACTTTACTGGCATTTTCAATTTTTTATGCTCTTAAAGTGCGTTTCAGGCAGAGAGGAGGCCAAAAGTGGATTTTGTGAAATCCACATAGTTTCAAAGATTTTCTTCAGAAAAGTGGCTCAGGATAGTTGATTTCACAGTCTGATGTCATTTTCATGAATATCTGCAACTTTCAGCACTTTACTGGCATTTTCAATTTTTATGCTCTTAAAGTGCGTTTCAGGCAGAGAGGAGGCCAAAAGTGGATTTTGTGAAATCCACATAGTTTCAAAGATTTTCTTCAGAAAAGTGGCTCAGGATAGTTGATTTCACAGTCTGATGTCATTTTCATGAATATCTGCAACTTTCAGCACTTTACTGGCATTTTCAAAATTTTATGCTCTTAAAGTGCGTTTCAGGCAGAGAGGAGGCCAAAAGTGGATTTTGTGAAATCCACATAGTTTCAAAGATTTTCTTCAGAAAAGTGGCTCAGGATAGTTGATTTCACAGTCTGATGTCATTTTCATGAATATCTGCAACTTTCAGCACTTTACTGGCATTTTCAATTTTTTATGCTCTTAAAGTGCGTTTCAGGCAGAGAGGAGGCCAAAAGTGGATTTTGTGAAATCCACATAGTTTCAAAGATTTTCTTCAGAAAAGTGGCTCAGGATAGTTGATTTCACAGTCTGATGTCATTTTCATGAATATCTGCAACTTTCAGCACTTTACTGGCATTTTCAATTTTTTATGCTCTTAAAGTGCGTTTCAGGCAGAGAGGAGGCCAAAAGTGGATTTTGTGAAATCCACATAGTTTCAAAGATTTTCTTCAGAAAAGTGGCTCAGGATAGTTGATTTCACAGTCTGATGTCATTTTCATGAATATCTGCAACTTTCAGCACTTTACTGGCATTTTCAATTTTTATGCTCTTAAAGTGCGTTTCAGGCAGAGAGGAGGCCAAAAGTGGATTTTGTGAAATCCACATAGTTTCAAAGATTTTCTTCAGAAAAGTGGCTCAGGATAGTTGATTTCACAGTCTGATGTCATTTTCATGAATATCTGCAACTTTCAGCACTTTACTGGCATTTTCAATTTTTTATGCTCTTAAAGTGCGTTTCAGGCAGAGAGGAGGCCAAAAGTGGATTTTGTGAAATCCACATAGTTTCAAAGATTTTCTTCAGAAAAGTGGCTCAGGATAGTTGATTTCACAGTCTGATGTCATTTTCATGAATATCTGCAACTTTCAGCACTTTACTGGCATTTTCAATTTTTTATGCTCTTAAAGTGCGTTTCAGGCAGAGAGGAGGCCAAAAGTGGATTTTGTGAAATCCACATAGTTTCAAAGATTTTCTTCAGAAAAGTGGCTCAGGATAGTTGATTTCACAGTCTGATGTCATTTTCATGAATATCTGCAACTTTCAGCACTTTACTGGCATTTTCAATTTTTATGCTCTTAAAGTGCGTTTCAGGCAGAGAGGAGGCCAAAAGTGGATTTTGTGAAATCCACATAGTTTCAAAGATTTTCTTCAGAAAAGTGGCTCAGGATAGTTGATTTCACAGTCTGATGTCATTTTCATGAATATCTGCAACTTTCAGCACTTTACTGGCATTTTCAATTTTTTATGCTCTTAAAGTGCGTTTCAGGCAGAGAGGAGGCCAAAAGTGGATTTTGTGAAATCCACATAGTTTCAAAGATTTTCTTCAGAAAAGTGGCTCAGGATAGTTGATTTCACAGTCTGATGTCATTTTCATGAATATCTGCAACTTTCAGCACTTTACTGGCATTTTCAATTTTTTATGCTCTTAAAGTGCGTTTCAGGCAGAGAGGAGGCCAAAAGTGGATTTTGTGAAATCCACATAGTTTCAAAGATTTTCTTCAGAAAAGTGGCTCAGGATAGTTGATTTCACAGTCTGATGTCATTTTCATGAATATCTGCAACTTTCAGCACTTTACTGGCATTTTCAATTTTTTATGCTCTTAAAGTGCGTTTCAGGCAGAGAGGAGGCCAAAAGTGGATTTTGTGAAATCCACATAGTTTCAAAGATTTTCTTCAGAAAAGTGGCTCAGGATAGTTGATTTCACAGTCTGATGTCATTTTCATGAATATCTGCAACTTTCAGCACTTTACTGGCATTTTCAATTTTTTATGCTCTTAAAGTGCGTTTCAGGCAGAGAGGAGGCCAAAAGTGGATTTTGTGAAATCCACATAGTTTCAAAGATTTTCTTCAGAAAAGTGGCTCAGGATAGTTGATTTCACAGTCTGATGTCATTTTCATGAATATCTGCAACTTTCAGCACTTTACTGGCATTTTCAATTTTTATGCTCTTAAAGTGCGTTTCAGGCAGAGAGGAGGCCAAAAGTGGATTTTGTGAAATCCACATAGTTTCAAAGATTTTCTTCAGAAAAGTGGCTCAGGATAGTTGATTTCACAGTCTGATGTCATTTTCATGAATATCTGCAACTTTCAGCACTTTACTGGCATTTTCAATTTTTTATGCTCTTAAAGTGCGTTTCAGGCAGAGAGGAGGCCAAAAGTGGATTTTGTGAAATCCACATAGTTTCAAAGATTTTCTTCAGAAAAGTGGCTCAGGATAGTTGATTTCACAGTCTGATGTCATTTTCATGAATATCTGCAACTTTCAGCACTTTACTGGCATTTTCAAAATTTTTATGCTCTTAAAGTGCGTTTCAGGCAGAGAGGAGGCCAAAAGTGGATTTTGTGAAATCCACATAGTTTCAAAGATTTTCTTCAGAAAAGTGGCTCAGGATAGTTGATTTCACAGTCTGATGTCATTTTCATGAATATCTGCAACTTTCAGCACTTTACTGGCATTTTCAATTTTTTATGCTCTTAAAGTGCGTTTCAGGCAGAGAGGAGGCCAAAAGTGGATTTTGTGAAATCCACATAGTTTCAAAGATTTTCTTCAGAAAAGTGGCTCAGGATAGTTGATTTCACAGTCTGATGTCATTTTCATGAATATCTGCAACTTTCAGCACTTTACTGGCATTTTCAATTTTTTATGCTCTTAAAGTGCGTTTCAGGCAGAGAGGAGGCCAAAAGTGGATTTTGTGAAATCCACATAGTTTCAAAGATTTTCTTCAGAAAAGTGGCTCAGGATAGTTGATTTCACAGTCTGATGTCATTTTCATGAATATCTGCAACTTTCAGCACTTTACTGGCATTTTCAATTTTTTATGCTCTTAAAGTGCGTTTCAGGCAGAGAGGAGGCCAAAAGTGGATTTTGTGAAATCCACATAGTTTCAAAGATTTTCTTCAGAAAAGTGGCTCAGGATAGTTGATTTCACAGTCTGATGTCATTTTCATGAATATCTGCAACTTTCAGCACTTTACTGGCATTTTCAATTTTTTATGCTCTTAAAGTGCGTTTCAGGCAGAGAGGAGGCCAAAAGTGGATTTTGTGAAATCCACA
The DNA here is from genome assembly GCA_024529925.1 of Ophthalmolycus amberensis. NCBI lineage: Eukaryota > Metazoa > Chordata > Actinopteri > Perciformes > Zoarcidae > Ophthalmolycus > Ophthalmolycus amberensis. The sequence goes on from JAFEUB010001770.1 coordinate 22,818, forward strand.
TAGTTTCAAAGATTTTCTTCAGAAAAGTGGCTCAGGATAGTTGATTTCACAGTCTGATGTCATTTTCATGAATATCTGCAACTTTCAGCACTTTACTGGCATTTTCAATTTTTTATGCTCTTAAAGTGCGTTTCAGGCAGAGAGGAGGCCAAAAGTGGATTTTGTGAAATCCACATAGTTTCAAAGATTTTCTTCAGAAAAGTGGCTCAGGATAGTTGATTTCACAGTCTGATGTCATTTTCATGAATATCTGCAACTTTCAGCACTTTACTGGCATTTTCAATTTTTTATGCTCTTAAAGTGCGTTTCAGGCAGAGAGGAGGCCAAAAGTGGATTTTGTGAAATCCACATAGTTTCAAAGATTTTCTTCAGAAAAGTGGCTCAGGATAGTTGATTTCACAGTCTGATGTCATTTTCATGAATATCTGCAACTTTCAGCACTTTACTGGCATTTTCAATTTTTTATGCTCTTAAAGTGCGTTTCAGGCAGAGAGGAGGCCAAAAGTGGATTTTGTGAAATCCACATAGTTTCAAAGATTTTCTTCAGAAAAGTGGCTCAGGATAGTTGATTTCACAGTCTGATGTCATTTTCATGAATATCTGCAACTTTCAGCACTTTACTGGCATTTTCAAAATTTTTATGCTCTTAAAGTGCGTTTCAGGCAGAGAGGAGGCCAAAAGTGGATTTTGTGAAATCCACATAGTTTCAAAGATTTTCTTCAGAAAAGTGGCTCAGGATAGTTGATTTCACAGTCTGATGTCATTTTCATGAATATCTGCAACTTTCAGCACTTTACTGGCATTTTCAATTTTTTATGCTCTTAAAGTGCGTTTCAGGCAGAGAGGAGGCCAAAAGTGGATTTTGTGAAATCCACATAGTTTCAAAGATTTTCTTCAGAAAAGTGGCTCAGGATAGTTGATTTCACAGTCTGATGTCATTTTCATGAATATCTGCAACTTTCAGCACTTTACTGGCATTTTCAATTTTTTATGCTCTTAAAGTGCGTTTCAGGCAGAGAGGAGGCCAAAAGTGGATTTTGTGAAATCCACATAGTTTCAAAGATTTTCTTCAGAAAAGTGGCTCAGGATAGTTGATTTCACAGTCTGATGTCATTTTCATGAATATCTGCAACTTTCAGCACTTTACTGGCATTTTCAATTTTTTATGCTCTTAAAGTGCGTTTCAGGCAGAGAGGAGGCCAAAAGTGGATTTTGTGAAATCCACATAGTTTCAAAGATTTTCTTCAGAAAAGTGGCTCAGGATAGTTGATTTCACAGTCTGATGTCATTTTCATGAATATCTGCAACTTTCAGCACTTTACTGGCATTTTCAATTTTTATGCTCTTAAAGTGCGTTTCAGGCAGAGAGGAGGCCAAAAGTGGATTTTGTGAAATCCACATAGTTTCAAAGATTTTCTTCAGAAAAGTGGCTCAGGATAGTTGATTTCACAGTCTGATGTCATTTTCATGAATATCTGCAACTTTCAGCACTTTACTGGCATTTTCAATTTTTATGCTCTTAAAGTGCGTTTCAGGCAGAGAGGAGGCCAAAAGTGGATTTTGTGAAATCCACATAGTTTCAAAGATTTTCTTCAGAAAAGTGGCTCAGGATAGTTGATTTCACAGTCTGATGTCATTTTCATGAATATCTGCAACTTTCAGCACTTTACTGGCATTTTCAAAATTTTTATGCTCTTAAAGTGCGTTTCAGGCAGAGAGGAGGCCAAAAGTGGATTTTGTGAAATCCACATAGTTTCAAAGATTTTCTTCAGAAAAGTGGCTCAGGATAGTTGATTTCACAGTCTGATGTCATTTTCATGAATATCTGCAACTTTCAGCACTTTACTGGCATTTTCAATTTTTATGCTCTTAAAGTGCGTTTCAGGCAGAGAGGAGGCCAAAAGTGGATTTTGTGAAATCCACATAGTTTCAAAGATTTTCTTCAGAAAAGTGGCTCAGGATAGTTGATTTCACAGTCTGATGTCATTTTCATGAATATCTGCAACTTTCAGCACTTTACTGGCATTTTCAAATTTTTATGCTCTTAAAGTGCGTTTCAGGCAGAGAGGAGGCCAAAAGTGGATTTTGTGAAATCCACATAGTTTCAAAGATTTTCTTCAGAAAAGTGGCTCAGGATAGTTGATTTCACAGTCTGATGTCATTTTCATGAATATCTGCAACTTTCAGCACTTTACTGGCATTTTCAATTTTTTATGCTCTTAAAGTGCGTTTCAGGCAGAGAGGAGGCCAAAAGTGGATTTTGTGAAATCCACATAGTTTCAAAGATTTTCTTCAGAAAAGTGGCTCAGGATAGTTGATTTCACAGTCTGATGTCATTTTCATGAATATCTGCAACTTTCAGCACTTTACTGGCATTTTCAATTTTTTATGCTCTTAAAGTGCGTTTCAGGCAGAGAGGAGGCCAAAAGTGGATTTTGTGAAATCCACATAGTTTCAAAGATTTTCTTCAGAAAAGTGGCTCAGGATAGTTGATTTCACAGTCTGATGTCATTTTCATGAATATCTGCAACTTTCAGCACTTTACTGGCATTTTCAATTTTTTATGCTCTTAAAGTGCGTTTCAGGCAGAGAGGAGGCCAAAAGTGGATTTTGTGAAATCCACATAGTTTCAAAGATTTTCTTCAGAAAAGTGGCTCAGGATAGTTGATTTCACAGTCTGATGTCATTTTCATGAATATCTGCAACTTTCAGCACTTTACTGGCATTTTCAATTTTTTATGCTCTTAAAGTGCGTTTCAGGCAGAGAGGAGGCCAAAAGTGGATTTTGTGAAATCCACATAGTTTCAAAGATTTTCTTCAGAAAAGTGGCTCAGGATAGTTGATTTCACAGTCTGATGTCATTTTCATGAATATCTGCAACTTTCAGCACTTTACTGGCATTTTCAAAATTTTTATGCTCTTAAAGTGCGTTTCAGGCAGAGAGGAGGCCAAAAGTGGATTTTGTGAAATCCACATAGTTTCAAAGATTTTCTTCAGAAAAGTGGCTCAGGATAGTTGATTTCACAGTCTGATGTCATTTTCATGAATATCTGCAACTTTCAGCACTTTACTGGCATTTTCAATTTTTTATGCTCTTAAAGTGCGTTTCAGGCAGAGAGGAGGCCAAAAGTGGATTTTGTGAAATCCACATAGTTTCAAAGATTTTCTTCAGAAAAGTGGCTCAGGATAGTTGATTTCACAGTCTGATGTCATTTTCATGAATATCTGCAACTTTCAGCACTTTACTGGCATTTTCAATTTTTTATGCTCTTAAAGTGCGTTTCAGGCAGAGAGGAGGCCAAAAGTGGATTTTGTGAAATCCACATAGTTTCAAAGATTTTCTTCAGAAAAGTGGCTCAGGATAGTTGATTTCACAGTCTGATGTCATTTTCATGAATATCTGCAACTTTCAGCACTTTACTGGCATTTTCAATTTTTTATGCTCTTAAAGTGCGTTTCAGGCAGAGAGGAGGCCAAAAGTGGATTTTGTGAAATCCACATAGTTTCAAAGATTTTCTTCAGAAAAGTGGCTCAGGATAGTTGATTTCACAGTCTGATGTCATTTTCATGAATATCTGCAACTTTCAGCACTTTACTGGCATTTTCAATTTTTTATGCTCTTAAAGTGCGTTTCAGGCAGAGAGGAGGCCAAAAGTGGATTTTGTGAAATCCACATAGTTTCAAAGATTTTCTTCAGAAAAGTGGCTCAGGATAGTTGATTTCACAGTCTGATGTCATTTTCATGAATATCTGCAACTTTCAGCACTTTACTGGCATTTTCAATTTTTTATGCTCTTAAAGTGCGTTTCAGGCAGAGAGGAGGCCAAAAGTGGATTTTGTGAAATCCACATAGTTTCAAAGATTTTCTTCAGAAAAGTGGCTCAGGATAGTTGATTTCACAGTCTGATGTCATTTTCATGAATATCTGCAACTTTCAGCACTTTACTGGCATTTTCAATTTTTATGCTCTTAAAGTGCGTTTCAGGCAGAGAGGAGGCCAAAAGTGGATTTTGTGAAATCCACATAGTTTCAAAGATTTTCTTCAGAAAAGTGGCTCAGGATAGTTGATTTCACAGTCTGATGTCATTTTCATGAATATCTGCAACTTTCAGCACTTTACTGGCATTTTCAATTTTTTATGCTCTTAAAGTGCGTTTCAGGCAGAGAGGAGGCCAAAAGTGGATTTTGTGAAATCCACATAGTTTCAAAGATTTTCTTCAGAAAAGTGGCTCAGGATAGTTGATTTCACAGTCTGATGTCATTTTCATGAATATCTGCAACTTTCAGCACTTTACTGGCATTTTCAATTTTTATGCTCTTAAAGTGCGTTTCAGGCAGAGAGGAGGCCAAAAGTGGATTTTGTGAAATCCACATAGTTTCAAAGATTTTCTTCAGAAAAGTGGCTCAGGATAGTTGATTTCACAGTCTGATGTCATTTTCATGAATATCTGCAACTTTCAGCACTTTACTGGCATTTTCAATTTTTTATGCTCTTAAAGTGCGTTTCAGGCAGAGAGGAGGCCAAAAGTGGATTTTGTGAAATCCACATAGTTTCAAAGATTTTCTTCAGAAAAGTGGCTCAGGATAGTTGATTTCACAGTCTGATGTCATTTTCATGAATATCTGCAACTTTCAGCACTTTACTGGCATTTTCAATTTTTATGCTCTTAAAGTGCGTTTCAGGCAGAGAGGAGGCCAAAAGTGGATTTTGTGAAATCCACATAGTTTCAAAGATTTTCTTCAGAAAAGTGGCTCAGGATAGTTGATTTCACAGTCTGATGTCATTTTCATGAATATCTGCAACTTTCAGCACTTTACTGGCATTTTCAATTTTTTATGCTCTTAAAGTGCGTTTCAGGCAGAGAGGAGGCCAAAAGTGGATTTTGTGAAATCCACATAGTTTCAAAGATTTTCTTCAGAAAAGTGGCTCAGGATAGTTGATTTCACAGTCTGATGTCATTTTCATGAATATCTGCAACTTTCAGCACTTTACTGGCATTTTCAATTTTTTATGCTCTTAAAGTGCGTTTCAGGCAGAGAGGAGGCCAAAAGTGGATTTTGTGAAATCCACATAGTTTCAAAGATTTTCTTCAGAAAAGTGGCTCAGGATAGTTGATTTCACAGTCTGATGTCATTTTCATGAATATCTGCAACTTTCAGCACTTTACTGGCATTTTCAATTTTTTATGCTCTTAAAGTGCGTTTCAGGCAGAGAGGAGGCCAAAAGTGGATTTTGTGAAATCCACATAGTTTCAAAGATTTTCTTCAGAAAAGTGGCTCAGGATAGTTGATTTCACAGTCTGATGTCATTTTCATGAATATCTGCAACTTTCAGCACTTTACTGGCATTTTCAATTTTTTATGCTCTTAAAGTGCGTTTCAGGCAGAGAGGAGGCCAAAAGTGGATTTTGTGAAATCCACATAGTTTCAAAGATTTTCTTCAGAAAAGTGGCTCAGGATAGTTGATTTCACAGTCTGATGTCATTTTCATGAATATCTGCAACTTTCAGCACTTTACTGGCATTTTCAAATTTTTATGCTCTTAAAGTGCGTTTCAGGCAGAGAGGAGGCCAAAAGTGGATTTTGTGAAATCCACATAGTTTCAAAGATTTTCTTCAGAAAAGTGGCTCAGGATAGTTGATTTCACAGTCTGATGTCATTTTCATGAATATCTGCAACTTTCAGCACTTTACTGGCATTTTCAATTTTTATGCTCTTAAAGTGCGTTTCAGGCAGAGAGGAGGCCAAAAGTGGATTTTGTGAAATCCACATAGTTTCAAAGATTTTCTTCAGAAAAGTGGCTCAGGATAGTTGATTTCACAGTCTGATGTCATTTTCATGAATATCTGCAACTTTCAGCACTTTACTGGCATTTTCAATTTTTTATGCTCTTAAAGTGCGTTTCAGGCAGAGAGGAGGCCAAAAGTGGATTTTGTGAAATCCACATAGTTTCAAAGATTTTCTTCAGAAAAGTGGCTCAGGATAGTTGATTTCACAGTCTGATGTCATTTTCATGAATATCTGCAACTTTCAGCACTTTACTGGCATTTTCAATTTTTTATGCTCTTAAAGTGCGTTTCAGGCAGAGAGGAGGCCAAAAGTGGATTTTGTGAAATCCACATAGTTTCAAAGATTTTCTTCAGAAAAGTGGCTCAGGATAGTTGATTTCACAGTCTGATGTCATTTTCATGAATATCTGCAACTTTCAGCACTTTACTGGCATTTTCAAATTTTTATGCTCTTAAAGTGCGTTTCAGGCAGAGAGGAGGCCAAAAGTGGATTTTGTGAAATCCACATAGTTTCAAAGATTTTCTTCAGAAAAGTGGCTCAGGATAGTTGATTTCACAGTCTGATGTCATTTTCATGAATATCTGCAACTTTCAGCACTTTACTGGCATTTTCAATTTTTATGCTCTTAAAGTGCGTTTCAGGCAGAGAGGAGGCCAAAAGTGGATTTTGTGAAATCCACATAGTTTCAAAGATTTTCTTCAGAAAAGTGGCTCAGGATAGTTGATTTCACAGTCTGATGTCATTTTCATGAATATCTGCAACTTTCAGCACTTTACTGGCATTTTCAATTTTTATGCTCTTAAAGTGCGTTTCAGGCAGAGAGGAGGCCAAAAGTGGATTTTGTGAAATCCACATAGTTTCAAAGATTTTCTTCAGAAAAGTGGCTCAGGATAGTTGATTTCACAGTCTGATGTCATTTTCATGAATATCTGCAACTTTCAGCACTTTACTGGCATTTTCAATTTTTTATGCTCTTAAAGTGCGTTTCAGGCAGAGAGGAGGCCAAAAGTGGATTTTGTGAAATCCACATAGTTTCAAAGATTTTCTTCAGAAAAGTGGCTCAGGATAGTTGATTTCACAGTCTGATGTCATTTTCATGAATATCTGCAACTTTCAGCACTTTACTGGCATTTTCAATTTTTTATGCTCTTAAAGTGCGTTTCAGGCAGAGAGGAGGCCAAAAGTGGATTTTGTGAAATCCACATAGTTTCAAAGATTTTCTTCAGAAAAGTGGCTCAGGATAGTTGATTTCACAGTCTGATGTCATTTTCATGAATATCTGCAACTTTCAGCACTTTACTGGCATTTTCAAAATTTTTATGCTCTTAAAGTGCGTTTCAGGCAGAGAGGAGGCCAAAAGTGGATTTTGTGAAATCCACATAGTTTCAAAGATTTTCTTCAGAAAAGTGGCTCAGGATAGTTGATTTCACAGTCTGATGTCATTTTCATGAATATCTGCAACTTTCAGCACTTTACTGGCATTTTCAATTTTTATGCTCTTAAAGTGCGTTTCAGGCAGAGAGGAGGCCAAAAGTGGATTTTGTGAAATCCACATAGTTTCAAAGATTTTCTTCAGAAAAGTGGCTCAGGATAGTTGATTTCACAGTCTGATGTCATTTTCATGAATATCTGCAACTTTCAGCACTTTACTGGCATTTTCAATTTTTTATGCTCTTAAAGTGCGTTTCAGGCAGAGAGGAGGCCAAAAGTGGATTTTGTGAAATCCACATAGTTTCAAAGATTTTCTTCAGAAAAGTGGCTCAGGATAGTTGATTTCACAGTCTGATGTCATTTTCATGAATATCTGCAACTTTCAGCACTTTACTGGCATTTTCAATTTTTTATGCTCTTAAAGTGCGTTTCAGGCAGAGAGGAGGCCAAAAGTGGATTTTGTGAAATCCACATAGTTTCAAAGATTTTCTTCAGAAAAGTGGCTCAGGATAGTTGATTTCACAGTCTGATGTCATTTTCATGAATATCTGCAACTTTCAGCACTTTACTGGCATTTTCAAAATTTTTATGCTCTTAAAGTGCGTTTCAGGCAGAGAGGAGGCCAAAAGTGGATTTTGTGAAATCCACATAGTTTCAAAGATTTTCTTCAGAAAAGTGGCTCAGGATAGTTGATTTCACAGTCTGATGTCATTTTCATGAATATCTGCAACTTTCAGCACTTTACTGGCATTTTCAAAATTTTTATGCTCTTAAAGTGCGTTTCAGGCAGAGAGGAGGCCAAAAGTGGATTTTGTGAAATCCACATAGTTTCAAAGATTTTCTTCAGAAAAGTGGCTCAGGATAGTTGATTTCACAGTCTGATGTCATTTTCATGAATATCTGCAACTTTCAGCACTTTACTGG
>JAFEUB010001771.1:2500-21635 GCA_024529925.1 Ophthalmolycus amberensis
TAAAGTGCGTTTCAGGCAGAGAGGAGGCCAAAAGTGGATTTTGTGAAATCCACATAGTTTCAAAGATTTTCTTCAGAAAAGTGGCTCAGGATAGTTGATTTCACAGTCTGATGTCATTTTCATGAATATCTGCAACTTTCAGCACTTTACTGGCATTTTCAATTTTTTATGCTCTTAAAGTGCGTTTCAGGCAGAGAGGAGGCCAAAAGTGGATTTTGTGAAATCCACATAGTTTCAAAGATTTTCTTCAGAAAAGTGGCTCAGGATAGTTGATTTCACAGTCTGATGTCATTTTCATGAATATCTGCAACTTTCAGCACTTTACTGGCATTTTCAATTTTTTATGCTCTTAAAGTGCGTTTCAGGCAGAGAGGAGGCCAAAAGTGGATTTTGTGAAATCCACATAGTTTCAAAGATTTTCTTCAGAAAAGTGGCTCAGGATAGTTGATTTCACAGTCTGATGTCATTTTCATGAATATCTGCAACTTTCAGCACTTTACTGGCATTTTCAATTTTTATGCTCTTAAAGTGCGTTTCAGGCAGAGAGGAGGCCAAAAGTGGATTTTGTGAAATCCACATAGTTTCAAAGATTTTCTTCAGAAAAGTGGCTCAGGATAGTTGATTTCACAGTCTGATGTCATTTTCATGAATATCTGCAACTTTCAGCACTTTACTGGCATTTTCAATTTTTTATGCTCTTAAAGTGCGTTTCAGGCAGAGAGGAGGCCAAAAGTGGATTTTGTGAAATCCACATAGTTTCAAAGATTTTCTTCAGAAAAGTGGCTCAGGATAGTTGATTTCACAGTCTGATGTCATTTTCATGAATATCTGCAACTTTCAGCACTTTACTGGCATTTTCAAAATTTTTATGCTCTTAAAGTGCGTTTCAGGCAGAGAGGAGGCCAAAAGTGGATTTTGTGAAATCCACATAGTTTCAAAGATTTTCTTCAGAAAAGTGGCTCAGGATAGTTGATTTCACAGTCTGATGTCATTTTCATGAATATCTGCAACTTTCAGCACTTTACTGGCATTTTCAAAATTTTATGCTCTTAAAGTGCGTTTCAGGCAGAGAGGAGGCCAAAAGTGGATTTTGTGAAATCCACATAGTTTCAAAGATTTTCTTCAGAAAAGTGGCTCAGGATAGTTGATTTCACAGTCTGATGTCATTTTCATGAATATCTGCAACTTTCAGCACTTTACTGGCATTTTCAAAATTTTTATGCTCTTAAAGTGCGTTTCAGGCAGAGAGGAGGCCAAAAGTGGATTTTGTGAAATCCACATAGTTTCAAAGATTTTCTTCAGAAAAGTGGCTCAGGATAGTTGATTTCACAGTCTGATGTCATTTTCATGAATATCTGCAACTTTCAGCACTTTACTGGCATTTTCAAAATTTTTATGCTCTTAAAGTGCGTTTCAGGCAGAGAGGAGGCCAAAAGTGGATTTTGTGAAATCCACATAGTTTCAAAGATTTTCTTCAGAAAAGTGGCTCAGGATAGTTGATTTCACAGTCTGATGTCATTTTCATGAATATCTGCAACTTTCAGCACTTTACTGGCATTTTCAATTTTTTATGCTCTTAAAGTGCGTTTCAGGCAGAGAGGAGGCCAAAAGTGGATTTTGTGAAATCCACATAGTTTCAAAGATTTTCTTCAGAAAAGTGGCTCAGGATAGTTGATTTCACAGTCTGATGTCATTTTCATGAATATCTGCAACTTTCAGCACTTTACTGGCATTTTCAATTTTTTATGCTCTTAAAGTGCGTTTCAGGCAGAGAGGAGGCCAAAAGTGGATTTTGTGAAATCCACATAGTTTCAAAGATTTTCTTCAGAAAAGTGGCTCAGGATAGTTGATTTCACAGTCTGATGTCATTTTCATGAATATCTGCAACTTTCAGCACTTTACTGGCATTTTCAATTTTTTATGCTCTTAAAGTGCGTTTCAGGCAGAGAGGAGGCCAAAAGTGGATTTTGTGAAATCCACATAGTTTCAAAGATTTTCTTCAGAAAAGTGGCTCAGGATAGTTGATTTCACAGTCTGATGTCATTTTCATGAATATCTGCAACTTTCAGCACTTTACTGGCATTTTCAAAATTTTTATGCTCTTAAAGTGCGTTTCAGGCAGAGAGGAGGCCAAAAGTGGATTTTGTGAAATCCACATAGTTTCAAAGATTTTCTTCAGAAAAGTGGCTCAGGATAGTTGATTTCACAGTCTGATGTCATTTTCATGAATATCTGCAACTTTCAGCACTTTACTGGCATTTTCAAAATTTTTATGCTCTTAAAGTGCGTTTCAGGCAGAGAGGAGGCCAAAAGTGGATTTTGTGAAATCCACATAGTTTCAAAGATTTTCTTCAGAAAAGTGGCTCAGGATAGTTGATTTCACAGTCTGATGTCATTTTCATGAATATCTGCAACTTTCAGCACTTTACTGGCATTTTCAAAATTTTATGCTCTTAAAGTGCGTTTCAGGCAGAGAGGAGGCCAAAAGTGGATTTTGTGAAATCCACATAGTTTCAAAGATTTTCTTCAGAAAAGTGGCTCAGGATAGTTGATTTCACAGTCTGATGTCATTTTCATGAATATCTGCAACTTTCAGCACTTTACTGGCATTTTCAATTTTTTATGCTCTTAAAGTGCGTTTCAGGCAGAGAGGAGGCCAAAAGTGGATTTTGTGAAATCCACATAGTTTCAAAGATTTTCTTCAGAAAAGTGGCTCAGGATAGTTGATTTCACAGTCTGATGTCATTTTCATGAATATCTGCAACTTTCAGCACTTTACTGGCATTTTCAAAATTTTTATGCTCTTAAAGTGCGTTTCAGGCAGAGAGGAGGCCAAAAGTGGATTTTGTGAAATCCACATAGTTTCAAAGATTTTCTTCAGAAAAGTGGCTCAGGATAGTTGATTTCACAGTCTGATGTCATTTTCATGAATATCTGCAACTTTCAGCACTTTACTGGCATTTTCAATTTTTATGCTCTTAAAGTGCGTTTCAGGCAGAGAGGAGGCCAAAAGTGGATTTTGTGAAATCCACATAGTTTCAAAGATTTTCTTCAGAAAAGTGGCTCAGGATAGTTGATTTCACAGTCTGATGTCATTTTCATGAATATCTGCAACTTTCAGCACTTTACTGGCATTTTCAATTTTTTATGCTCTTAAAGTGCGTTTCAGGCAGAGAGGAGGCCAAAAGTGGATTTTGTGAAATCCACATAGTTTCAAAGATTTTCTTCAGAAAAGTGGCTCAGGATAGTTGATTTCACAGTCTGATGTCATTTTCATGAATATCTGCAACTTTCAGCACTTTACTGGCATTTTCAATTTTTATGCTCTTAAAGTGCGTTTCAGGCAGAGAGGAGGCCAAAAGTGGATTTTGTGAAATCCACATAGTTTCAAAGATTTTCTTCAGAAAAGTGGCTCAGGATAGTTGATTTCACAGTCTGATGTCATTTTCATGAATATCTGCAACTTTCAGCACTTTACTGGCATTTTCAATTTTTATGCTCTTAAAGTGCGTTTCAGGCAGAGAGGAGGCCAAAAGTGGATTTTGTGAAATCCACATAGTTTCAAAGATTTTCTTCAGAAAAGTGGCTCAGGATAGTTGATTTCACAGTCTGATGTCATTTTCATGAATATCTGCAACTTTCAGCACTTTACTGGCATTTTCAAATTTTTATGCTCTTAAAGTGCGTTTCAGGCAGAGAGGAGGCCAAAAGTGGATTTTGTGAAATCCACATAGTTTCAAAGATTTTCTTCAGAAAAGTGGCTCAGGATAGTTGATTTCACAGTCTGATGTCATTTTCATGAATATCTGCAACTTTCAGCACTTTACTGGCATTTTCAATTTTTTATGCTCTTAAAGTGCGTTTCAGGCAGAGAGGAGGCCAAAAGTGGATTTTGTGAAATCCACATAGTTTCAAAGATTTTCTTCAGAAAAGTGGCTCAGGATAGTTGATTTCACAGTCTGATGTCATTTTCATGAATATCTGCAACTTTCAGCACTTTACTGGCATTTTCAATTTTTATGCTCTTAAAGTGCGTTTCAGGCAGAGAGGAGGCCAAAAGTGGATTTTGTGAAATCCACATAGTTTCAAAGATTTTCTTCAGAAAAGTGGCTCAGGATAGTTGATTTCACAGTCTGATGTCATTTTCATGAATATCTGCAACTTTCAGCACTTTACTGGCATTTTCAAAATTTTATGCTCTTAAAGTGCGTTTCAGGCAGAGAGGAGGCCAAAAGTGGATTTTGTGAAATCCACATAGTTTCAAAGATTTTCTTCAGAAAAGTGGCTCAGGATAGTTGATTTCACAGTCTGATGTCATTTTCATGAATATCTGCAACTTTCAGCACTTTACTGGCATTTTCAATTTTTTATGCTCTTAAAGTGCGTTTCAGGCAGAGAGGAGGCCAAAAGTGGATTTTGTGAAATCCACATAGTTTCAAAGATTTTCTTCAGAAAAGTGGCTCAGGATAGTTGATTTCACAGTCTGATGTCATTTTCATGAATATCTGCAACTTTCAGCACTTTACTGGCATTTTCAATTTTTTATGCTCTTAAAGTGCGTTTCAGGCAGAGAGGAGGCCAAAAGTGGATTTTGTGAAATCCACATAGTTTCAAAGATTTTCTTCAGAAAAGTGGCTCAGGATAGTTGATTTCACAGTCTGATGTCATTTTCATGAATATCTGCAACTTTCAGCACTTTACTGGCATTTTCAAATTTTTATGCTCTTAAAGTGCGTTTCAGGCAGAGAGGAGGCCAAAAGTGGATTTTGTGAAATCCACATAGTTTCAAAGATTTTCTTCAGAAAAGTGGCTCAGGATAGTTGATTTCACAGTCTGATGTCATTTTCATGAATATCTGCAACTTTCAGCACTTTACTGGCATTTTCAATTTTTTATGCTCTTAAAGTGCGTTTCAGGCAGAGAGGAGGCCAAAAGTGGATTTTGTGAAATCCACATAGTTTCAAAGATTTTCTTCAGAAAAGTGGCTCAGGATAGTTGATTTCACAGTCTGATGTCATTTTCATGAATATCTGCAACTTTCAGCACTTTACTGGCATTTTCAAAATTTTTATGCTCTTAAAGTGCGTTTCAGGCAGAGAGGAGGCCAAAAGTGGATTTTGTGAAATCCACATAGTTTCAAAGATTTTCTTCAGAAAAGTGGCTCAGGATAGTTGATTTCACAGTCTGATGTCATTTTCATGAATATCTGCAACTTTCAGCACTTTACTGGCATTTTCAAATTTTTATGCTCTTAAAGTGCGTTTCAGGCAGAGAGGAGGCCAAAAGTGGATTTTGTGAAATCCACATAGTTTCAAAGATTTTCTTCAGAAAAGTGGCTCAGGATAGTTGATTTCACAGTCTGATGTCATTTTCATGAATATCTGCAACTTTCAGCACTTTACTGGCATTTTCAAATTTTTTATGCTCTTAAAGTGCGTTTCAGGCAGAGAGGAGGCCAAAAGTGGATTTTGTGAAATCCACATAGTTTCAAAGATTTTCTTCAGAAAAGTGGCTCAGGATAGTTGATTTCACAGTCTGATGTCATTTTCATGAATATCTGCAACTTTCAGCACTTTACTGGCATTTTCAATTTTTTATGCTCTTAAAGTGCGTTTCAGGCAGAGAGGAGGCCAAAAGTGGATTTTGTGAAATCCACATAGTTTCAAAGATTTTCTTCAGAAAAGTGGCTCAGGATAGTTGATTTCACAGTCTGATGTCATTTTCATGAATATCTGCAACTTTCAGCACTTTACTGGCATTTTCAATTTTTTATGCTCTTAAAGTGCGTTTCAGGCAGAGAGGAGGCCAAAAGTGGATTTTGTGAAATCCACATAGTTTCAAAGATTTTCTTCAGAAAAGTGGCTCAGGATAGTTGATTTCACAGTCTGATGTCATTTTCATGAATATCTGCAACTTTCAGCACTTTACTGGCATTTTCAATTTTTTATGCTCTTAAAGTGCGTTTCAGGCAGAGAGGAGGCCAAAAGTGGATTTTGTGAAATCCACATAGTTTCAAAGATTTTCTTCAGAAAAGTGGCTCAGGATAGTTGATTTCACAGTCTGATGTCATTTTCATGAATATCTGCAACTTTCAGCACTTTACTGGCATTTTCAAAATTTTTATGCTCTTAAAGTGCGTTTCAGGCAGAGAGGAGGCCAAAAGTGGATTTTGTGAAATCCACATAGTTTCAAAGATTTTCTTCAGAAAAGTGGCTCAGGATAGTTGATTTCACAGTCTGATGTCATTTTCATGAATATCTGCAACTTTCAGCACTTTACTGGCATTTTCAATTTTTTATGCTCTTAAAGTGCGTTTCAGGCAGAGAGGAGGCCAAAAGTGGATTTTGTGAAATCCACATAGTTTCAAAGATTTTCTTCAGAAAAGTGGCTCAGGATAGTTGATTTCACAGTCTGATGTCATTTTCATGAATATCTGCAACTTTCAGCACTTTACTGGCATTTTCAAAATTTTTATGCTCTTAAAGTGCGTTTCAGGCAGAGAGGAGGCCAAAAGTGGATTTTGTGAAATCCACATAGTTTCAAAGATTTTCTTCAGAAAAGTGGCTCAGGATAGTTGATTTCACAGTCTGATGTCATTTTCATGAATATCTGCAACTTTCAGCACTTTACTGGCATTTTCAATTTTTTTATGCTCTTAAAGTGCGTTTCAGGCAGAGAGGAGGCCAAAAGTGGATTTTGTGAAATCCACATAGTTTCAAAGATTTTCTTCAGAAAAGTGGCTCAGGATAGTTGATTTCACAGTCTGATGTCATTTTCATGAATATCTGCAACTTTCAGCACTTTACTGGCATTTTCAATTTTTTATGCTCTTAAAGTGCGTTTCAGGCAGAGAGGAGGCCAAAAGTGGATTTTGTGAAATCCACATAGTTTCAAAGATTTTCTTCAGAAAAGTGGCTCAGGATAGTTGATTTCACAGTCTGATGTCATTTTCATGAATATCTGCAACTTTCAGCACTTTACTGGCATTTTCAATTTTTTATGCTCTTAAAGTGCGTTTCAGGCAGAGAGGAGGCCAAAAGTGGATTTTGTGAAATCCACATAGTTTCAAAGATTTTCTTCAGAAAAGTGGCTCAGGATAGTTGATTTCACAGTCTGATGTCATTTTCATGAATATCTGCAACTTTCAGCACTTTACTGGCATTTTCAATTTTTATGCTCTTAAAGTGCGTTTCAGGCAGAGAGGAGGCCAAAAGTGGATTTTGTGAAATCCACATAGTTTCAAAGATTTTCTTCAGAAAAGTGGCTCAGGATAGTTGATTTCACAGTCTGATGTCATTTTCATGAATATCTGCAACTTTCAGCACTTTACTGGCATTTTCAAAATTTTTATGCTCTTAAAGTGCGTTTCAGGCAGAGAGGAGGCCAAAAGTGGATTTTGTGAAATCCACATAGTTTCAAAGATTTTCTTCAGAAAAGTGGCTCAGGATAGTTGATTTCACAGTCTGATGTCATTTTCATGAATATCTGCAACTTTCAGCACTTTACTGGCATTTTCAATTTTTATGCTCTTAAAGTGCGTTTCAGGCAGAGAGGAGGCCAAAAGTGGATTTTGTGAAATCCACATAGTTTCAAAGATTTTCTTCAGAAAAGTGGCTCAGGATAGTTGATTTCACAGTCTGATGTCATTTTCATGAATATCTGCAACTTTCAGCACTTTACTGGCATTTTCAAAATTTTTTATGCTCTTAAAGTGCGTTTCAGGCAGAGAGGAGGCCAAAAGTGGATTTTGTGAAATCCACATAGTTTCAAAGATTTTCTTCAGAAAAGTGGCTCAGGATAGTTGATTTCACAGTCTGATGTCATTTTCATGAATATCTGCAACTTTCAGCACTTTACTGGCATTTTCAATTTTTTATGCTCTTAAAGTGCGTTTCAGGCAGAGAGGAGGCCAAAAGTGGATTTTGTGAAATCCACATAGTTTCAAAGATTTTCTTCAGAAAAGTGGCTCAGGATAGTTGATTTCACAGTCTGATGTCATTTTCATGAATATCTGCAACTTTCAGCACTTTACTGGCATTTTCAATTTTTTATGCTCTTAAAGTGCGTTTCAGGCAGAGAGGAGGCCAAAAGTGGATTTTGTGAAATCCACATAGTTTCAAAGATTTTCTTCAGAAAAGTGGCTCAGGATAGTTGATTTCACAGTCTGATGTCATTTTCATGAATATCTGCAACTTTCAGCACTTTACTGGCATTTTCAATTTTTTATGCTCTTAAAGTGCGTTTCAGGCAGAGAGGAGGCCAAAAGTGGATTTTGTGAAATCCACATAGTTTCAAAGATTTTCTTCAGAAAAGTGGCTCAGGATAGTTGATTTCACAGTCTGATGTCATTTTCATGAATATCTGCAACTTTCAGCACTTTACTGGCATTTTCAATTTTTTATGCTCTTAAAGTGCGTTTCAGGCAGAGAGGAGGCCAAAAGTGGATTTTGTGAAATCCACATAGTTTCAAAGATTTTCTTCAGAAAAGTGGCTCAGGATAGTTGATTTCACAGTCTGATGTCATTTTCATGAATATCTGCAACTTTCAGCACTTTACTGGCATTTTCAAAATTTTTATGCTCTTAAAGTGCGTTTCAGGCAGAGAGGAGGCCAAAAGTGGATTTTGTGAAATCCACATAGTTTCAAAGATTTTCTTCAGAAAAGTGGCTCAGGATAGTTGATTTCACAGTCTGATGTCATTTTCATGAATATCTGCAACTTTCAGCACTTTACTGGCATTTTCAATTTTTTATGCTCTTAAAGTGCGTTTCAGGCAGAGAGGAGGCCAAAAGTGGATTTTGTGAAATCCACATAGTTTCAAAGATTTTCTTCAGAAAAGTGGCTCAGGATAGTTGATTTCACAGTCTGATGTCATTTTCATGAATATCTGCAACTTTCAGCACTTTACTGGCATTTTCAAAATTTTATGCTCTTAAAGTGCGTTTCAGGCAGAGAGGAGGCCAAAAGTGGATTTTGTGAAATCCACATAGTTTCAAAGATTTTCTTCAGAAAAGTGGCTCAGGATAGTTGATTTCACAGTCTGATGTCATTTTCATGAATATCTGCAACTTTCAGCACTTTACTGGCATTTTCAATTTTTTTATGCTCTTAAAGTGCGTTTCAGGCAGAGAGGAGGCCAAAAGTGGATTTTGTGAAATCCACATAGTTTCAAAGATTTTCTTCAGAAAAGTGGCTCAGGATAGTTGATTTCACAGTCTGATGTCATTTTCATGAATATCTGCAACTTTCAGCACTTTACTGGCATTTTCATTTTTTATGCTCTTAAAGTGCGTTTCAGGCAGAGAGGAGGCCAAAAGTGGATTTTGTGAAATCCACATAGTTTCAAAGATTTTCTTCAGAAAAGTGGCTCAGGATAGTTGATTTCACAGTCTGATGTCATTTTCATGAATATCTGCAACTTTCAGCACTTTACTGGCATTTTCAATTTTTTATGCTCTTAAAGTGCGTTTCAGGCAGAGAGGAGGCCAAAAGTGGATTTTGTGAAATCCACATAGTTTCAAAGATTTTCTTCAGAAAAGTGGCTCAGGATAGTTGATTTCACAGTCTGATGTCATTTTCATGAATATCTGCAACTTTCAGCACTTTACTGGCATTTTCAATTTTTTTATGCTCTTAAAGTGCGTTTCAGGCAGAGAGGAGGCCAAAAGTGGATTTTGTGAAATCCACATAGTTTCAAAGATTTTCTTCAGAAAAGTGGCTCAGGATAGTTGATTTCACAGTCTGATGTCATTTTCATGAATATCTGCAACTTTCAGCACTTTACTGGCATTTTCAAATTTTTATGCTCTTAAAGTGCGTTTCAGGCAGAGAGGAGGCCAAAAGTGGATTTTGTGAAATCCACATAGTTTCAAAGATTTTCTTCAGAAAAGTGGCTCAGGATAGTTGATTTCACAGTCTGATGTCATTTTCATGAATATCTGCAACTTTCAGCACTTTACTGGCATTTTCAAAATTTTTATGCTCTTAAAGTGCGTTTCAGGCAGAGAGGAGGCCAAAAGTGGATTTTGTGAAATCCACATAGTTTCAAAGATTTTCTTCAGAAAAGTGGCTCAGGATAGTTGATTTCACAGTCTGATGTCATTTTCATGAATATCTGCAACTTTCAGCACTTTACTGGCATTTTCAAAATTTTTATGCTCTTAAAGTGCGTTTCAGGCAGAGAGGAGGCCAAAAGTGGATTTTGTGAAATCCACATAGTTTCAAAGATTTTCTTCAGAAAAGTGGCTCAGGATAGTTGATTTCACAGTCTGATGTCATTTTCATGAATATCTGCAACTTTCAGCACTTTACTGGCATTTTCAAAATTTTTATGCTCTTAAAGTGCGTTTCAGGCAGAGAGGAGGCCAAAAGTGGATTTTGTGAAATCCACATAGTTTCAAAGATTTTCTTCAGAAAAGTGGCTCAGGATAGTTGATTTCACAGTCTGATGTCATTTTCATGAATATCTGCAACTTTCAGCACTTTACTGGCATTTTCAATTTTTTATGCTCTTAAAGTGCGTTTCAGGCAGAGAGGAGGCCAAAAGTGGATTTTGTGAAATCCACATAGTTTCAAAGATTTTCTTCAGAAAAGTGGCTCAGGATAGTTGATTTCACAGTCTGATGTCATTTTCATGAATATCTGCAACTTTCAGCACTTTACTGGCATTTTCAATTTTTTTATGCTCTTAAAGTGCGTTTCAGGCAGAGAGGAGGCCAAAAGTGGATTTTGTGAAATCCACATAGTTTCAAAGATTTTCTTCAGAAAAGTGGCTCAGGATAGTTGATTTCACAGTCTGATGTCATTTTCATGAATATCTGCAACTTTCAGCACTTTACTGGCATTTTCAATTTTTTATGCTCTTAAAGTGCGTTTCAGGCAGAGAGGAGGCCAAAAGTGGATTTTGTGAAATCCACATAGTTTCAAAGATTTTCTTCAGAAAAGTGGCTCAGGATAGTTGATTTCACAGTCTGATGTCATTTTCATGAATATCTGCAACTTTCAGCACTTTACTGGCATTTTCAAAATTTTATGCTCTTAAAGTGCGTTTCAGGCAGAGAGGAGGCCAAAAGTGGATTTTGTGAAATCCACATAGTTTCAAAGATTTTCTTCAGAAAAGTGGCTCAGGATAGTTGATTTCACAGTCTGATGTCATTTTCATGAATATCTGCAACTTTCAGCACTTTACTGGCATTTTCAAATTTTTATGCTCTTAAAGTGCGTTTCAGGCAGAGAGGAGGCCAAAAGTGGATTTTGTGAAATCCACATAGTTTCAAAGATTTTCTTCAGAAAAGTGGCTCAGGATAGTTGATTTCACAGTCTGATGTCATTTTCATGAATATCTGCAACTTTCAGCACTTTACTGGCATTTTCAATTTTTATGCTCTTAAAGTGCGTTTCAGGCAGAGAGGAGGCCAAAAGTGGATTTTGTGAAATCCACATAGTTTCAAAGATTTTCTTCAGAAAAGTGGCTCAGGATAGTTGATTTCACAGTCTGATGTCATTTTCATGAATATCTGCAACTTTCAGCACTTTACTGGCATTTTCAATTTTTTATGCTCTTAAAGTGCGTTTCAGGCAGAGAGGAGGCCAAAAGTGGATTTTGTGAAATCCACATAGTTTCAAAGATTTTCTTCAGAAAAGTGGCTCAGGATAGTTGATTTCACAGTCTGATGTCATTTTCATGAATATCTGCAACTTTCAGCACTTTACTGGCATTTTCAAATTTTTATGCTCTTAAAGTGCGTTTCAGGCAGAGAGGAGGCCAAAAGTGGATTTTGTGAAATCCACATAGTTTCAAAGATTTTCTTCAGAAAAGTGGCTCAGGATAGTTGATTTCACAGTCTGATGTCATTTTCATGAATATCTGCAACTTTCAGCACTTTACTGGCATTTTCAATTTTTTATGCTCTTAAAGTGCGTTTCAGGCAGAGAGGAGGCCAAAAGTGGATTTTGTGAAATCCACATAGTTTCAAAGATTTTCTTCAGAAAAGTGGCTCAGGATAGTTGATTTCACAGTCTGATGTCATTTTCATGAATATCTGCAACTTTCAGCACTTTACTGGCATTTTCAAAATTTTTATGCTCTTAAAGTGCGTTTCAGGCAGAGAGGAGGCCAAAAGTGGATTTTGTGAAATCCACATAGTTTCAAAGATTTTCTTCAGAAAAGTGGCTCAGGATAGTTGATTTCACAGTCTGATGTCATTTTCATGAATATCTGCAACTTTCAGCACTTTACTGGCATTTTCAATTTTTATGCTCTTAAAGTGCGTTTCAGGCAGAGAGGAGGCCAAAAGTGGATTTTGTGAAATCCACATAGTTTCAAAGATTTTCTTCAGAAAAGTGGCTCAGGATAGTTGATTTCACAGTCTGATGTCATTTTCATGAATATCTGCAACTTTCAGCACTTTACTGGCATTTTCAAAATTTTATGCTCTTAAAGTGCGTTTCAGGCAGAGAGGAGGCCAAAAGTGGATTTTGTGAAATCCACATAGTTTCAAAGATTTTCTTCAGAAAAGTGGCTCAGGATAGTTGATTTCACAGTCTGATGTCATTTTCATGAATATCTGCAACTTTCAGCACTTTACTGGCATTTTCAATTTTTTATGCTCTTAAAGTGCGTTTCAGGCAGAGAGGAGGCCAAAAGTGGATTTTGTGAAATCCACATAGTTTCAAAGATTTTCTTCAGAAAAGTGGCTCAGGATAGTTGATTTCACAGTCTGATGTCATTTTCATGAATATCTGCAACTTTCAGCACTTTACTGGCATTTTCAATTTTTTATGCTCTTAAAGTGCGTTTCAGGCAGAGAGGAGGCCAAAAGTGGATTTTGTGAAATCCACATAGTTTCAAAGATTTTCTTCAGAAAAGTGGCTCAGGATAGTTGATTTCACAGTCTGATGTCATTTTCATGAATATCTGCAACTTTCAGCACTTTACTGGCATTTTCAATTTTTATGCTCTTAAAGTGCGTTTCAGGCAGAGAGGAGGCCAAAAGTGGATTTTGTGAAATCCACATAGTTTCAAAGATTTTCTTCAGAAAAGTGGCTCAGGATAGTTGATTTCACAGTCTGATGTCATTTTCATGAATATCTGCAACTTTCAGCACTTTACTGGCATTTTCAATTTTTTATGCTCTTAAAGTGCGTTTCAGGCAGAGAGGAGGCCAAAAGTGGATTTTGTGAAATCCACATAGTTTCAAAGATTTTCTTCAGAAAAGTGGCTCAGGATAGTTGATTTCACAGTCTGATGTCATTTTCATGAATATCTGCAACTTTCAGCACTTTACTGGCATTTTCAAAATTTTTATGCTCTTAAAGTGCGTTTCAGGCAGAGAGGAGGCCAAAAGTGGATTTTGTGAAATCCACATAGTTTCAAAGATTTTCTTCAGAAAAGTGGCTCAGGATAGTTGATTTCACAGTCTGATGTCATTTTCATGAATATCTGCAACTTTCAGCACTTTACTGGCATTTTCAATTTTTTATGCTCTTAAAGTGCGTTTCAGGCAGAGAGGAGGCCAAAAGTGGATTTTGTGAAATCCACATAGTTTCAAAGATTTTCTTCAGAAAAGTGGCTCAGGATAGTTGATTTCACAGTCTGATGTCATTTTCATGAATATCTGCAACTTTCAGCACTTTACTGGCATTTTCAATTTTTTATGCTCTTAAAGTGCGTTTCAGGCAGAGAGGAGGCCAAAAGTGGATTTTGTGAAATCCACATAGTTTCAAAGATTTTCTTCAGAAAAGTGGCTCAGGATAGTTGATTTCACAGTCTGATGTCATTTTCATGAATATCTGCAACTTTCAGCACTTTACTGGCATTTTCAATTTTTATGCTCTTAAAGTGCGTTTCAGGCAGAGAGGAGGCCAAAAGTGGATTTTGTGAAATCCACATAGTTTCAAAGATTTTCTTCAGAAAAGTGGCTCAGGATAGTTGATTTCACAGTCTGATGTCATTTTCATGAATATCTGCAACTTTCAGCACTTTACTGGCATTTTCAATTTTTTATGCTCTTAAAGTGCGTTTCAGGCAGAGAGGAGGCCAAAAGTGGATTTTGTGAAATCCACATAGTTTCAAAGATTTTCTTCAGAAAAGTGGCTCAGGATAGTTGATTTCACAGTCTGATGTCATTTTCATGAATATCTGCAACTTTCAGCACTTTACTGGCATTTTCAATTTTTATGCTCTTAAAGTGCGTTTCAGGCAGAGAGGAGGCCAAAAGTGGATTTTGTGAAATCCACATAGTTTCAAAGATTTTCTTCAGAAAAGTGGCTCAGGATAGTTGATTTCACAGTCTGATGTCATTTTCATGAATATCTGCAACTTTCAGCACTTTACTGGCATTTTCAAAATTTTATGCTCTTAAAGTGCGTTTCAGGCAGAGAGGAGGCCAAAAGTGGATTTTGTGAAATCCACATAGTTTCAAAGATTTTCTTCAGAAAAGTGGCTCAGGATAGTTGATTTCACAGTCTGATGTCATTTTCATGAATATCTGCAACTTTCAGCACTTTACTGGCATTTTCAATTTTTATGCTCTTAAAGTGCGTTTCAGGCAGAGAGGAGGCCAAAAGTGGATTTTGTGAAATCCACATAGTTTCAAAGATTTTCTTCAGAAAAGTGGCTCAGGATAGTTGATTTCACAGTCTGATGTCATTTTCATGAATATCTGCAACTTTCAGCACTTTACTGGCATTTTCAAAATTTTTATGCTCTTAAAGTGCGTTTCAGGCAGAGAGGAGGCCAAAAGTGGATTTTGTGAAATCCACATAGTTTCAAAGATTTTCTTCAGAAAAGTGGCTCAGGATAGTTGATTTCACAGTCTGATGTCATTTTCATGAATATCTGCAACTTTCAGCACTTTACTGGCATTTTCAATTTTTTATGCTCTTAAAGTGCGTTTCAGGCAGAGAGGAGGCCAAAAGTGGATTTTGTGAAATCCACATAGTTTCAAAGATTTTCTTCAGAAAAGTGGCTCAGGATAGTTGATTTCACAGTCTGATGTCATTTTCATGAATATCTGCAACTTTCAGCACTTTACTGGCATTTTCAAAATTTTTATGCTCTTAAAGTGCGTTTCAGGCAGAGAGGAGGCCAAAAGTGGATTTTGTGAAATCCACATAGTTTCAAAGATTTTCTTCAGAAAAGTGGCTCAGGATAGTTGATTTCACAGTCTGATGTCATTTTCATGAATATCTGCAACTTTCAGCACTTTACTGGCATTTTCAATTTTTTATGCTCTTAAAGTGCGTTTCAGGCAGAGAGGAGGCCAAAAGTGGATTTTGTGAAATCCACATAGTTTCAAAGATTTTCTTCAGAAAAGTGGCTCAGGATAGTTGATTTCACAGTCTGATGTCATTTTCATGAATATCTGCAACTTTCAGCACTTTACTGGCATTTTCAAAATTTTTATGCTCTTAAAGTGCGTTTCAGGCAGAGAGGAGGCCAAAAGTGGATTTTGTGAAATCCACATAGTTTCAAAGATTTTCTTCAGAAAAGTGGCTCAGGATAGTTGATTTCACAGTCTGATGTCATTTTCATGAATATCTGCAACTTTCAGCACTTTACTGGCATTTTCAAAATTTTTTATGCTCTTAAAGTGCGTTTCAGGCAGAGAGGAGGCCAAAAGTGGATTTTGTGAAATCCACATAGTTTCAAAGATTTTCTTCAGAAAAGTGGCTCAGGATAGTTGATTTCACAGTCTGATGTCATTTTCATGAATATCTGCAACTTTCAGCACTTTACTGGCATTTTCAAAATTTTATGCTCTTAAAGTGCGTTTCAGGCAGAGAGGAGGCCAAAAGTGGATTTTGTGAAATCCACATAGTTTCAAAGATTTTCTTCAGAAAAGTGGCTCAGGATAGTTGATTTCACAGTCTGATGTCATTTTCATGAATATCTGCAACTTTCAGCACTTTACTGGCATTTTCAATTTTTTTATGCTCTTAAAGTGCGTTTCAGGCAGAGAGGAGGCCAAAAGTGGATTTTGTGAAATCCACATAGTTTCAAAGATTTTCTTCAGAAAAGTGGCTCAGGATAGTTGATTTCACAGTCTGATGTCATTTTCATGAATATCTGCAACTTTCAGCACTTTACTGGCATTTTCAAAATTTTTATGCTCTTAAAGTGCGTTTCAGGCAGAGAGGAGGCCAAAAGTGGATTTTGTGAAATCCACATAGTTTCAAAGATTTTCTTCAGAAAAGTGGCTCAGGATAGTTGATTTCACAGTCTGATGTCATTTTCATGAATATCTGCAACTTTCAGCACTTTACTGGCATTTTCATTTTTTATGCTCTTAAAGTGCGTTTCAGGCAGAGAGGAGGCCAAAAGTGGATTTTGTGAAATCCACATAGTTTCAAAGATTTTCTTCAGAAAAGTGGCTCAGGATAGTTGATTTCACAGTCTGATGTCATTTTCATGAATATCTGCAACTTTCAGCACTTTACTGGCATTTTCAAAATTTTATGCTCTTAAAGTGCGTTTCAGGCAGAGAGGAGGCCAAAAGTGGATTTTGTGAAATCCACATAGTTTCAAAGATTTTCTTCAGAAAAGTGGCTCAGGATAGTTGATTTCACAGTCTGATGTCATTTTCATGAATATCTGCAACTTTCAGCACTTTACTGGCATTTTCAATTTTTTATGCTCTTAAAGTGCGTTTCAGGCAGAGAGGAGGCCAAAAGTGGATTTTGTGAAATCCACATAGTTTCAAAGATTTTCTTCAGAAAAGTGGCTCAGGATAGTTGATTTCACAGTCTGATGTCATTTTCATGAATATCTGCAACTTTCAGCACTTTACTGGCATTTTCAAAATTTTATGCTCTTAAAGTGCGTTTCAGGCAGAGAGGAGGCCAAAAGTGGATTTTGTGAAATCCACATAGTTTCAAAGATTTTCTTCAGAAAAGTGGCTCAGGATAGTTGATTTCACAGTCTGATGTCATTTTCATGAATATCTGCAACTTTCAGCACTTTACTGGCATTTTCAATTTTTTATGCTCTTAAAGTGCGTTTCAGGCAGAGAGGAGGCCAAAAGTGGATTTTGTGAAATCCACATAGTTTCAAAGATTTTCTTCAGAAAAGTGGCTCAGGATAGTTGATTTCACAGTCTGATGTCATTTTCATGAATATCTGCAACTTTCAGCACTTTACTGGCATTTTCAAAATTTTTATGCTCTTAAAGTGCGTTTCAGGCAGAGAGGAGGCCAAAAGTGGATTTTGTGAAATCCACATAGTTTCAAAGATTTTCTTCAGAAAAGTGGCTCAGGATAGTTGATTTCACAGTCTGATGTCATTTTCATGAATATCTGCAACTTTCAGCACTTTACTGGCATTTTCAATTTTTATGCTCTTAAAGTGCGTTTCAGGCAGAGAGGAGGCCAAAAGTGGATTTTGTGAAATCCACATAGTTTCAAAGATTTTCTTCAGAAAAGTGGCTCAGGATAGTTGATTTCACAGTCTGATGTCATTTTCATGAATATCTGCAACTTTCAGCACTTTACTGGCATTTTCAAAATTTTATGCTCTTAAAGTGCGTTTCAGGCAGAGAGGAGGCCAAAAGTGGATTTTGTGAAATCCACATAGTTTCAAAGATTTTCTTCAGAAAAGTGGCTCAGGATAGTTGATTTCACAGTCTGATGTCATTTTCATGAATATCTGCAACTTTCAGCACTTTACTGGCATTTTCAAAATTTTTATGCTCTTAAAGTGCGTTTCAGGCAGAGAGGAGGCCAAAAGTGGATTTTGTGAAATCCACATAGTTTCAAAGATTTTCTTCAGAAAAGTGGCTCAGGATAGTTGATTTCACAGTCTGATGTCATTTTCATGAATATCTGCAACTTTCAGCACTTTACTGGCATTTTCAATTTTTTATGCTCTTAAAGTGCGTTTCAGGCAGAGAGGAGGCCAAAAGTGGATTTTGTGAAATCCACATAGTTTCAAAGATTTTCTTCAGAAAAGTGGCTCAGGATAGTTGATTTCACAGTCTGATGTCATTTTCATGAATATCTGCAACTTTCAGCACTTTACTGGCATTTTCAAAATTTTATGCTCTTAAAGTGCGTTTCAGGCAGAGAGGAGGCCAAAAGTGGATTTTGTGAAATCCACATAGTTTCAAAGATTTTCTTCAGAAAAGTGGCTCAGGATAGTTGATTTCACAGTCTGATGTCATTTTCATGAATATCTGCAACTTTCAGCACTTTACTGGCATTTTCAATTTTTTATGCTCTTAAAGTGCGTTTCAGGCAGAGAGGAGGCCAAAGTGGATTTTGTGAAATCCACATAGTTTCAAAGATTTTCTTCAGAAAAGTGGCTCAGGATAGTTGATTTCACAGTCTGATGTCATTTTCATGAATATCTGCAACTTTCAGCACTTTACTGGCATTTTCAATTTTTTATGCTCTTAAAGTGCGTTTCAGGCAGAGAGGAGGCCAAAAGTGGATTTTGTGAAATCCACATAGTTTCAAAGATTTTCTTCAGAAAAGTGGCTCAGGATAGTTGATTTCACAGTCTGATGTCATTTTCATGAATATCTGCAACTTTCAGCACTTTACTGGCATTTTCAAAATTTTTATGCTCTTAAAGTGCGTTTCAGGCAGAGAGGAGGCCAAAAGTGGATTTTGTGAAATCCACATAGTTTCAAAGATTTTCTTCAGAAAAGTGGCTCAGGATAGTTGATTTCACAGTCTGATGTCATTTTCATGAATATCTGCAACTTTCAGCACTTTACTGGCATTTTCAATTTTTTATGCTCTTAAAGTGCGTTTCAGGCAGAGAGGAGGCCAAAAGTGGATTTTGTGAAATCCACATAGTTTCAAAGATTTTCTTCAGAAAAGTGGCTCAGGATAGTTGATTTCACAGTCTGATGTCATTTTCATGAATATCTGCAACTTTCAGCACTTTACTGGCATTTTCAATTTTTTATGCTCTTAAAGTGCGTTTCAGGCAGAGAGGAGGCCAAAAGTGGATTTTGTGAAATCCACAGTTTCAAAGATTTTCTTCAGAAAAGTGGCTCAGGATAGTTGATTTCACAGTCTGATGTCATTTTCATGAATATCTGCAACTTTCAGCACTTTACTGGCATTTTCAAATTTTTATGCTCTTAAAGTGCGTTTCAGGCAGAGAGGAGGCCAAAGTGGATTTTGTGAA
>JAFEUB010001775.1:0-20862 GCA_024529925.1 Ophthalmolycus amberensis
TTTAGAATGTTTGAATCTTTTTTTAGAATGTTTGAATCTTTTTAGAATGTTTGAATCTTTTTTAGAATGTTTGAATCTATTTTAGAATGTTTTAAACTGTTCCAGAATGTTTGAATCTTTTTTAGAATGTTTGAATCTTTTTAGAATGTTTGAATCTTTTCTAGAATGTTTGAATCTTTTTAGAATGTTTGAAACTGTTTCCAGAATGTTTGAATCTTTTTAGAATGTTTTAATCTGTTTTCAGAATGTTTTGAATCTTTTTTAGAATGTTTGAATCTTTTTTAGAATGTTTTGAATCTTTCTTAGAATGTTTGAATCTTTTTTAGAATGTTTGAATCTTTTTAGAATGTTTTAAACTGCTTTTTAGAATGTTTGAATCTTTTTAGAATGTTTGAATCTTTTTTCAGAATGTTTGAATCTTTTTTAGAATGTTTGAATCTTTTCTAGAATGTTTGAATCTTTTTTAGAATGTTTGAATCTTTTTTAGAATGTTTTTAACTGTTCAGAATGTTTGCATCTTTTTAGAATGTTTTAAATCTTTTTTCCAGAATGTTTTAACTGTTCCTAGAATGGTTTGAATCTTTTTTAGAATGTTTGAATCTTTTTAGAATGTTTGAATCTTTTTAGAATGTTTGAAACTTGTTCAGAATGTTTGAAATCTTTTAGAATGTTTTGAATCTGTTCAGAATGTTTGCATCTTTTTAGAATGTTTGAATCTTTTTAGAATGTTTGAATCTGTTTCCAGAATGTTTGAATCTTTTTAGAATGTTTTGAATCTTTTTAGAATGTTTGAAATCTTTTTTAGAATGTTTGAATCTTTTTAGAATGTTTGAATCTTTTTAGAATGTTTGAATTCTTTTTAGAATGTTTGAATCTTTTTTAGAATGTTTGAATCTTTTTTAGAATGTTTGAATCTTTTTAGAATGTTTGAATCTTTTTTAGAATGTTTTAAATCTTGTTCCAGAATGTTTGAATCTTTTTTTAGAATGTTTGAATCTTTTTAGAATGTTTGAATCTTTTTTAGAATGTTTGAATCTTTTTTTAGAATGTTTTAACTGTTCCAGAATGTTTGAATCTTTTTTAGAATGTTTGAATCTTTTTAGAATGTTTGAATCTTTTTTAGAATGTTTGAATCTTTTTAGAATGTTTGTAAACTGTTCCAGAATGTTTTAACTGTTCCTAGAATGTTTGAATCTTTTTAGAATGTTTGAATCTTTTTTAGAATGTTTGAATCTTTTAGAATGTTTGAATCTTTGTTAGAATGGTTTGAATCTTTTTAGAATGTTTGAATCTTTTTTAGAATGTTTGAATCTTTTTAGAATGTTTTAAATCTGTTCCAGAATGTTTTGAATCTTTTTTAGAATGTTTGCATCTTTTTAGAATGTTTGAATCTTTTTTAGAATGTTTGAATCTTTTTAGAATGTTTGAATCTTTTTAGAATGTTTGAATCTTTTTAGAATGTTTGAATATTTTTAGAATGTTTGAATCTTTTTAGAATGTTTGAATCTTTTTTAGAATGTTTGAATCTTTTTAGAATGTTTGAACTGTTTCAGAATGTTTGAATCTTTTTTAGAATGTTTGAATCTTTTTTAGAATGTTTGAATCTTTTTAGAATGTTTGAATCTTTTTTAGAATGTTTTGAATCTTTTTTAGAATGTTTGAATCTTTTTTAGAATGTTTGAATCTTTTTTAGAATGTTTGAATCTTTTTTAGAATGTTTGAATCTTTTTTAGAATGTTTTAAACTGTTCCAGAATGTTTGAATCTTTTTTAGAATGTTTGAATCTTTTTTAGAATGTTTGAATCTTTTTTAGAATGTTTGAATCTTTTTTAGAATGTTTTAACTGTTTCCAGAATGTTTGAATCTTTTTTAGAATGTTTGAATCTTTTTTAGAATGTTTGAATCTTTTTAGAATGTTTGAATCTTTTTAGAATGTTTTGAACTTTTCTAGAATGTTTGAATCTTTTTTAGAATGTTTGAATCTTTTTTAGAATGTTTGAATCTTTTTAGAATGTTTTAAACTGTTCAGAATGTTTGAATCTTTTTAGAATGTTTGAATCTTTTTTAGAATGTTTGAATCTTTTTTAGAATGTTTGAATCTTTTTTAGAATGTTTGAATCTTTTTAGAATGTTTTAAACTGTTCCAGAATGTTTGAATCTTTTTTAGAATGTTTGAATCTTTTTAGAATGTTTGAATCTTTTTTAGAATGGTTTGAATCTTTTTAGAATGTTTTGAATCTTTTTTAGAATGTTTGAATCTTTTTAGAAATGTTTGAATCTTTTTTAGAATGTTTGAATCTTTTTTAGAATGTTTGAATCTTTTTAGAATGTTTGAATCTTTTTAGAATGTTTGAATCTTTTTAGAATGTTTGAATCTTTTTTAGAATGTTTGAATCTTTTTTAGAATGTTTTAAACTGTTTCCAGAATGTTTGAATCTTTTTAGAATGTTTGAATCTTTTTAGAATGTTTGAATCTTTTTAGAATGTTTGAATCTTTTTAGAATGTTTTAAACTGTTCCAGAATGTTTGCATCTTTTTAGAATGTTTGAATCTTTTTTAGAATGTTTGAATCTTTTTTTAGAATGTTTTGAATCTTTTTAGAATGTTTGAATCTTTTAATGTTTTTAACTGTTCAGAATGTTTGAATCTTTTTTAGAATGTTTGAATCTTTTTTAGAATGTTTGAATCTTTTTAGAATGTTTGAATCTTTTTAGAATGTTTGAATCTTTTTAGAATGTTTTAAACTGTTCCAGAATGTTTGAATCTTTTTAGAATGTTTGAATTTTTAGAATGTTTGAATCTTTTTAGAATGTTTGAATCTTTTTTAGAATGTTTGAATCTTTTTAGAATGTTTTAAACTGTTCCAGAATGTTTGAATCTTTTTAGAATGTTTGAATCTTTTTTAGAATGTTTGAATCTTTTTAGAATGTTTGAATCTGTTTTAGAATGTTTGAATCTTTTTAGAATGTTTGAATCTTTTTTAGAATGTTTGAATCTTTTTAGAATGTTTGAATCTTTTTTAGAATGTTTGAATCTTTTTAGAATGTTTGAATCTTTTTAGAATGTTTGAATCTTTTTAGAATAGTTTTAAAACTGTTCCAGAATGTTTGCATCTTTTTTAGAATGTTTGCATCTTTTTTAGAATGTTTGAATCTTTTTAGAATGTTTGAATCTTTTTAGAATTTTGAATCTTTTTAGAATGTTTGAATCTTTTTTAGAATGTTTGAATCTTTTTTAGGAATGTTTGAATCTTTTTAGAATGTTTTTGAATCTTTTTTAGAATGTTTGAATCTTTGTTAGAATTGTTTGACTCTATTTTAGATATGTTTTAATCTTTTCCTAGAATGTTTGAAATCTTTTTTCCAGAATGTTTGAATCTTTTTTAGAATGTTCGAATCTTTTTAGAATGTTTTGAATCTTTTTTTCAGAATGTTTGAAGTCTTTTTTAGAATGTTTGAATCTTTTTTATGGAATGTTTGAATCTTTTTAGAATGTTTTGAATCTTTTTCCAGAATGTTTGAATCTTTTTAGAATGTTTGAATCTTTTTAGAATGTTTGAATCTTTTTAGAATGTTTGAATCTTTTTAGAATATTTTTAAACTGTTTCCAGAATGTTTGAAATCTTTTGAGAATGTTTGAATCTTTTTTAGAACGTTTGAATCTTTTTAGAATGTTTTAAACTGTTCAGAATGTTTGAATCTTTTTAGAATGTTTGAATCTTTTTTAGAATGTTTGAATCTTTTTAGAATGTTTGAATCTTTTTTAGAATGTTTGAATCTTTTTTCAGAATGTTTGAATCTTTTTTAGAATGTTTGAATCTTGTTCCAGAATGTTTTAAACTGTTCCAGAATGTTTGAATCTTTTTTAGAATGTTTGAATCTTTTTTAGAATGTTTGAAATCTTTTTAGAATGTTTGAATCTTTTTAGAATGTTTGAAATCTGTTCTAGAATGTTTGAATCTTTTTTCAGAATGTTTTAATCTGTTCCAGAATGTTTGAATCTTTTTTAGAATGTTTGAATCTTTTTAGAATGTTTGAATCTTTTTTAGAATGTTTGAATCTTTTTTAGAATGTTTGAATCTTTTTAGAATGTTTGAATCTTTTTTAGAATGTTTGAATCTTTTTAGAATGTTTTAAACTGTTCCAGAATGTTTGAATCTTTTTTAGAATGTTTGAATCTTTTTAGAATGTTTGAATCTTTTTAGAATGTTTTAAATCTTTTTCAGAATGTTTGAATCTTTTTAGAATGTTTGAATCTTTTTTAGAATGTTTGAATCTTTTTTAGAATGTTTTAAACTGTTTCCAGAATGTTTGAATCTTTTTTAGAATGTTTGAATACTTTTTAGAATGTTTGAATCTTTTTTAGAATGTTTGAATCTTTTTAGAATGTTTTAATCTGTTCCAGAATGTTTGAATCTTTTAGAATGTTTGAATCTTTTTTAGAATGTTTGAATCTTTTTAGAATGTTTGAATCTTTTTAGAATGTTTGAATCTTTTTAGAATGTTTGAATCTTTTTTAGAATGTTTGAATCTTTTTTAGAATGTTTGAATCTTTTTTAGAAATGTTTGAATCTTTTTAGAATGTTTGAATCTTTTTTAAATGTTTGAATCTTTTTTTAGAATGTTTTTCAACTGTTCAGAATGTTTGAATCTTTTTTAGAATGTTTGAATACTTTTTAGAATGTTTGAATCTTTTTTAGAATGTTTTGAATCTTTTTAGAATTTTTCAACTGTTCCAGAATGTTTGAATCTTTTTAGAATGTTTGAATCTTTTTTTAGAACTTTGAATCTTTAGATGTTTAAACTGATTCCAGAAATGTTTAACTGTTCTAGAATGTTTGAATCTTTTTTAGAATGTTTGAATCTTTTTAGAATGATTTGAATCTTCTTACAATGTTTTGAAACTGTTCCAGATGGTTTGAATCTTTTAGAATGTTTTTAACTGTTCCAGAATGTTTGCATCTTTTTTAGATGTTTGAATCTTTTTTTAGAATGTTTGAATCTATTTTTAGACTGTTTTTTAACTACTTTTTTCCAGAATGTTTGAATCTTTTTTAGAATGTTTGAATCGTATTTTAGAATGTCTTTAACTTCGTTTCCAGAAATGTTGAATCTATTTTTAGAATGTTTGAATCTTTTTTCTAGAACTGTTTTGAATCTATTTTAGAATGTTTTAACTGTTTTTCCAGAATGGTTTGCATCTTTTAGAATGTTTAATCTTTTTCTAGAATGTTTGAATCTTTTTAGAATGTTTGAATTCTTTTTTAGAATGTTTTGAATCTTTTCTAGAATGTTTGAATCTTTTTAGAATGTTTGAATCTTTTTTTAGAATGTTTGAATCTTTTTCTAGAATGTTTTGAATCTTTTTAGAATGTTTGAATCTTTTCTTAGAATGTTTGAATCTTTTTAGAATGTTTTAATACTGTTCTAGAATGTTTGAATCTTTTTTAGAATGTTTGAATCTTTTTTAGAATGTTTGAATCTTTTTTAGAATGTTTGAATCTTTTTTAGAATGTTTAACTTGTTCCAGAATGTTTGAATCTTTTTAGAATGTTTGAATCTTTTTAGAATGTTTGAATCTTTTTTAGAATGTTTGAATCTTTTTAGAATGTTTGAATCTTTTTTCTAGAATGTTTGAATCTTTTTTAGAATGTTTGAATCTTTTTTAGAATGTTTGAATCTTTTTTAGAATGTTTGAATCTTTTTTAGAATGTTTTAACTGTTCAGAATGTTTTGAATCTATTTCTAGAATGTTTTGAATCTTTTCTAGAATGTTTGAATCTTTTTTAGAATGTTTGAATCTGTTTTAGAATGTTTGAATCTTGTTAGAATGTTTGAATCTTTTTTAGAATGTTTGAATCTTTTTTAGAATGTTTGAACTTTTTAGAATGTTGAAATCTTTTTTAGAATGTTGAATCTTTTTTAGAATGTTTTTAAATGTTCCAGAATGTTTGAATCTTTTTTAGAATGTTTGAATCTTTTTTAGAATGTTTTAAACTGTTCAGAATGTTTGAATCTTTTTAGAATGTTTGAATCTTTTTTAGAATGTTTGAATCTTTTTAGAATGTTTTAAACTGTTTTAGAATGT
The DNA here is from genome assembly GCA_024529925.1 of Ophthalmolycus amberensis. NCBI lineage: Eukaryota > Metazoa > Chordata > Actinopteri > Perciformes > Zoarcidae > Ophthalmolycus > Ophthalmolycus amberensis. The sequence continues at coordinate 6,088 of JAFEUB010001775.1, forward strand.
TTTTAACTGTTCCAGAATGTTTGAATCTTTTTAGAATGTTTGAATCTTTTTAGAATGTTTGAATCTTTTTAGAATGTTTGAATCTTTTTAGAATGTTTTAAACTGTTTCCAGAATGTTTGAATCTTTTTAGAATGTTTGAATCTTTTCCAGAATGTTTGAATCTTTTTAGAATGTTTGAATCTTTTTTAGAATGTTTGAATCTTTTTTAGAATGTTTGAATCTTTTTTAGAATGTTTGAATCTTTTTTAGAATGTTTTAAACTGTTCCAGAATGTTTGAATCTTTTTTAGAATGTTTGAATCTTTTTTAGAATGTTTGAATCTTTTTAGAATGTTTGAATCTTTTTTAGAATGTTGAATCTTTTTTAGAATGTTTGAATCTTTTTCAGAATGTTTGAATCTTTTTAGAATGTTTTTAATCTTTTCTAGAATGTTTGAATCTTTTTAGAATGTTTGAATCTTTTTTAGAATGTTTGAATCTTTCTTAGAATGTTTGAATCTTTTTAGAATGTTTGAATCTTTTTTAGAATGTTTTTAAACTGTTTCCAGAATGTTTGAATCTTTTTAGAATGTTTGAATCTTTTTTTAGAATGTTTGAATCTTTTTTAGAATGTTTGAATCTTTTTTAGAATGTTGAATCTTTTTAGAATGTTTAAACTGTTTAGAATGTTTGAATCTTTTTAGAATGTTTGAATCTTTTTTAGAATGTTTGAATCTTTTTAGAATGTTTGAATCTTTTTTAGAATGTTTGAATCTTTTTTAGAATGTTTGAATCTTTTTAGAATGTTTGAATCTTTTTTAGAATGTTTGAATCTTTTTAGAATGTTTTAAACTGTTTAGAATGTTTGAATCTTTTTAGAATGTTTGAATCTTTTTTAGAATGTTTGAATCTTTTTAGAATGTTTGAACTGTTCCAGAATGTTTGAACTTTTTAGAATGTTTTAAACTGTATCCAGAATGTTTGAATCTTTTTTAGAATGTTTTGAATCTTTTTAGAATGTTTGAATCTTTTTTAGAATATTTGAATCTTTTCTAGAATGTTTTGAATCTTTTTAGAATGTTTGAATCTTTTTTAGAATGTTTGTAATCTTTTTAGAATGTTTGAATCTTTTTAGAATGTTTGAATCTTTTAGAATGTTTGAATCTTTTTTAGAATGTTTGAATCTTTTTTAGAATGTTTTTAACTGTTTAGAATGTTTTAACCTGTTCTAGAATGTTTTGAATCTTTTTTAGAATGTTTGAATCTTTTTTAGAATGTTTGAATCTTTTTAGAATGTTTGAATCTTTTTAGAATGTTTGAATCTTTTAGAATGTTTTAACTTTTCCAGAATGTTTGCATCTCTTAATTTTAGACATGTTTGAATCTTTTTTAGAATGTTTTGAATCTTGTTAGAATGTTTGAATCTTTTTTAGAATGTTTGAATCTTTTTAGAATGTTTTAAACTGTTCCAGAATGTTTGAATCTTTTTAGAATGTTTGAATCTTTTTTAGAATGTTTGAATTTTTTAGAATGTTTGAATCTTTTTTAGAATGTTTGAATCTTTTTAGAATGTTTGAAAACTGTTTTAGAATGTTTGAATCTTTTTAGAATGTTTGAATCTTTTTTAGAATGTTTGAATCTTTTTAGAATGTTTGAATCTTTTTTAGAATGTTTGAATCTTTTTAGAATGTTTGAATCTTTTTTAGAAGTTTGAATCTTTTTTAGAATGTTTGAATCTTTTTAGAATGTTTGAATCTTTTTTAGAATGTTTGAATCTTTTTTAGAATGTTTTAAACTGTTCTCCGAATGTTTGAATCTTTTTTAGAATGTTTGAATCTTTTTAGAATGTTTGAATCTTTTTTTAGAATGTTTGAATCTTTTTAGAATATTTAAACTGTTTCCAGAATGTTTGCATCTTTTTTAGAATGTTTGAATCTTTTTTTAGAATGTTTGAATCTTTTTAGAATGTTGAATCTTTTTAGAATGTTTGAATCTTTTTTAGAATGTTTTAATCTTGTTCAGAATGTTTGAATCTTTTTAGAATGTTTGAAATCTTATTTCAGAATGTTTGAATCCTTTTTTAGAATGTTTGAATCTTTTTTAGAATGTTTGAATCTTTTTAGAATGTTTGAATCTTTTTTAATTCCAGAATGTTTGAATCTTTTTAGAATGTTTGAATCTTTTTTAGAATGTTTGAAACTGTTTAGAATGTTTGAATCTTTTTAGAATGTTTTTCTTTTTAGAATGTTTGAATCTTTTTAGAATGTTTGAATCTTTTTAGAATGTTTGAATCTTTTTAGAATGTTTGAATCTTTTAGAATTTTGAAACTTTTTAGAATGTTTGAATCTTTTTAGAATGTTTGAATCTTTTTAGAATGTTTTGAAACTGTTTTAGAATGTTTGAATCTTTTTAGAATGTTTGAATCTTTTTAGAATGTTTTAATACTGTTCCAGAATGTTTGAATCTTTTTAGAATGTTGAATCTTTTTAGAATGTTTGAATCTTTTTAGAATGTTTGAATCTTTTTAGAATGTTTTAAACTGTTCCAGAATGTTTGCATCTTTTTAGGAATGTTTGAATCTTTTTAGAATGTTTGAATCTTTTTAGAATGTTTGAATCTTTTAGAATGTTTGAATCTTTTTAGAATGTTTGAATCTTTTTCAGAATGTTTGAATCTTTTTAGAATGTTTGAATCTTTTTAGAATGTTTTGAATCTTTTTAGAATGTTTGAATCTTTTTTAGAATGTTTGAATCTATTTTTAGAATGTTTTAAACTGTTCCAGAATGTTTGAATCTTTTTAGAATGTTTTGAATCTTTTTCCAGAATGTTTGAATCTTTTTTAGAATGTTTGAATCTTTTTAGAATGTTTTGAATCTTTTTAGAATGTTTGAATCTTTTTAGAATGTTTGAATCTTTTTAGAATGTTTGAATCTTTTTTAGAATGTTTTAAATCTTTTTCCAGAATGTTTGAATCTTTTTTAGAATGTTTGAATCTTTTTAGAATGTTTGAATCTTTTTTAGAATGTTTGAATCTTTTTTAGAATATTTTAATACTTTTTCCTAGAATGTTTGAATCTTTTTAGAATGTTTGAATCTTTTTTAGAATGTTTGAATCTTTTTAGAATGTTTTAAACTGTTCAGAATGTTTTAATCTGTTCCAGAATGTTTGAATCTTTTTAGAATGTTTGAATCTTTTTTAGAATGTTTGAATCTTTTTAGAATGTTTGAATCTTTTTTAGAATGTTTTAAACTGTTCCAGAATGTTTGAATCTTTTTAGAATGTTTGAATCTTTTTTAGAATGTTTGAATCTTTTTTAGAATGTTTGAATCTTTTTAGAATGTTTGAATCTTTTTAGAATGTTTGAATCTTTTTAGAATGTTTGAATCAAATCTTTTTTAGAATGTTTGAATCTTTTTTAGAATGTTTGAATCTTTTTTAGAATGTTTGAATCTTTTTAGAATGTTTGAATCTTTTTTAGAATGTTTGAATCCTTTTTTAGAATGTTGAATCTTTTTAGAATGTTTTGAATCTTTTTTAGAATGTTTGAATATTTTTAGAATGTTTTGAATCTTGTTCAGAATGTTTGAATCTTTTTTAGAATCGTTTTGAATTCTTTTTAGAATGTTTTAAACTGTACCAGAATGTTTGAATCTTTTTTAGAATGTTTGAATCTTTTTTTAGAATGTTTTGAATCTTTTTAGAATGTTTTAAACCTATTCCAGAATGTTTAACTGAATCTTTTTAGAATGTTTGAATCTTTTTTAGAATGTTTGAATCCTTTTTTAGAATGTTTGAATCTTCTTTAGAATGTTTTAAACTGTTCCAGAATGTTTGAATCTTTTTTAGAATGTTTGAATCTTTTTTAGAATGTTTGAATCTTTTTTAGAATGTTTGAATCTTTTTTAGAATGTTTGAAATCTTTTCTAGAATGTTTGAATCTTTTTAGAATGTTTGAATCTTTTTTAGAATGTTTGAATCTTTTTAGAATGTTTTAAACTGTTCCAGAATGTTTGAATCTTTTTAGAATGTTTGAATCTTTTTAGAATGTTGAATCTTTTTAGAATGTTTGAATCTTTTCAGAACTGTTTTAAACTGTTCCAGAATGTTTGCATCTTTTTAGAATGTTTGAATCTTTTTTAGAATGTTTGAATCTTTTTAGAATGTTTGAATCTTTTTTAGAATGTTTGAATCTTTTTAGAATGTTTGAATCTTTTTAGAATGTTTGAATCTTTTTAGAATGTTTTTAACTGTTCCAGAATGTTTGAATCTTTTTTAGAATGTTTGAATCTTTTTAGAATGTTTGAATCTTTTTTAGAATGTTTTGAATCTTTTAGAATTTTAACTGTTCCAGAATGTTTGAATCTTTTTAGAATGTTTGAATCTTTTCTAGAATGTTTGAATCTTTTTAGAATGTTTTAAACTGTTCCAGAATGTTTGCACTTTTTCAGAATGTTTGAATCCTTTTTTAGAATGTTTGAATCTTTTTCAGAATGTTTGAATCTTTTTAGAATGTTTGAATCTGTTTAGAATGTTTGAATCTTTTTTAGAATGTTTGAATCTTTTTAGAATGTTTTAAACTGTTCCAGAATGTTTAACTGTTCCAGAATGTTTGCATCTTTTTTAGAATGTTTGAATCTTTTTTTAGAATGTTTTAATCCTATTTTAGAATTGTTTTAAACTGTTCTAGAACTGTTTGAATCTTCTTTTAGAATGTTTGAATCTTTTTTTTAGAATGTTTGAATCTTCTTTAGAATGTTTTGAATCTTTTTTCAGAATGTTTGAATCTTTTTTAGACTGTTTTGAATCTTTTTTTTTAGAATGTTTGAATCTTTTTTAGAATGTTTTTAAACTGTTCCAGAATGTTTGAATCTTTTTTAGAATGTTTGAATCCTTTTTTAGAATGTTTAGAACTGTTTTTAGAATGTTTGAATCTTTTTAGAATATTTTAAACTGTTCCAGAATGTTTTGAATCTTTTTTAGAATGTTTGAATCTTTTTTAGAATGTTTGAATCTTTTTAGAATGTTTGAATCTTTTTTAGAATGTTTGAATCTTTTTTAGAATGTTTGAATCTTTTTAGAATGTTTGAATCTATTTTAGAATGTTTTAAACTGTTCCAGAATGTTTGAATCTTTTTTAGAATGTTTGAATCTTTTTAGAATGTTTGAATCTTTTTTAGAATGTTTGAATCTTTTTAGAATGTTTTAACTGTTCCAGAATGTTTGAATCTTTTTTAGAATGTTTGAATCTTTTTTAGAATGTTTGAATCTTTTTAGAATGTTTGAATCTTTTTTAGAATGTTTGAATCTTTTTAGAATGTTTTAAACTGTTCCAGAATGTTTGAATCTTTTTTAGAATGTTTGAATCTTTTTTAGAATGTTTGAATCTTTTTAGAATGTTGAATCTTTTTTAGAATGTTTGAATCTATTTTAGAATGTTTTAAACTGTTCCAGAATGTTTGAATCTTTTTTAGAATGTTTGCAATCTTTTTTAGAATGTTTGAATCTTTTTAGAATGTTTGAATCTTATTTTAGAATGTTTGAATCTTTCTAGAATGTTTGAATCTTTTTAGAATGTTTGAATCTTTTTTAGAATGTTTGAATCTTTTAGGAAATGTTTAAACCTGTTCCAGATGTTTGAATCTTTTTTAGAATGTTTGAATCTTTTTAGAATGTTTGAATCTTTTTAGATGTTTGAATCTTTTTAGAATATTTTAAACTGTTCCAGAATGTTTGAATCTTTTAGAATGTTTGAATCTTTTTAGAATGTTTGAATCTTTTTTTGCGAATGTTTGAATCTTTTTTAGAATGTTATGAATTCTTTTTAGAATGTTTGATCTTTTTTAGAATGTTTGAAATCTTTTTTAGAATGATTTTTAACTGTTCCAGAATGTTTGAATCTTTTTTAGAATGTTTGAATCTTTTTAGAATGTTTGAATTTTTTAGAATGTTTGAATCTTTTTTAGAATGTTTGAATCTTTTTTAGAATGTTTGAATCTTTTTAGAATGTTTGAATCTTTTTAGAATGTTTGAATCTTTTTAGAATGTTTTAAACTGTTCCAGAATGTTTGAATCTTTTTAGAATGTTTGAATCTTTTTTAGAATGTTTGAATCTTTTTAGAATGTTTAAACTGTTTAGAATGTTTTAAACTGTTCTAGAATGTTTGAATCTTTTTTAGAATGTTTGAATCTTTTTAGAATGTTTGAATCTTTTTAGAATGTTTGAAACTGTTTAGAATGTTTGAATCTTTTTAGAATGTTTTGAACTGTTCCAGAATGTTTGAATCTTTTTAGAATGTTTGAATCTTTTTAGAATGTTTGAAACTGTTTTAGAATGTTTGATTTGAATTTTTTAGAATGTTTGAATCTTTTTTAGAATGTTTGAATCTTGTTAGAATGTTTGAATCTTTTTAGAATGTTTTGAATCTTTTTAGAATGTTTTAATCTTTTTTAGAATGTTTGAATCTTTTTTAGAATGTTTGAATCTTTTTTAGACATGTTTGAATCCTTTTTTACGAATGTTTGTGACTCTTTTTTCAGAATGTTTGAATCTTTTTTAGAATGTTTGAATCTTTTTAGAATGTTTTAACTGTTCTCTAGAATGTTTGAATCTTTTTTAGAAGTTTTGAATCTTTTTTAGAATGTTTGAATCTTCTTTAGAATGTTTGAAACTTGTTCCAGAATGTTTGAATCTTTTTTAGAATGTTTTGAATCTTTTTTAGAATGTTTAAACTGTTCCAGAATAGTTTGAATCTCTTTTTAGAATGTTTGAATCTTTTTTAGAATGTTTGAATCTTTTTAGAATGTTTTAAACTGTTCCAGAATGTTTTGAATCTTTTTAGAATGTTTGAATATTTTTAGAATGTTTTGAATCTTTTTAGAATGTTTGAATCTTTTTTAGAATGTTTGAATCTTTTTTAGAATGTTTTAAACTGTTTTAGAATGTTTGAATCTTTTTAGAATGTTTGAATCTTTTTAGAATGTTTGAATCTTTTTAGAATGTTTGAATCTTTTTAGAATGTTTGAAACTGTTCCAGAATGTTTGAATCTTTTTAGATTTTTTTGTTTGAATCTTTTTTAGAATGTTTGAATCTTTTTAGAATGTTTGAATCTTTTTTAGAATGTTTGAATCTTTTTTAGAATGTTTTTAAACTGTTCCAGAATGTTTGCATCTTTTTTAGAATGTTTGAAATCTTTTTTAGAATGTTTTAACTTTCTTAGAATGTTTGAATCTTTTTTAGAATGTTTGCAATCTTTTTTAGAACTGTTTTAATCTTTTCCAGAATGTATTAAACTATTTTCAGAACTGTTGAATATTCATACTTTTCCAGAATGCTCTGCATACTTTTTTAGAATGTTTGAATCTTTTTTAGAATGTTTGAATCTTTTTTAGAATGTTTGAATCTTTTTTAAGAATGTCTTGAATACTTTTTAGAATGTTTGATATCTTTTTTAGACTGTTTTGAATCTTTTTGTAGCACTATTTTAAACTGTTCCAGAATAGTTTGAATCTGTTTTTAGAACTGTTCTGAATCTTTTTTTAGAATGTTTGAATCTCTTTTAGAATGTTTTAATTCTTTTTCCAGGAATGTATTTTAGCCATCTTTTTCCAGGAATGTTTGAATCTTTTTTTAGAATGTTTTAATCTTTTCCTAGAATGATTATGAATCCATTTAGAATTTTATCTTTTTTAGAATGTTTGAATCTTTTTTAGAATGTTTGAATCTTTTTAGAATGTTTGAATCTTTTTAGAATGTTTGAATCTTTTTTAGAATGTTTGAATCTTTTTAGAATGTTTGAATCTTTTTTAGAATGTTTGAATCTTTTTAGAATGTTTTAAACTGTTCCAGAATGTTTGAATCTTTTTTAGAATGTTTGAATCTTTTTAGAATGTTTGAATCTTTTTTAGAATGTTTGAATCTTTTTAGAATGTTTGAATCTTTTTTAGAATGTTTGAATTTTAGAATGTTTGAATCTTTTTTAGAATGTTTGAATCTTTTAGAATGTTTTAAACTGTTCCAGAATGTTTTGAATCTTTTTAGAATGTTTGAATCTTTTTAGAATGTTTGAATCTTTTTTAGAATGTTTGAATCTTTTAGAATGTTTGAATCTTTTTAGAATGTTTGAATCTTTTTTAGAATGTTTGAATCTTTTTAGAATGTTTTGAATCTTTTTAGAATGTTTTAAACTGTTCCAGAATGTTTGAATCTTTTTAGAATGTTTGAATCTTTTTTAGAATGTTTGAATCTTTTAGAATGTTTGAATCTTTTTTAGAATGTTTGAATCTTTTTAGAATGTTTGAATCTTTTTTAGAATGTTTGAATCTTTTTAGAATGTTTTAAACTGTTCCAGAATGTTTGAATCTTTTTTAGAATGTTTGAATCTTTTTAGAATGTTTGAATCTTTTTTAGAATGTTTGAATTTTTTAGAATGATGTTTTAAAACTGTTCCAGAATGTTTGAATCTTTTTAGAATGTTTGAATCTTTTAGAATGTTTTAAACTGTCTTTAGAATGTTTGAATCTTTTTAGAATGTTTTAAACTGTTCCAGAATGTTTGAATCTTTTTAGAATGTTTGAATCTTTTTAGAATGTTTGAATCTTTTTAAGAATGTTTGAAATCTTTTAGATAGGTTTTAACTGTTTCCAGAATGTTTGCATCTTTTTTAGAATGTTTGAATCTTTTTAGAATGTTTGAATCTTTTTAGGAATGTTTGAATCTTTTTTAGAAATGTTTGAATCTTTTTTAGAATGTTTTAAAACTGTTCCAGAATGTTTGAATCTTTTTAGAATGTTTGAATCTTTTTTAGAATGTTTGAATCTTTGTAGAATGTTTTAAACTGTTCCACGAATGTTTGAATCTTTTTAGAATGTTTGAATCTTTTTAGAATGTTTGAATCTTTTTAGAATGTTTAAACTGTTCCAGAATGTTTTTAAACTGTTTTAGAATGTTTGAATCTTTTTTAGAATGTTTGAATCTTTTTAGAATGTTTGAATCTTTTTAGAATGTTTGAAACTTTTTAGAATGTTTGAATCTTTTTAGAATGTTTTGAACTGTTCCAGAATGTTTGAATCTTTTTAGAATGTTTGAATCTTTTTAGAATGTTTGAATCTTTTTTAGAATGTTTTGAATCTGTTTTAGAATGTTTTAAACTGTTTTAGAATGTTTGAATCTTTTTAGAATGTTTGAATCTTTTTAGAATGTTTGAATCTTTTTAGAATGTTTTAAACTGTTTTAGAATGTTTGAATCTTTTTAGAATGTTTGAATCTTTTTAGAATGTTTGAATCTTTTTTAGAATGTTTGAATCTTTTTTAGAATGTTTGAATCTTTTTTAGAATGTTTAAACTTTTTAGAATGTTTGAATCTTTTTAGAATGTTTGAATCTTTTTAGAATGTTTGAACTGTTAGAATGTTTGAATCTTTTTTAGAATGTTTGAAATCTTTTTTAGAATGTTTTTAATCTTTTTCCAGAATGTTTGCATCTTTTTTAGAATGTTTGAATCTTTTTCTAGAATGTTTGAATATTTTTAGAATGTTTGAATCTTTTTTAGAATGTTGAATCTTTTTTAGAATGTTTGAATCTTTTTAGAATGTTTGAATCTTTTTTAGAATGTTTGAATCTTTTTAGAATGTTTGAATCTTTTTTAGAATGTTTGAATCTTTTTTAGAATGTTTGAATCTTTTTAGAATGTTTGAATCTTTTAGAATGTTTTAAACTGTTCAGAATGTTTGCATCTTTTAGAATGTTTGAATCTTTTTTAGAATGTTGAATCTTTTAGAATGTTGAATCTTTTTTAGAATGTTTGAATCTTTTTAGAATTTTTAAACTGTTCCAGAATGTTTGAATCTTTTTAGAATGTTTGAATCTTTTTTAGAATGTTTGAATCTTTTTAGAATGTTTTAAACTGTTCCAGAATGTTTTAAATACTGTTCTAGAATGTTTTAACTGTTCTAGAATGTTTGCATCTTTTTTAGAATGTTTGAATCTTTTTAGAATGTTTTGAATCTTTCTAGCAATGTTTGAATCTTTTTAGAATGTTTTGAATCTTTTTTAGAATGTTTTAAACTGTTCCAGAATGTTTGAATCTTTTTAGAATGTTTGAATCTTTTTTAGAATGTTTGAATACTTTTTAGAATGTTTGAATCTTTTTTAGAATGTTTGAATCTTTTTTAGAAGTTTGAATCTTTTTAGAATGTTTGAATCTTTTTAGAATGTTTGAATCTTTTTAGAATGTTTGAATCTTTTTAGAATGTTTGAATCTTTTTAGAATGTTTGAATCTTTTTAGAATGTTTGAAATGCTGTTTATGAAATGTTGAAATCTTTTTGTAGAATGTTTGAATCTATTTTAGAATGTTTTAAACTGTTGCCGAGAATGTTTGAATCTTTTTAGAATGTTTGAATCCTTTTTAGAATGTTTGAATCTTTTTTAGAATGTTTGAATCTTTTTTAGAATGTTTTAAACTGTTCCAGAATGTTTGAATCTTTTTAGAATGTTTGAATCTTTTTAGAATGTTTGAATCTTTTTTAGAATGTTTGAATCTTTTTAGAATGTTTGAACTGTTCCAGAATGTTTGAATCTTTTTAGAATGTTTGAATCTTTTTTAGAATGTTTGAATCTTTTTAGAATGTTTGAATCTTTTTTAGAATGTTTGAATCTTTTTAGAATGTTTTAAACTGTTCCAGAATGTTTGAATCTTTTTAGAATGTTTGAATCTTTTTTAGAATGTTTGAAATTTTTTTAGAATGTTTGAATCTTTTTTAGAATGTTTGAATCTTTTTAGAATGTTTTGAAACTGTTTAGAATGTTTGAATCTTTTTAGAATGTTTGAATCTTTTTTAGAATGTTTGAATCTTTTTAGAATGTTTGAATCTTTTTTAGAATGTTTGAATCTTTTTTAGAATGTTTGAATCTTTTAGAATGTTTGAATCTTTTTAGAATGTTTGAATCTTTTTTAGAATGTTTGAATCTTTTTTAGAATGTTTTAAACTGTTCCAGAATGTTTGAATCTTTTTAGAATGTTTGAATCTTTTTAGAATGTTTGAATCTTTTTAGAATGTTTGAATCTTTTTAGAATGTTTTAAACTGTTCCAGAATGTTTGAATCTTTTTAGAATGTTTGAATCTTTTTTAGAATGTTTGAATCTTTTTAGAATGTTTAAACTGTTCCAGAATGTTTTGAAACTGTTTTAGAATGTTTGAATTTTTTAGAATGTTTGAATCTTTTTTAGAATGTTTGAATCTTTTTAGAATGTTTGAAACTGTTCCAGAATGAATCTTTTTAGAATGTTTTAAACTGTTCCAGAATGTTTGAATCTTTTTAGAATGTTTGAATCTTTTTTAGAATGTTTGAATCTTTTTAGAATGTTTTAATCTTTTTAGAATGTTTTTAATCTGTTCCAGAATGTTTGAATCTTTTTAGAATGTTTGAATCTTTTTTAGAATGTTTGAATCTTTTTAGAATGTTTGAATCTTTTTTAGAATGTTTGAATCTTTTTAGAATGTTTAAACTGTTTTAGAATGTTTGAATCTTTTTAGAATGTTTGAATCTTTTTTAGAATGTTTGAATCTTTTTTAGAATGTTTGAATCTTTTTTAGAATGTTTGAATCTTTTTAGAATGTTTTAAACTGTTCCAGAATGTTTGAATCTTTTTTAGAATGTTTGAATCTTTTTAGAATGTTGAAACTGTTTAGAATGTTTGAATCTTTTAGAATGTTTGAATCTTTTTAGAATGTTTGAATCTTTTTAGAATGTTTGAAACTGTTTTAGAATGTTTGAACTGTTCCAGAATGTTTGAATCTTTTTAGAATGTTTGAATCTTTTTTAGAATGTTTGAATCTTTTTTAGAATGTTTTAAACTGTTCCAGAATGTTTGAATCTTTTAGAATGTTTGAATCTTTTTAGAATGTTTGAATCTTTTTTAGACTGTTTGAATCTTTTTAGAATGTTTGAATCTTTTTAGAATGTTTGAATCTTTTTTAGAATGTTTTAAATCTTTTCCAGAATGTTTGAATCTTTTTTAGAATGTTTGAATCTTTTTTAGAATGCTTTTAAACTTTTTCTAGAATGTTTGAATCTTTTTTAGAATGTCTTTAACTGTTTAGAATGTTTGAATCTTTTTAGAATGTTTGAATCTTTTTTAGAATGTTTGAATCTATTTAGAATGTTTTAAACTGTTCCAGAATGTTTGCATCTTTTTAGAATGTTTTGAATCTTTTTTAGAATGTTTGAAATCTTTTTAGAATGTTTGAATCTTTTTAGAATGTTTGAATCTTTTTTAGAATGTTTGAATCTTTTTAGAATGTTTGAATCTTTTTTAGAATGTTTTGAATCTTTTTTAGAAGGTTTAACCGTTCCAGAATGTTGAATCTTTTTTAGAATGTTTGAATCTTTTAGATTATGTTTGAATCTTTTTAGAATGTTTTAAACTGTTCCAGAATGTTTGAATTTTTTAGAATGTTTGAATCTTTTTAGAATGTTTGAATCTTTTTTAGAATGTTTGAATCTTTTTAGAATGTTTGAAACTGTTCCAGAATGTTTGAATCTTTTTAGAATGTTTGAATCTTTTTTAGAATGTTTGAATCTTTTTTAGAATGTTTTAAAACTGTCCAGAATGTTTTAAACTGTTCCAGAATGTTTGAATCTTTTTAGAATGTTTGAATCTTTTTTAGAATGTTTGAATCTTTTTAGAATGTTTGAATCTTTTTTAGAATGTTTGAATCTTTTTAGAATGTTTTAAACTTTTAGAATGTTTGAATCTTTTTAGAATGTTTGAATCTTTTTTAGAATGTTTGAATCTTTTTAGAATGTTTGAATCTTTTTAGAATGTTTGAATCTTTTTAGAATGTTTTAAACTGTTCCAGAATGTTTGAATCTTTTTAGAATGTTTGAATCTTTTTAGAATGTTTAAACTGTTTTAGAATGTTTGAATCTTTTTAGAATGTTTGAATCTTTTTAGAATGTTTGAATCTTTTTAGAATGTTTTAAACTGTTCCAGAATGTTTTAAACTGTTCCAGAATGTTTGAATCTTTTTAGAATGTTTGAATCTTTTTAGAATGTTTGAATCTTTTTAGAATGTTTGAATCTTTTAGAATGTTTTAAACTGTTTAGAATGTTTGAATCTTTTTAGAATGTTTGAAATTTTTTAGAATGTTTGAATCTTTTTAGAATGTTTGAATCTTTTTTAGAATGTTTGAATCTTTTTAGAATGTTTTAAACTGTTCCAGAATGTTTGAATCTTTTTAGAATGTTTGAATCTTTTTTAGAATGTTTGAATCTTTTTAGAATGTTTGAATCTTTTTAGAATGTTTGAATCTTTTTTAGAATGTTTTAAACTGTTCCAGAATGTTTGAATCTTTTTTAGAATGTTTGAATCTTTTTAGAATGTTTGAATCTTTTTTAGAATGTTTGAATCTTTTTAGAATGTTTAAACTGTTTAGAATGTTTGAATCTTTTAGAATGTTTGAATCTTTTTTAGAATGTTTGAATCTTTTTAGAATGTTTGAATCTTTTTAGAATGTTTGAATCTTTTTAGAATGTTTTAAACTGTTCCAGAATGTTTGAATCTTTTTAGAATGTTTGAATCTTTTTTAGAATGTTTGAATATTTTTTAGAATGTTTGAATCTTTTTTAGAATGTTTGAATCTATTTTAGAATGTTTTGAAACTGTTCCAGAATGTTTGAATCTTTTTTAGAATGTTTGAATCTTTTTTAGAATGTTTGAATCTTTTTAGAATGTTTGAATCTTTTTTAGAATGTTTGAATCTTTTTTAGAATGTTTGAATCTTTTTAGAATGTTTGAATCTTTTTTAGAATGTTTGAATCTTTTTAGAATGTTTTAAACTGTTCCAGAATGTTTGAATCTTTTTAGAATGTTTGAATCTTTTTAGAATGTTTGAATCTTTTTTAGAATGTTTTGAAACTGTTTTAGAATGTTTTAAACTGTTTTAGAATGTTTGAATCTTTTTTAGAATGTTTGAATCTTTTTAGAATGTTTGAATCTTTTTAGAATGTTTGAAACTGTTCCAGAATGTTTGAATCTTTTTAGAATGTTTGAAACTGTTTTAGAATGTTTGAATCTTTTTAGAATGTTTGAATCTTTTTTAGAATGTTTTAAACTGTTCCAGAATGTTTGAATCTTTTTAGAATGTTTGAATCTTTTTTAGAATGTTTGAATCTTTTTTAGAATGTTTGAATCTTTTTAGAATGTTTGAAACTGTTCCAGAATGTTTGAATCTTTTTTAGAATGTTTGAATCTTTTTAGAATGTTTGAAACTGTTCCAGAATGTTTGAATCTTTTTAGAATGTTTGAATCTTTTTAGAATGTTTGAATCTTTTTAGAATGTTTTGAAACTGTTCCAGAATGTTTTGAACTTTTCCAGAATGTTTGAATCTTTTTAGAATGTTTGAATCTTTTTAGAATGTTTGAATCTTTTTAGAATGTTTGAATCTTTTTAGAATGTTTTAAACTGTTTTAGAATGTTTGAATCTTTTTAGAATGTTTGAATTTTTTTTAGAATGTTTGAATCTTTTTTAGAATGTTTGAATCTTTTTAGAATGTTTGAATCTTTTTAGAATGTTTTAAACTGTTCCAGAATGTTTGAATCTTTTTAGAATGTTTGAATCTTTTTTAGAATGTTTGAATCTTTTTAGAATGTTTGAATCTTTTTTAGAATGTTTGAATCTTTTTTAGAATGTTTTAAACTGTTTAGAATGTTTGAATCTTTTTTAGAATGTTTGAATCTTTTTAGAATGTTTGAATCTTTTTTAGAATGTTTGAATCTTTTTAGAATGTTT
>JAFEUB010001772.1:0-21786 GCA_024529925.1 Ophthalmolycus amberensis
CATCAGACTGTGAAATCAACTATCCTGAGCCACTTTTCTGAAGAAAATCTTTGAAACTATGTGGATTTCACAAAATCCACTTTTGGCCTCCTCTCTGCCTGAAACGCACTTTAAGAGCATAAAAATTGAAAATGCCAGTAAAGTGCTGAAAGTTGCAGATATTCATGAAAATGACATCAGACTGTGAAATCAACTATCCTGAGCCACTTTTCTGAAGAAAATCTTTGAAACTATGTGGATTTCACAAAATCCACTTTTGGCCTCCTCTCTGCCTGAAACGCACTTTAAGAGCATAAAAATTTTGAAAATGCCAGTAAAGTGCTGAAAGTTGCAGATATTCATGAAAATGACATCAGACTGTGAAATCAACTATCCTGAGCCACTTTTCTGAAGAAAATCTTTGAAACTATGTGGATTTCACAAAATCCACTTTTGGCCTCCTCTCTGCCTGAAACGCACTTTAAGAGCATAAAAATTTGAAAATGCCAGTAAAGTGCTGAAAGTTGCAGATATTCATGAAAATGACATCAGACTGTGAAATCAACTATCCTGAGCCACTTTTCTGAAGAAAATCTTTGAAACTATGTGGATTTCACAAAATCCACTTTTGGCCTCCTCTCTGCCTGAAACGCACTTTAAGAGCATAAAAAATTGAAAATGCCAGTAAAGTGCTGAAAGTTGCAGATATTCATGAAAATGACATCAGACTGTGAAATCAACTATCCTGAGCCACTTTTCTGAAGAAAATCTTTGAAACTATGTGGATTTCACAAAATCCACTTTTGGCCTCCTCTCTGCCTGAAACGCACTTTAAGAGCATAAAAATTTTGAAATGCCAGTAAAGTGCTGAAAGTTGCAGATATTCATGAAAATGACATCAGACTGTGAAATCAACTATCCTGAGCCACTTTTCTGAAGAAAATCTTTGAAACTATGTGGATTTCACAAAATCCACTTTTGGCCTCCTCTCTGCCTGAAACGCACTTTAAGAGCATAAAAAATTGAAAATGCCAGTAAAGTGCTGAAAGTTGCAGATATTCATGAAAATGACATCAGACTGTGAAATCAACTATCCTGAGCCACTTTTCTGAAGAAAATCTTTGAAACTATGTGGATTTCACAAAATCCACTTTTGGCCTCCTCTCTGCCTGAAACGCACTTTAAGAGCATAAAAATTTGAAAATGCCAGTAAAGTGCTGAAAGTTGCAGATATTCATGAAAATGACATCAGACTGTGAAATCAACTATCCTGAGCCACTTTTCTGAAGAAAATCTTTGAAACTATGTGGATTTCACAAAATCCACTTTTGGCCTCCTCTCTGCCTGAAACGCACTTTAAGAGCATAAAAATTTGAAAATGCCAGTAAAGTGCTGAAAGTTGCAGATATTCATGAAAATGACATCAGACTGTGAAATCAACTATCCTGAGCCACTTTTCTGAAGAAAATCTTTGAAACTATGTGGATTTCACAAAATCCACTTTTGGCCTCCTCTCTGCCTGAAACGCACTTTAAGAGCATAAAATTTTGAAAATGCCAGTAAAGTGCTGAAAGTTGCAGATATTCATGAAAATGACATCAGACTGTGAAATCAACTATCCTGAGCCACTTTTCTGAAGAAAATCTTTGAAACTATGTGGATTTCACAAAATCCACTTTTGGCCTCCTCTCTGCCTGAAACGCACTTTAAGAGCATAAAAATTTTGAAAATGCCAGTAAAGTGCTGAAAGTTGCAGATATTCATGAAAATGACATCAGACTGTGAAATCAACTATCCTGAGCCACTTTTCTGAAGAAAATCTTTGAAACTATGTGGATTTCACAAAATCCACTTTTGGCCTCCTCTCTGCCTGAAACGCACTTTAAGAGCATAAAAAATTGAAAATGCCAGTAAAGTGCTGAAAGTTGCAGATATTCATGAAAATGACATCAGACTGTGAAATCAACTATCCTGAGCCACTTTTCTGAAGAAAATCTTTGAAACTATGTGGATTTCACAAAATCCACTTTTGGCCTCCTCTCTGCCTGAAACGCACTTTAAGAGCATAAAAAATTGAAAATGCCAGTAAAGTGCTGAAAGTTGCAGATATTCATGAAAATGACATCAGACTGTGAAATCAACTATCCTGAGCCACTTTTCTGAAGAAAATCTTTGAAACTATGTGGATTTCACAAAATCCACTTTTGGCCTCCTCTCTGCCTGAAACGCACTTTAAGAGCATAAAAATTTGAAAATGCCAGTAAAGTGCTGAAAGTTGCAGATATTCATGAAAATGACATCAGACTGTGAAATCAACTATCCTGAGCCACTTTTCTGAAGAAAATCTTTGAAACTATGTGGATTTCACAAAATCCACTTTTGGCCTCCTCTCTGCCTGAAACGCACTTTAAGAGCATAAAATTTTGAAAATGCCAGTAAAGTGCTGAAAGTTGCAGATATTCATGAAAATGACATCAGACTGTGAAATCAACTATCCTGAGCCACTTTTCTGAAGAAAATCTTTGAAACTATGTGGATTTCACAAAATCCACTTTTGGCCTCCTCTCTGCCTGAAACGCACTTTAAGAGCATAAAATTTTGAAAATGCCAGTAAAGTGCTGAAAGTTGCAGATATTCATGAAAATGACATCAGACTGTGAAATCAACTATCCTGAGCCACTTTTCTGAAGAAAATCTTTGAAACTATGTGGATTTCACAAAATCCACTTTTGGCCTCCTCTCTGCCTGAAACGCACTTTAAGAGCATAAAAAATTGAAAATGCCAGTAAAGTGCTGAAAGTTGCAGATATTCATGAAAATGACATCAGACTGTGAAATCAACTATCCTGAGCCACTTTTCTGAAGAAAATCTTTGAAACTATGTGGATTTCACAAAATCCACTTTTGGCCTCCTCTCTGCCTGAAACGCACTTTAAGAGCATAAAAATTTTGAAAATGCCAGTAAAGTGCTGAAAGTTGCAGATATTCATGAAAATGACATCAGACTGTGAAATCAACTATCCTGAGCCACTTTTCTGAAGAAAATCTTTGAAACTATGTGGATTTCACAAAATCCACTTTTGGCCTCCTCTCTGCCTGAAACGCACTTTAAGAGCATAAAAAATTGAAAATGCCAGTAAAGTGCTGAAAGTTGCAGATATTCATGAAAATGACATCAGACTGTGAAATCAACTATCCTGAGCCACTTTTCTGAAGAAAATCTTTGAAACTATGTGGATTTCACAAAATCCACTTTTGGCCTCCTCTCTGCCTGAAACGCACTTTAAGAGCATAAAAAATTTGAAAATGCCAGTAAAGTGCTGAAAGTTGCAGATATTCATGAAAATGACATCAGACTGTGAAATCAACTATCCTGAGCCACTTTTCTGAAGAAAATCTTTGAAACTATGTGGATTTCACAAAATCCACTTTTGGCCTCCTCTCTGCCTGAAACGCACTTTAAGAGCATAAAAATTGAAAATGCCAGTAAAGTGCTGAAAGTTGCAGATATTCATGAAAATGACATCAGACTGTGAAATCAACTATCCTGAGCCACTTTTCTGAAGAAAATCTTTGAAACTATGTGGATTTCACAAAATCCACTTTTGGCCTCCTCTCTGCCTGAAACGCACTTTAAGAGCATAAAAAATTGAAAATGCCAGTAAAGTGCTGAAAGTTGCAGATATTCATGAAAATGACATCAGACTGTGAAATCAACTATCCTGAGCCACTTTTCTGAAGAAAATCTTTGAAACTATGTGGATTTCACAAAATCCACTTTTGGCCTCCTCTCTGCCTGAAACGCACTTTAAGAGCATAAAAATTTGAAAATGCCAGTAAAGTGCTGAAAGTTGCAGATATTCATGAAAATGACATCAGACTGTGAAATCAACTATCCTGAGCCACTTTTCTGAAGAAAATCTTTGAAACTATGTGGATTTCACAAAATCCACTTTTGGCCTCCTCTCTGCCTGAAACGCACTTTAAGAGCATAAAAAATTGAAAATGCCAGTAAAGTGCTGAAAGTTGCAGATATTCATGAAAATGACATCAGACTGTGAAATCAACTATCCTGAGCCACTTTTCTGAAGAAAATCTTTGAAACTATGTGGATTTCACAAAATCCACTTTTGGCCTCCTCTCTGCCTGAAACGCACTTTAAGAGCATAAAATTTTGAAAATGCCAGTAAAGTGCTGAAAGTTGCAGATATTCATGAAAATGACATCAGACTGTGAAATCAACTATCCTGAGCCACTTTTCTGAAGAAAATCTTTGAAACTATGTGGATTTCACAAAATCCACTTTTGGCCTCCTCTCTGCCTGAAACGCACTTTAAGAGCATAAAAATTTGAAAATGCCAGTAAAGTGCTGAAAGTTGCAGATATTCATGAAAATGACATCAGACTGTGAAATCAACTATCCTGAGCCACTTTTCTGAAGAAAATCTTTGAAACTATGTGGATTTCACAAAATCCACTTTTGGCCTCCTCTCTGCCTGAAACGCACTTTAAGAGCATAAAAATTTGAAAATGCCAGTAAAGTGCTGAAAGTTGCAGATATTCATGAAAATGACATCAGACTGTGAAATCAACTATCCTGAGCCACTTTTCTGAAGAAAATCTTTGAAACTATGTGGATTTCACAAAATCCACTTTTGGCCTCCTCTCTGCCTGAAACGCACTTTAAGAGCATAAAAATTTTGAAAATGCCAGTAAAGTGCTGAAAGTTGCAGATATTCATGAAAATGACATCAGACTGTGAAATCAACTATCTTGATGAAATATCCTGAGCCACTTTTCTGAAGAAAATCTTTGAAACTATGTGGATTTCACAAAATCCACTTTTGGCCTCCTCTCTGCCTGAAACGCACTTTAAGAGCATAAAAATTGAAAATGCCAGTAAAGTGCTGAAAGTTGCAGATATTCATGAAAATGACATCAGACTGTGAAATCAACTATCCTGAGCCACTTTTCTGAAGAAAATCTTTGAAACTATGTGGATTTCACAAAATCCACTTTTGGCCTCCTCTCTGCCTGAAACGCACTTTAAGAGCATAAAAAATTGAAAATGCCAGTAAAGTGCTGAAAGTTGCAGATATTCATGAAAATGACATCAGACTGTGAAATCAACTATCCTGAGCCACTTTTCTGAAGAAAATCTTTGAAACTATGTGGATTTCACAAAATCCACTTTTGGCCTCCTCTCTGCCTGAAACGCACTTTAAGAGCATAAAAATTTGAAAATGCCAGTAAAGTGCTGAAAGTTGCAGATATTCATGAAAATGACATCAGACTGTGAAATCAACTATCCTGAGCCACTTTTCTGAAGAAAATCTTTGAAACTATGTGGATTTCACAAAATCCACTTTTGGCCTCCTCTCTGCCTGAAACGCACTTTAAGAGCATAAAAATTGAAAATGCCAGTAAAGTGCTGAAAGTTGCAGATATTCATGAAAATGACATCAGACTGTGAAATCAACTATCCTGAGCCACTTTTCTGAAGAAAATCTTTGAAACTATGTGGATTTCACAAAATCCACTTTTGGCCTCCTCTCTGCCTGAAACGCACTTTAAGAGCATAAAATTTGAAAATGCCAGTAAAGTGCTGAAAGTTGCAGATATTCATGAAAATGACATCAGACTGTGAAATCAACTATCCTGAGCCACTTTTCTGAAGAAAATCTTTGAAACTATGTGGATTTCACAAAATCCACTTTTGGCCTCCTCTCTGCCTGAAACGCACTTTAAGAGCATAAAAAATTGAAAATGCCAGTAAAGTGCTGAAAGTTGCAGATATTCATGAAAATGACATCAGACTGTGAAATCAACTATCCTGAGCCACTTTTCTGAAGAAAATCTTTGAAACTATGTGGATTTCACAAAATCCACTTTTGGCCTCCTCTCTGCCTGAAACGCACTTTAAGAGCATAAAAAATTGAAAATGCCAGTAAAGTGCTGAAAGTTGCAGATATTCATGAAAATGACATCAGACTGTGAAATCAACTATCCTGAGCCACTTTTCTGAAGAAAATCTTTGAAACTATGTGGATTTCACAAAATCCACTTTTGGCCTCCTCTCTGCCTGAAACGCACTTTAAGAGCATAAAATTTGAAAATGCCAGTAAAGTGCTGAAAGTTGCAGATATTCATGAAAATGACATCAGACTGTGAAATCAACTATCCTGAGCCACTTTTCTGAAGAAAATCTTTGAAACTATGTGGATTTCACAAAATCCACTTTTGGCCTCCTCTCTGCCTGAAACGCACTTTAAGAGCATAAAAAATTGAAAATGCCAGTAAAGTGCTGAAAGTTGCAGATATTCATGAAAATGACATCAGACTGTGAAATCAACTATCCTGAGCCACTTTTCTGAAGAAAATCTTTGAAACTATGTGGATTTCACAAAATCCACTTTTGGCCTCCTCTCTGCCTGAAACGCACTTTAAGAGCATAAAAATTTGAAAATGCCAGTAAAGTGCTGAAAGTTGCAGATATTCATGAAAATGACATCAGACTGTGAAATCAACTATCCTGAGCCACTTTTCTGAAGAAAATCTTTGAAACTATGTGGATTTCACAAAATCCACTTTTGGCCTCCTCTCTGCCTGAAACGCACTTTAAGAGCATAAAAATTTTGAAAATGCCAGTAAAGTGCTGAAAGTTGCAGATATTCATGAAAATGACATCAGACTGTGAAATCAACTATCCTGAGCCACTTTTCTGAAGAAAATCTTTGAAACTATGTGGATTTCACAAAATCCACTTTTGGCCTCCTCTCTGCCTGAAACGCACTTTAAGAGCATAAAAATTGAAAATGCCAGTAAAGTGCTGAAAGTTGCAGATATTCATGAAAATGACATCAGACTGTGAAATCAACTATCCTGAGCCACTTTTCTGAAGAAAATCTTTGAAACTATGTGGATTTCACAAAATCCACTTTTGGCCTCCTCTCTGCCTGAAACGCACTTTAAGAGCATAAAAATTTGAAAATGCCAGTAAAGTGCTGAAAGTTGCAGATATTCATGAAAATGACATCAGACTGTGAAATCAACTATCCTGAGCCACTTTTCTGAAGAAAATCTTTGAAACTATGTGGATTTCACAAAATCCACTTTTGGCCTCCTCTCTGCCTGAAACGCACTTTAAGAGCATAAAAAATTGAAAATGCCAGTAAAGTGCTGAAAGTTGCAGATATTCATGAAAATGACATCAGACTGTGAAATCAACTATCCTGAGCCACTTTTCTGAAGAAAATCTTTGAAACTATGTGGATTTCACAAAATCCACTTTTGGCCTCCTCTCTGCCTGAAACGCACTTTAAGAGCATAAAAATTGAAAATGCCAGTAAAGTGCTGAAAGTTGCAGATATTCATGAAAATGACATCAGACTGTGAAATCAACTATCCTGAGCCACTTTTCTGAAGAAAATCTTTGAAACTATGTGGATTTCACAAAATCCACTTTTGGCCTCCTCTCTGCCTGAAACGCACTTTAAGAGCATAAAAATTTTGAAAATGCCAGTAAAGTGCTGAAAGTTGCAGATATTCATGAAAATGACATCAGACTGTGAAATCAACTATCCTGAGCCACTTTTCTGAAGAAAATCTTTGAAACTATGTGGATTTCACAAAATCCACTTTTGGCCTCCTCTCTGCCTGAAACGCACTTTAAGAGCATAAAAATTTGAAAATGCCAGTAAAGTGCTGAAAGTTGCAGATATTCATGAAAATGACATCAGACTGTGAAATCAACTATCCTGAGCCACTTTTCTGAAGAAAATCTTTGAAACTATGTGGATTTCACAAAATCCACTTTTGGCCTCCTCTCTGCCTGAAACGCACTTTAAGAGCATAAAAATTTGAAAATGCCAGTAAAGTGCTGAAAGTTGCAGATATTCATGAAAATGACATCAGACTGTGAAATCAACTATCCTGAGCCACTTTTCTGAAGAAAATCTTTGAAACTATGTGGATTTCACAAAATCCACTTTTGGCCTCCTCTCTGCCTGAAACGCACTTTAAGAGCATAAAAAATTGAAAATGCCAGTAAAGTGCTGAAAGTTGCAGATATTCATGAAAATGACATCAGACTGTGAAATCAACTATCCTGAGCCACTTTTCTGAAGAAAATCTTTGAAACTATGTGGATTTCACAAAATCCACTTTTGGCCTCCTCTCTGCCTGAAACGCACTTTAAGAGCATAAAAATTGAAAATGCCAGTAAAGTGCTGAAAGTTGCAGATATTCATGAAAATGACATCAGACTGTGAAATCAACTATCCTGAGCCACTTTTCTGAAGAAAATCTTTGAAACTATGTGGATTTCACAAAATCCACTTTTGGCCTCCTCTCTGCCTGAAACGCACTTTAAGAGCATAAAAATTTGAAAATGCCAGTAAAGTGCTGAAAGTTGCAGATATTCATGAAAATGACATCAGACTGTGAAATCAACTATCCTGAGCCACTTTTCTGAAGAAAATCTTTGAAACTATGTGGATTTCACAAAATCCACTTTTGGCCTCCTCTCTGCCTGAAACGCACTTTAAGAGCATAAAAATTTTGAAAATGCCAGTAAAGTGCTGAAAGTTGCAGATATTCATGAAAATGACATCAGACTGTGAAATCAACTATCCTGAGCCACTTTTCTGAAGAAAATCTTTGAAACTATGTGGATTTCACAAAATCCACTTTTGGCCTCCTCTCTGCCTGAAACGCACTTTAAGAGCATAAAAAATTGAAAATGCCAGTAAAGTGCTGAAAGTTGCAGATATTCATGAAAATGACATCAGACTGTGAAATCAACTATCCTGAGCCACTTTTCTGAAGAAAATCTTTGAAACTATGTGGATTTCACAAAATCCACTTTTGGCCTCCTCTCTGCCTGAAACGCACTTTAAGAGCATAAAAATTGAAAATGCCAGTAAAGTGCTGAAAGTTGCAGATATTCATGAAAATGACATCAGACTGTGAAATCAACTATCCTGAGCCACTTTTCTGAAGAAAATCTTTGAAACTATGTGGATTTCACAAAATCCACTTTTGGCCTCCTCTCTGCCTGAAACGCACTTTAAGAGCATAAAAAATTGAAAATGCCAGTAAAGTGCTGAAAGTTGCAGATATTCATGAAAATGACATCAGACTGTGAAATCAACTATCCTGAGCCACTTTTCTGAAGAAAATCTTTGAAACTATGTGGATTTCACAAAATCCACTTTTGGCCTCCTCTCTGCCTGAAACGCACTTTAAGAGCATAAAAAATTGAAAATGCCAGTAAAGTGCTGAAAGTTGCAGATATTCATGAAAATGACATCAGACTGTGAAATCAACTATCCTGAGCCACTTTTCTGAAGAAAATCTTTGAAACTATGTGGATTTCACAAAATCCACTTTTGGCCTCCTCTCTGCCTGAAACGCACTTTAAGAGCATAAAAAATTGAAAATGCCAGTAAAGTGCTGAAAGTTGCAGATATTCATGAA
Source organism: Ophthalmolycus amberensis (assembly GCA_024529925.1). Taxonomy (NCBI): domain Eukaryota; kingdom Metazoa; phylum Chordata; class Actinopteri; order Perciformes; family Zoarcidae; genus Ophthalmolycus; species Ophthalmolycus amberensis. Next base: position 9,457 of record JAFEUB010001772.1, read on the forward strand.
AATGACATCAGACTGTGAAATCAACTATCCTGAGCCACTTTTCTGAAGAAAATCTTTGAAACTATGTGGATTTCACAAAATCCACTTTTGGCCTCCTCTCTGCCTGAAACGCACTTTAAGAGCATAAAAATTGAAAATGCCAGTAAAGTGCTGAAAGTTGCAGATATTCATGAAAATGACATCAGACTGTGAAATCAACTATCCTGAGCCACTTTTCTGAAGAAAATCTTTGAAACTATGTGGATTTCACAAAATCCACTTTTGGCCTCCTCTCTGCCTGAAACGCACTTTAAGAGCATAAAAATTTTGAAAATGCCAGTAAAGTGCTGAAAGTTGCAGATATTCATGAAAATGACATCAGACTGTGAAATCAACTATCCTGAGCCACTTTTCTGAAGAAAATCTTTGAAACTATGTGGATTTCACAAAATCCACTTTTGGCCTCCTCTCTGCCTGAAACGCACTTTAAGAGCATAAAAATTGAAAATGCCAGTAAAGTGCTGAAAGTTGCAGATATTCATGAAAATGACATCAGACTGTGAAATCAACTATCCTGAGCCACTTTTCTGAAGAAAATCTTTGAAACTATGTGGATTTCACAAAATCCACTTTTGGCCTCCTCTCTGCCTGAAACGCACTTTAAGAGCATAAAAATTGAAAATGCCAGTAAAGTGCTGAAAGTTGCAGATATTCATGAAAATGACATCAGACTGTGAAATCAACTATCCTGAGCCACTTTTCTGAAGAAAATCTTTGAAACTATGTGGATTTCACAAAATCCACTTTTGGCCTCCTCTCTGCCTGAAACGCACTTTAAGAGCATAAAAATTTTGAAAATGCCAGTAAAGTGCTGAAAGTTGCAGATATTCATGAAAATGACATCAGACTGTGAAATCAACTATCCTGAGCCACTTTTCTGAAGAAAATCTTTGAAACTATGTGGATTTCACAAAATCCACTTTGGCCTCCTCTCTGCCTGAAACGCACTTTAAGAGCATAAAATTTTGAAAATGCCAGTAAAGTGCTGAAAGTTGCAGATATTCATGAAAATGACATCAGACTGTGAAATCAACTATCCTGAGCCACTTTTCTGAAGAAAATCTTTGAAACTATGTGGATTTCACAAAATCCACTTTTGGCCTCCTCTCTGCCTGAAACGCACTTTAAGAGCATAAAAATTGAAAATGCCAGTAAAGTGCTGAAAGTTGCAGATATTCATGAAAATGACATCAGACTGTGAAATCAACTATCCTGAGCCACTTTTCTGAAGAAAATCTTTGAAACTATGTGGATTTCACAAAATCCACTTTTGGCCTCCTCTCTGCCTGAAACGCACTTTAAGAGCATAAAAAATTGAAAATGCCAGTAAAGTGCTGAAAGTTGCAGATATTCATGAAAATGACATCAGACTGTGAAATCAACTATCCTGAGCCACTTTTCTGAAGAAAATCTTTGAAACTATGTGGATTTCACAAAATCCACTTTTGGCCTCCTCTCTGCCTGAAACGCACTTTAAGAGCATAAAAAATTGAAAATGCCAGTAAAGTGCTGAAAGTTGCAGATATTCATGAAAATGACATCAGACTGTGAAATCAACTATCCTGAGCCACTTTTCTGAAGAAAATCTTTGAAACTATGTGGATTTCACAAAATCCACTTTTGGCCTCCTCTCTGCCTGAAACGCACTTTAAGAGCATAAAAATTTTGAAAATGCCAGTAAAGTGCTGAAAGTTGCAGATATTCATGAAAATGACATCAGACTGTGAAATCAACTATCCTGAGCCACTTTTCTGAAGAAAATCTTTGAAACTATGTGGATTTCACAAAATCCACTTTTGGCCTCCTCTCTGCCTGAAACGCACTTTAAGAGCATAAAATTTTGAAAATGCCAGTAAAGTGCTGAAAGTTGCAGATATTCATGAAAATGACATCAGACTGTGAAATCAACTATCCTGAGCCACTTTTCTGAAGAAAATCTTTGAAACTATGTGGATTTCACAAAATCCACTTTTGGCCTCCTCTCTGCCTGAAACGCACTTTAAGAGCATAAAAAATTGAAAATGCCAGTAAAGTGCTGAAAGTTGCAGATATTCATGAAAATGACATCAGACTGTGAAATCAACTATCCTGAGCCACTTTTCTGAAGAAAATCTTTGAAACTATGTGGATTTCACAAAATCCACTTTTGGCCTCCTCTCTGCCTGAAACGCACTTTAAGAGCATAAAAATTGAAAATGCCAGTAAAGTGCTGAAAGTTGCAGATATTCATGAAAATGACATCAGACTGTGAAATCAACTATCCTGAGCCACTTTTCTGAAGAAAATCTTTGAAACTATGTGGATTTCACAAAATCCACTTTTGGCCTCCTCTCTGCCTGAAACGCACTTTAAGAGCATAAAAATTTTGAAAATGCCAGTAAAGTGCTGAAAGTTGCAGATATTCATGAAAATGACATCAGACTGTGAAATCAACTATCCTGAGCCACTTTTCTGAAGAAAATCTTTGAAACTATGTGGATTTCACAAAATCCACTTTTGGCCTCCTCTCTGCCTGAAACGCACTTTAAGAGCATAAAAATTTGAAAATGCCAGTAAAGTGCTGAAAGTTGCAGATATTCATGAAAATGACATCAGACTGTGAAATCAACTATCCTGAGCCACTTTTCTGAAGAAAATCTTTGAAACTATGTGGATTTCACAAAATCCACTTTTGGCCTCCTCTCTGCCTGAAACGCACTTTAAGAGCATAAAAATTGAAAATGCCAGTAAAGTGCTGAAAGTTGCAGATATTCATGAAAATGACATCAGACTGTGAAATCAACTATCCTGAGCCACTTTTCTGAAGAAAATCTTTGAAACTATGTGGATTTCACAAAATCCACTTTTGGCCTCCTCTCTGCCTGAAACGCACTTTAAGAGCATAAAAATTTGAAAATGCCAGTAAAGTGCTGAAAGTTGCAGATATTCATGAAAATGACATCAGACTGTGAAATCAACTATCCTGAGCCACTTTTCTGAAGAAAATCTTTGAAACTATGTGGATTTCACAAAATCCACTTTTGGCCTCCTCTCTGCCTGAAACGCACTTTAAGAGCATAAAAATTTGAAAATGCCAGTAAAGTGCTGAAAGTTGCAGATATTCATGAAAATGACATCAGACTGTGAAATCAACTATCCTGAGCCACTTTTCTGAAGAAAATCTTTGAAACTATGTGGATTTCACAAAATCCACTTTTGGCCTCCTCTCTGCCTGAAACGCACTTTAAGAGCATAAAAATTTTGAAAATGCCAGTAAAGTGCTGAAAGTTGCAGATATTCATGAAAATGACATCAGACTGTGAAATCAACTATCCTGAGCCACTTTTCTGAAGAAAATCTTTGAAACTATGTGGATTTCACAAAATCCACTTTTGGCCTCCTCTCTGCCTGAAACGCACTTTAAGAGCATAAAAATTTTGAAAATGCCAGTAAAGTGCTGAAAGTTGCAGATATTCATGAAAATGACATCAGACTGTGAAATCAACTATCCTGAGCCACTTTTCTGAAGAAAATCTTTGAAACTATGTGGATTTCACAAAATCCACTTTTGGCCTCCTCTCTGCCTGAAACGCACTTTAAGAGCATAAAAAATTGAAAATGCCAGTAAAGTGCTGAAAGTTGCAGATATTCATGAAAATGACATCAGACTGTGAAATCAACTATCCTGAGCCACTTTTCTGAAGAAAATCTTTGAAACTATGTGGATTTCACAAAATCCACTTTTGGCCTCCTCTCTGCCTGAAACGCACTTTAAGAGCATAAAAATTTTGAAAATGCCAGTAAAGTGCTGAAAGTTGCAGATATTCATGAAAATGACATCAGACTGTGAAATCAACTATCCTGAGCCACTTTTCTGAAGAAAATCTTTGAAACTATGTGGATTTCACAAAATCCACTTTTGGCCTCCTCTCTGCCTGAAACGCACTTTAAGAGCATAAAAATTTGAAAATGCCAGTAAAGTGCTGAAAGTTGCAGATATTCATGAAAATGACATCAGACTGTGAAATCAACTATCCTGAGCCACTTTTCTGAAGAAAATCTTTGAAACTATGTGGATTTCACAAAATCCACTTTTGGCCTCCTCTCTGCCTGAAACGCACTTTAAGAGCATAAAAATTTGAAAATGCCAGTAAAGTGCTGAAAGTTGCAGATATTCATGAAAATGACATCAGACTGTGAAATCAACTATCCTGAGCCACTTTTCTGAAGAAAATCTTTGAAACTATGTGGATTTCACAAAATCCACTTTTGGCCTCCTCTCTGCCTGAAACGCACTTTAAGAGCATAAAAATTGAAAATGCCAGTAAAGTGCTGAAAGTTGCAGATATTCATGAAAATGACATCAGACTGTGAAATCAACTATCCTGAGCCACTTTTCTGAAGAAAATCTTTGAAACTATGTGGATTTCACAAAATCCACTTTTGGCCTCCTCTCTGCCTGAAACGCACTTTAAGAGCATAAAAATTTTGAAAATGCCAGTAAAGTGCTGAAAGTTGCAGATATTCATGAAAATGACATCAGACTGTGAAATCAACTATCCTGAGCCACTTTTCTGAAGAAAATCTTTGAAACTATGTGGATTTCACAAAATCCACTTTTGGCCTCCTCTCTGCCTGAAACGCACTTTAAGAGCATAAAAATTTGAAAATGCCAGTAAAGTGCTGAAAGTTGCAGATATTCATGAAAATGACATCAGACTGTGAAATCAACTATCCTGAGCCACTTTTCTGAAGAAAATCTTTGAAACTATGTGGATTTCACAAAATCCACTTTTGGCCTCCTCTCTGCCTGAAACGCACTTTAAGAGCATAAAAATTTGAAAATGCCAGTAAAGTGCTGAAAGTTGCAGATATTCATGAAAATGACATCAGACTGTGAAATCAACTATCCTGAGCCACTTTTCTGAAGAAAATCTTTGAAACTATGTGGATTTCACAAAATCCACTTTTGGCCTCCTCTCTGCCTGAAACGCACTTTAAGAGCATAAAAAATTGAAAATGCCAGTAAAGTGCTGAAAGTTGCAGATATTCATGAAAATGACATCAGACTGTGAAATCAACTATCCTGAGCCACTTTTCTGAAGAAAATCTTTGAAACTATGTGGATTTCACAAAATCCACTTTTGGCCTCCTCTCTGCCTGAAACGCACTTTAAGAGCATAAAAAATTTGAAAATGCCAGTAAAGTGCTGAAAGTTGCAGATATTCATGAAAATGACATCAGACTGTGAAATCAACTATCCTGAGCCACTTTTCTGAAGAAAATCTTTGAAACTATGTGGATTTCACAAAATCCACTTTTGGCCTCCTCTCTGCCTGAAACGCACTTTAAGAGCATAAAAAATTGAAAATGCCAGTAAAGTGCTGAAAGTTGCAGATATTCATGAAAATGACATCAGACTGTGAAATCAACTATCCTGAGCCACTTTTCTGAAGAAAATCTTTGAAACTATGTGGATTTCACAAAATCCACTTTTGGCCTCCTCTCTGCCTGAAACGCACTTTAAGAGCATAAAAAATTGAAAATGCCAGTAAAGTGCTGAAAGTTGCAGATATTCATGAAAATGACATCAGACTGTGAAATCAACTATCCTGAGCCACTTTTCTGAAGAAAATCTTTGAAACTATGTGGATTTCACAAAATCCACTTTTGGCCTCCTCTCTGCCTGAAACGCACTTTAAGAGCATAAAAATTTGAAAATGCCAGTAAAGTGCTGAAAGTTGCAGATATTCATGAAAATGACATCAGACTGTGAAATCAACTATCCTGAGCCACTTTTCTGAAGAAAATCTTTGAAACTATGTGGATTTCACAAAATCCACTTTTGGCCTCCTCTCTGCCTGAAACGCACTTTAAGAGCATAAAAATTGAAAATGCCAGTAAAGTGCTGAAAGTTGCAGATATTCATGAAAATGACATCAGACTGTGAAATCAACTATCCTGAGCCACTTTTCTGAAGAAAATCTTTGAAACTATGTGGATTTCACAAAATCCACTTTTGGCCTCCTCTCTGCCTGAAACGCACTTTAAGAGCATAAAAATTTGAAAATGCCAGTAAAGTGCTGAAAGTTGCAGATATTCATGAAAATGACATCAGACTGTGAAATCAACTATCCTGAGCCACTTTTCTGAAGAAAATCTTTGAAACTATGTGGATTTCACAAAATCCACTTTTGGCCTCCTCTCTGCCTGAAACGCACTTTAAGAGCATAAAAATTTTGAAAATGCCAGTAAAGTGCTGAAAGTTGCAGATATTCATGAAAATGACATCAGACTGTGAAATCAACTATCCTGAGCCACTTTTCTGAAGAAAATCTTTGAAACTATGTGGATTTCACAAAATCCACTTTTGGCCTCCTCTCTGCCTGAAACGCACTTTAAGAGCATAAAAATTTTGAAAATGCCAGTAAAGTGCTGAAAGTTGCAGATATTCATGAAAATGACATCAGACTGTGAAATCAACTATCCTGAGCCACTTTTCTGAAGAAAATCTTTGAAACTATGTGGATTTCACAAAATCCACTTTTGGCCTCCTCTCTGCCTGAAACGCACTTTAAGAGCATAAAAATTTGAAAATGCCAGTAAAGTGCTGAAAGTTGCAGATATTCATGAAAATGACATCAGACTGTGAAATCAACTATCCTGAGCCACTTTTCTGAAGAAAATCTTTGAAACTATGTGGATTTCACAAAATCCACTTTTGGCCTCCTCTCTGCCTGAAACGCACTTTAAGAGCATAAAAAATTTTGAAAATGCCAGTAAAGTGCTGAAAGTTGCAGATATTCATGAAAATGACATCAGACTGTGAAATCAACTATCCTGAGCCACTTTTCTGAAGAAAATCTTTGAAACTATGTGGATTTCACAAAATCCACTTTTGGCCTCCTCTCTGCCTGAAACGCACTTTAAGAGCATAAAAAATTGAAAATGCCAGTAAAGTGCTGAAAGTTGCAGATATTCATGAAAATGACATCAGACTGTGAAATCAACTATCCTGAGCCACTTTTCTGAAGAAAATCTTTGAAACTATGTGGATTTCACAAAATCCACTTTTGGCCTCCTCTCTGCCTGAAACGCACTTTAAGAGCATAAAAATTTTGAAAATGCCAGTAAAGTGCTGAAAGTTGCAGATATTCATGAAAATGACATCAGACTGTGAAATCAACTATCCTGAGCCACTTTTCTGAAGAAAATCTTTGAAACTATGTGGATTTCACAAAATCCACTTTTGGCCTCCTCTCTGCCTGAAACGCACTTTAAGAGCATAAAATTTGAAAATGCCAGTAAAGTGCTGAAAGTTGCAGATATTCATGAAAATGACATCAGACTGTGAAATCAACTATCCTGAGCCACTTTTCTGAAGAAAATCTTTGAAACTATGTGGATTTCACAAAATCCACTTTTGGCCTCCTCTCTGCCTGAAACGCACTTTAAGAGCATAAAAATTTGAAAATGCCAGTAAAGTGCTGAAAGTTGCAGATATTCATGAAAATGACATCAGACTGTGAAATCAACTATCCTGAGCCACTTTTCTGAAGAAAATCTTTGAAACTATGTGGATTTCACAAAATCCACTTTTGGCCTCCTCTCTGCCTGAAACGCACTTTAAGAGCATAAAAAATTGAAAATGCCAGTAAAGTGCTGAAAGTTGCAGATATTCATGAAAATGACATCAGACTGTGAAATCAACTATCCTGAGCCACTTTTCTGAAGAAAATCTTTGAAACTATGTGGATTTCACAAAATCCACTTTTGCCTCCTCTCTGCCTGAAACGCACTTTAAGAGCATAAAAAATTGAAAATGCCAGTAAAGTGCTGAAAGTTGCAGATATTCATGAAAATGACATCAGACTGTGAAATCAACTATCCTGAGCCACTTTTCTGAAGAAAATCTTTGAAACTATGTGGATTTCACAAAATCCACTTTTGGCCTCCTCTCTGCCTGAAACGCACTTTAAGAGCATAAAAAATTTGAAAATGCCAGTAAAGTGCTGAAAGTTGCAGATATTCATGAAAATGACATCAGACTGTGAAATCAACTATCCTGAGCCACTTTTCTGAAGAAAATCTTTGAAACTATGTGGATTTCACAAAATCCACTTTTGGCCTCCTCTCTGCCTGAAACGCACTTTAAGAGCATAAAAAATTGAAAATGCCAGTAAAGTGCTGAAAGTTGCAGATATTCATGAAAATGACATCAGACTGTGAAATCAACTATCCTGAGCCACTTTTCTGAAGAAAATCTTTGAAACTATGTGGATTTCACAAAATCCACTTTTGGCCTCCTCTCTGCCTGAAACGCACTTTAAGAGCATAAAAATTGAAAATGCCAGTAAAGTGCTGAAAGTTGCAGATATTCATGAAAATGACATCAGACTGTGAAATCAACTATCCTGAGCCACTTTTCTGAAGAAAATCTTTGAAACTATGTGGATTTCACAAAATCCACTTTTGGCCTCCTCTCTGCCTGAAACGCACTTTAAGAGCATAAAAATTTTGAAAATGCCAGTAAAGTGCTGAAAGTTGCAGATATTCATGAAAATGACATCAGACTGTGAAATCAACTATCCTGAGCCACTTTTCTGAAGAAAATCTTTGAAACTATGTGGATTTCACAAAATCCACTTTTGGCCTCCTCTCTGCCTGAAACGCACTTTAAGAGCATAAAAAATTGAAAATGCCAGTAAAGTGCTGAAAGTTGCAGATATTCATGAAAATGACATCAGACTGTGAAATCAACTATCCTGAGCCACTTTTCTGAAGAAAATCTTTGAAACTATGTGGATTTCACAAAATCCACTTTTGGCCTCCTCTCTGCCTGAAACGCACTTTAAGAGCATAAAAATTTGAAAATGCCAGTAAAGTGCTGAAAGTTGCAGATATTCATGAAAATGACATCAGACTGTGAAATCAACTATCCTGAGCCACTTTTCTGAAGAAAATCTTTGAAACTATGTGGATTTCACAAAATCCACTTTTGGCCTCCTCTCTGCCTGAAACGCACTTTAAGAGCATAAAAAATTGAAAATGCCAGTAAAGTGCTGAAAGTTGCAGATATTCATGAAAATGACATCAGACTGTGAAATCAACTATCCTGAGCCACTTTTCTGAAGAAAATCTTTGAAACTATGTGGATTTCACAAAATCCACTTTTGGCCTCCTCTCTGCCTGAAACGCACTTTAAGAGCATAAAAATTTGAAAATGCCAGTAAAGTGCTGAAAGTTGCAGATATTCATGAAAATGACATCAGACTGTGAAATCAACTATCCTGAGCCACTTTTCTGAAGAAAATCTTTGAAACTATGTGGATTTCACAAAATCCACTTTTGGCCTCCTCTCTGCCTGAAACGCACTTTAAGAGCATAAAAAATTTGAAAATGCCAGTAAAGTGCTGAAAGTTGCAGATATTCATGAAAATGACATCAGACTGTGAAATCAACTATCCTGAGCCACTTTTCTGAAGAAAATCTTTGAAACTATGTGGATTTCACAAAATCCACTTTTGGCCTCCTCTCTGCCTGAAACGCACTTTAAGAGCATAAAAAATTGAAAATGCCAGTAAAGTGCTGAAAGTTGCAGATATTCATGAAAATGACATCAGACTGTGAAATCAACTATCCTGAGCCACTTTTCTGAAGAAAATCTTTGAAACTATGTGGATTTCACAAAATCCACTTTTGGCCTCCTCTCTGCCTGAAACGCACTTTAAGAGCATAAAAAATTGAAAATGCCAGTAAAGTGCTGAAAGTTGCAGATATTCATGAAAATGACATCAGACTGTGAAATCAACTATCCTGAGCCACTTTTCTGAAGAAAATCTTTGAAACTATGTGGATTTCACAAAATCCACTTTTGGCCTCCTCTCTGCCTGAAACGCACTTTAAGAGCATAAAAATTTGAAAATGCCAGTAAAGTGCTGAAAGTTGCAGATATTCATGAAAATGACATCAGACTGTGAAATCAACTATCCTGAGCCACTTTTCTGAAGAAAATCTTTGAAACTATGTGGATTTCACAAAATCCACTTTTGGCCTCCTCTCTGCCTGAAACGCACTTTAAGAGCATAAAAATTTGAAAATGCCAGTAAAGTGCTGAAAGTTGCAGATATTCATGAAAATGACATCAGACTGTGAAATCAACTATCCTGAGCCACTTTTCTGAAGAAAATCTTTGAAACTATGTGGATTTCACAAAATCCACTTTTGGCCTCCTCTCTGCCTGAAACGCACTTTAAGAGCATAAAAATTTTGAAAATGCCAGTAAAGTGCTGAAAGTTGCAGATATTCATGAAAATGACATCAGACTGTGAAATCAACTATCCTGAGCCACTTTTCTGAAGAAAATCTTTGAAACTATGTGGATTTCACAAAATCCACTTTTGGCCTCCTCTCTGCCTGAAACGCACTTTAAGAGCATAAAAAATTGAAAATGCCAGTAAAGTGCTGAAAGTTGCAGATATTCATGAAAATGACATCAGACTGTGAAATCAACTATCCTGAGCCACTTTTCTGAAGAAAATCTTTGAAACTATGTGGATTTCACAAAATCCACTTTTGGCCTCCTCTCTGCCTGAAACGCACTTTAAGAGCATAAAAATTTGAAAATGCCAGTAAAGTGCTGAAAGTTGCAGATATTCATGAAAATGACATCAGACTGTGAAATCAACTATCCTGAGCCACTTTTCTGAAGAAAATCTTTGAAACTATGTGGATTTCACAAAATCCACTTTTGGCCTCCTCTCTGCCTGAAACGCACTTTAAGAGCATAAAAAATTTGAAAATGCCAGTAAAGTGCTGAAAGTTGCAGATATTCATGAAAATGACATCAGACTGTGAAATCAACTATCCTGAGCCACTTTTCTGAAGAAAATCTTTGAAACTATGTGGATTTCACAAAATCCACTTTTGGCCTCCTCTCTGCCTGAAACGCACTTTAAGAGCATAAAAATTTTGAAAATGCCAGTAAAGTGCTGAAAGTTGCAGATATTCATGAAAATGACATCAGACTGTGAAATCAACTATCCTGAGCCACTTTTCTGAAGAAAATCTTTGAAACTATGTGGATTTCACAAAATCCACTTTTGGCCTCCTCTCTGCCTGAAACGCACTTTAAGAGCATAAAAATTTTGAAAATGCCAGTAAAGTGCTGAAAGTTGCAGATATTCATGAAAATGACATCAGACTGTGAAATCAACTATCCTGAGCCACTTTTCTGAAGAAAATCTTTGAAACTATGTGGATTTCACAAAATCCACTTTTGGCCTCCTCTCTGCCTGAAACGCACTTTAAGAGCATAAAAAATTGAAAATGCCAGTAAAGTGCTGAAAGTTGCAGATATTCATGAAAATGACATCAGACTGTGAAATCAACTATCCTGAGCCACTTTTCTGAAGAAAATCTTTGAAACTATGTGGATTTCACAAAATCCACTTTTGGCCTCCTCTCTGCCTGAAACGCACTTTAAGAGCATAAAAATTTGAAAATGCCAGTAAAGTGCTGAAAGTTGCAGATATTCATGAAAATGACATCAGACTGTGAAATCAACTATCCTGAGCCACTTTTCTGAAGAAAATCTTTGAAACTATGTGGATTTCACAAAATCCACTTTTGGCCTCCTCTCTGCCTGAAACGCACTTTAAGAGCATAAAAATTTGAAAATGCCAGTAAAGTGCTGAAAGTTGCAGATATTCATGAAAATGACATCAGACTGTGAAATCAACTATCCTGAGCCACTTTTCTGAAGAAAATCTTTGAAACTATGTGGATTTCACAAAATCCACTTTTGGCCTCCTCTCTGCCTGAAACGCACTTTAAGAGCATAAAAATTGAAAATGCCAGTAAAGTGCTGAAAGTTGCAGATATTCATGAAAATGACATCAGACTGTGAAATCAACTATCCTGAGCCACTTTTCTGAAGAAAATCTTTGAAACTATGTGGATTTCACAAAATCCACTTTTGGCCTCCTCTCTGCCTGAAACGCACTTTAAGAGCATAAAAATTTTGAAAATGCCAGTAAAGTGCTGAAAGTTGCAGATATTCATGAAAATGACATCAGACTGTGAAATCAACTATCCTGAGCCACTTTTCTGAAGAAAATCTTTGAAACTATGTGGATTTCACAAAATCCACTTTTGGCCTCCTCTCTGCCTGAAACGCACTTTAAGAGCATAAAAATTTTGAAAATGCCAGTAAAGTGCTGAAAGTTGCAGATATTCATGAAAATGACATCAGACTGTGAAATCAACTATCCTGAGCCACTTTTCTGAAGAAAATCTTTGAAACTATGTGGA
>JAFEUB010001773.1:0-12187 GCA_024529925.1 Ophthalmolycus amberensis
AATGTTTGAATCTTTTTAGAATGTTTGAATCTTTTTAGAATGTTTGAATCTTTTTAGAATGTTTGAATCTTTTTGTAGAATGTTTTAAACTGTTTAGAATGTTTGAATCTTTTTAGAATGTTTGAATCTTTTTAGAATGTTTGAATTTTTTTAGAATGTTTTAATCTGTTCCAGAATGTTTGAATCTTTTTAGAATGTTTGAATCTTTTTTAGAATGTTTTAAACTGTTTAGAATGTTTGAATCTTTTTAGAATGTTTGAATCTTTTTTAGAATGTTTTAAACTGTTCCAGAATGTTTGAATCTTTTTAGAATGTTTGAATCTTTTTAGAATGTTTGAATCTTTTTTAGAATGTTTGAATCTTTTTAGAATGTTTTTAACTGTTCCAGAATGTTTGAATCTTTTTAGAATGTTTGAATCTTTTTTAGAATGTTTGAATCTTTTTTAGAATGTTTGAATCTTTTTAGAATGTTTGAATCTTTTTTAGAATGTTTGAATCTTTTTTAGAATGTTTTAAACTGTTCCAGAATGTTTGAATCTTTTTTAGAATGTTTGAATCTTTTTAGAATGTTTGAATCTTTTTAGAATGTTTGAATCTTTTTTAGAATGTTTTAAACTGTTCCAGAATGTTTGAATCTTTTTTAGAATGTTTGAATCTTTTTAGAATGTTTGAATCTTTTTAGAATGTTTGAATCTTTTTAGAATGTTTGAATCTTTTTAGAATGTTTGAATCTTTTTAGAATGTTTTTAACTGTTCCAGAATGTTTGAATCTTTTTAGAATGTTTGAATCTTTTTTAGAATGTTTGAACTGTTTTAGAATGTTTTGAATCTTTTTTAGAATGTTTGAATCTTTTTAGAATGTTTGAATCTTTTTTAGAATGTTTGAATCTTTTTAGAATGTTTTAAACTGTTTCCAGAATGTTTGAATCTTTTTTAGAATGTTTGAATCTTTTTTAGAATGTTTGAATCTTTTTAGAATGTTTTAAACTGTTCCAGAATGTTTGAATCTTTTTAGAATGTTTGAATCTTTTTTTAAATGTTTTAAACTTTTCCAGAATGTTTGAATCTTTTTAGAATGTTTGAATCTTTTTAGAATGTTTGAATCTTTTTAGAATGTTTAAACTGTTTAGAATGTTTTAAACTGTTCCAGAATGTTTGAATCTTTTTAGAATGTTTGAATCTTTTTTAGAATGTTTGAAATCTTTTTAGAATGTTTGAATCTTTTTAGAATGTTTGAATCTTTTTTAGAATGTTTGAATCTTTTTAGAATGTTTTTAAACTTTTTAGAATGTTTTAACTTGTTCCAGAATGTTTGAATCTTTTTAGAATGTTTGAATCTTTTTTAGAATGTTTGAATCTTTTTAGAATGTTTGAATCTTTTTTAGAATGTTTGAATCTTTTTAGAATGTTTGAATCTTTTTTAGAATGTTTGAATCTTTTTTAGAATGTTTGAATCTTTTTAGAATGTTTGAATCTTTTTAGAATGTTTGAATCTTTTTAGAATGTTTGAATCTTTTTAGAATGTTTGAATCTTTTTTAGAATGTTTGAATCTTTTTAGAATGTTTGAAACTGTTCCAGAATGTTTTTAACTGTTCCAGAATGTTTGAATCTTTTTAGAATGTTTGAATCTTTTTTAGAATGTTTGAATCTTTTTAGAATGTTTGAATCTTTTTAGAATGTTTGAATCTTTTTTAGAATGTTTGAATCTTTTTTAGAATGTTTGAATCTTTTTTAGAATGTTTGAATCTTTTTTAGAATGTTTGAATCTTTTTAGAATGTTTAAACTGTTCCAGAATGTTTGAATCTTTTTTAGAATGTTTGAATCTTTTTAGAATGTTTGAATCTTTTTAGAATGTTTGAATCTTTTTTAGAATGTTTGAATCTTTTTAGAATGTTTGAATCTTTTTTAAATGTTTGAATCTTTTTAGAATGTTTGAATCTTTTTTAGAATGTTTGAATCTTTTTAGAATGTTTGAATCTTTTTAGAATGTTTTAAACTGTTTTAGAATGTTTTAAACTGTTCCAGAATGTTTGAATCTTTTTTAGAATGTTTGAATCTTTTTTTAGAATGTTTGAATCTTTTTAGAATGTTTGAATCTTTTTAGAATGTTTGAATCTTTTTTAGAATGTTTGAATCTTTTTAGAATGTTTTAAACTGTTCCAGAATGTTTTTAACTGTTCCAGAATGTTTGAATCTTTTTAGAATGTTTGAATCTTTTTTAGAATGTTTGAATCTTTTTAGAATTGTTTGAATCTTTTTTAGAATGTTTGAATCTTTTTAGAATGTTTGAATCTTTTTTAGAATGTTTGAATCTTTTTTAGAATGTTTGAATCTTTTTTAGAATGTTTGAATCTTTTTAGAATGTTTTTAACTGTTCCAGAATGTTTGAATCTTTTTTAGAATGTTTGAATCTTTTTTAGAATGTTTGAATCTTTTTTAGAATGTTTGAATCTTTTTAGAATGTTTTAACTGTTCCAGAATGTTTGAATCTTTTTTAGAATGTTTGAATCTTTTTTAGAATGTTTGAATCTTTTTAGAATGTTTGAATCTTTTTAGAATGTTTGAATCTTTTTAGAATGTTTGAATCTTTTTTAGAATGTTTGAATCTTTTTTAGAATGTTTGAATCTTTTTTAGAATGTTTGAATCTTTTTTAGAATGTTTGAATCTTTTTTAGAATGTTTGAATCTTTTTAGAATGTTTGAATCTTTTTTAGAATGTTTGAATCTTTTTAGAATGTTTGAATCTTTTTTAGAATGTTTGAATCTTTTTAGAATGTTTTAAACTGTTCCAGAATGTTTGAATCTTTTAGAATGTTTGAATCTTTTTTAGAATGTTTTAAACTTTTTAGAATGTTTGAATCTTTTTTAGAATGTTTGAATCTTTTTAGAATGTTTGAATCTTTTTTAGAATGTTTGAATCTTTTTAGAATGTTTGAATCTTTTTTAGAATGTTTGAATCTTTTTAGAATGTTTTAAACTGTTCCAGAATGTTTGAATCTTTTTAGAATGTTTGAATCTTTTTTAGAATGTTTGAATCTTTTTAGAATGTTTGAATCTTTTTAGAATGTTTTAAACTGTTCCAGAATGTTTGAATCTTTTTAGAATGTTTGAATCTTTTTTTTAATGTTTTAAACTGTTTCCAGAATGTTTGAATCTTTTTTAGAATGTTTGAATCTTTTTAGAATGTTTGAATCTTTTTAGAATGTTTGAATCTTTTTAGAATGTTTAAACTGTTTCCAGAATGTTTGAATCTTTTTAGAATGTTTGAATCTTTTTTAGAATGTTTGAATCTTTTTAGAATGTTTTAAACTGTTCCAGAATGTTTTTAACTGTTCCAGAATGTTTGAATCTTTTTAGAATGTTTGAATCTTTTTAGAATGTTTGAATCTTTTTTAGAATGTTTGAATCTTTTTAGAATGTTTGAATCTTTTTTAGAATGTTTGAATCTTTTTAGAATGTTTTAAACTGTTTCCAGAATGTTTTAAACTGTTCCAGAATGTTTGAATCTTTTTAGAATGTTTGAATCTTTTTTAGAATGTTTGAATCTTTTTAGAATGTTTGAATCTTTTTTAGAATGTTTTAAACTGTTCCAGAATGTTTGAATCTTTTTTAGAATGTTTGAATCTTTTTTAGAATGTTTGAATCTTTTTAGAATGTTTGAATCTTTTTAGAATGTTTTAAACTGTTCCAGAATGTTTGAATCTTTTTAGAATGTTTGAATCTTTTTTAGAATGTTTGAATCTTTTTTAGAATGTTTGAATCTTTTTTAGAATGTTTGAATCTTTTTAGAATGTTTTAAACTGTTTCCAGAATGTTTGAATCTTTTTAGAATGTTTGAATCTTTTTTAGAATGTTTGAATCTTTTTAGAATGTTTGAATCTTTTTTAGAATGTTTGAATCTTTTTTAGAATGTTTGAATCTTTTTAGAATGTTTGAATCTTTTTTAGAATGTTTGAATCTTTTTTAGAATGTTTTAACTGTTCCAGAATGTTTGAATCTTTTTTAGAATGTTTGAATCTTTTTAGAATGTTTGAATCTTTTTTAGAATGTTTGAATCTTTTTAGAATGTTTTAAACTGTTCCAGAATGTTTGAATCTTTTTAGAATGTTTGAATCTTTTTAGAATGTTTTAAACTGTTCCAGAATGTTTGAATCTTTTTAGAATGTTTGAATCTTTTTAGAATGTTTGAATCTTTTTTAGAATGTTTGAATCTTTTTTAGAATGTTTGAATCTTTTTAGAATGTTTTAAACTGTTCCAGAATGTTTGAATCTTTTTTAGAATGTTTGAATCTTTTTTAGAATGTTTGAATCTTTTTAGAATGTTTGAATCTTTTTTAGAATGTTTGAATCTTTTTTAGAATGTTTGAATCTTTTTAGAATGTTTGAATCTTTTTTAGAATGTTTGAATCTTTTTAGAATGTTTTAAACTGTTCCAGAATGTTTGAATCTTTTTTAGAATGTTTGAATCTTTTTAGAATGTTTGAATCTTTTTAGAATGTTTGAATCTTTTTAGAATGTTTTAAACTGTTCCAGAATGTTTGAATCTTTTTAGAATGTTTGAATCTTTTTTAGAATGTTTGAATCTTTTTAGAATGTTTTAAACTGTTCCAGAATGTTTTAACTGTTTTAGAATGTTTGAATCTTTTTAGAATGTTTGAATCTTTTTTAGAATGTTTTAAACTGTTTAGAATGTTTGAATCTTTTTAGAATGTTTGAATCTTTTTTAGAATGTTTGAATCTTTTTAGAATGTTTTAAACTGTTCCAGAATGTTTGAATCTTTTTAGAATGTTTGAATCTTTTTTAGAATGTTTTAAACTGTTCCAGAATGTTTGAATCTTTTTTAGAATGTTTGAATCTTTTTAGAATGTTTGAATCTTTTTTAGAATGTTTGAATCTTTTTAGAATGTTTTAAACTGTTCCAGAATGTTTGAATCTTTTTAGAATGTTTGAATCTTTTTAGAATGTTTGAATCTTTTTTAGAATGTTTTAAACTGTTCCAGAATGTTTGAATCTTTTTAGAATGTTTGAATCTTTTTTAGAATGTTTTAATCTGTTTTAGAATGTTTGAATCTTTTTAGAATGTTTTAAACTGTTCCAGAATGTTTGAATCTTTTTAGAATGTTTGAATCTTTTTTAGAATGTTTGAATCTTTTTAGAATGTTTTAAACTGTTTAGAATGTTTGAATCTTTTTAGAATGTTTTTAACTGTTTCCAGAATGTTTGAATCTTTTTAGAATGTTTGAATCTTTTTAGAATGTTTTAAACTGTTCCAGAATGTTTGAATCTTTTTTAGAATGTTTGAATCTTTTTAGAATGTTTGAATCTTTTTTAGAATGTTTGAATCTTTTTAGAATGTTTTAAACTGTTCCAGAATGTTTGAATCTTTTTTAGAATGTTTGAATCTTTTTAGAATGTTTGAATCTTTTTAGAATGTTTTAAACTGTTCCAGAATGTTTGAATCTTTTTTAGAATGTTTGAATCTTTTTAGAATGTTTTAATCTGTTTAGAATGTTTGAATCTTTTTAGAATGTTTGAATCTTTTTTAGAATGTTTGAATCTTTTTAGAATGTTTGAATCTTTTTTAGAATGTTTGAATCTTTTTAGAATGTTTTAAACTGTTCCAGAATGAATCTTTTTTAGAATGTTTGAATCTTTTTTAGAATGTTTGAATCTTTTTAGAATGTTTTAAACTGTTCCAGAATGTTTTAACTGTTCCAGAATGTTTGAATCTTTTTAGAATGTTTGAATCTTTTTTAGAATGTTTGAATCTTTTTAGAATGTTTGAATCTTTTTAGAATGTTTTAAACTGTTCCAGAATGTTTGAATCTTTTTTAGAATGTTTGAATCTTTTTAGAATGTTTGAATCTTTTTAGAATGTTTGAATCTTTTTAGAATGTTTTAAACTGTTCCAGAATGTTTGAATCTTTTTAGAATGTTTGAATCTTTTTTAGAATGTTTGAATCTTTTTTAGAATGTTTGAATCTTTTTAGAATGTTTGAATCTTTTTAGAATGTTTTAAACTGTTCCAGAATGTTTGAATCTTTTTTAGAATGTTTGAATCTTTTTTAGAATGTTTGAATCTTTTTAGAATGTTTGAATCTTTTTTAGAATGTTTGAATCTTTTTTAGAATGTTTGAATCTTTTTAGAATGTTTGAATCTTTTTTAGAATGTTTTAAACTGTTCCAGAATGTTTGAATCTTTTTTAGAATGTTTGAATCTTTTTAGAATGTTTGAATCTTTTTTAGAATGTTTGAATCTTTTTAGAATGTTTTAAACTGTTCCAGAATGTTTGAATCTTTTTTAGAATGTTTGAATCTTTTTAGAATGTTTGAATCTTTTTAGAATGTTTTAACTGTTCCAGAATGTTTGAATCTTTTTAGAATGTTTGAATCTTTTTTAGAATGTTTTAAACTGTTTCCAGAATGTTTGAATCTTTTTTAGAATGTTTGAATCTTTTTAGAATGTTTTAAACTGTTCCAGAATGTTTGAATCTTTTTAGAATGTTTGAATCTTTTTAGAATGTTTTAACTGTTCCAGAATGAATCTTTTTAGAATGTTTGAATCTTTTTTAGAATGTTTGAATCTTTTTAGAATGTTTTAAACTGTTTCCAGAATGTTTTAACTGTTCCAGAATGTTTGAATCTTTTTAGAATGTTTGAATCTTTTTTAGAATGTTTGAATCTTTTTAGAATGTTTGAATCTTTTTTAGAATGTTTTAAACTGTTCCAGAATGTTTGAATCTTTTTTAGAATGTTTGAATCTTTTTTAGAATGTTTGAATCTTTTTAGAATGTTTGAATCTTTTTTAGAATGTTTTAAACTGTTCCAGAATGTTTGAATCTTTTTTAGAATGTTTGAATCTTTTTTAGAATGTTTGAATCTTTTTAGAATGTTTGAATCTTTTTTAGAATGTTTGAATCTTTTTTAGAATGTTTGAATCTTTTTAGAATGTTTGAATCTTTTTTAGAATGTTTGAATCTTTTTTAGAATGTTTTTAAACTGTTCCAGAATGTTTGAATCTTTTTTAGAATGTTTGAATCTTTTTAGAATGTTTGAATCTTTTTTAGAATGTTTGAATCTTTTTAGAATGTTTTAAACTGTTCCAGAATGTTTGAATCTTTTTAGAATGTTTGAATCTTTTTTAGAATGTTTGAATCTTTTTAGAATGTTTTAAACTGTTCCAGAATGTTTGAATCTTTTTTAGAATGTTTGAATCTTTTTAGAATGTTTGAATCTTTTTAGAATGTTTGAATCTTTTTAGAATGTTTTAAACTGTTCCAGAATGTTTGAATCTTTTTAGAATGTTTGAATCTTTTTTAGAATGTTTGAATCTTTTTTAGAATGTTTGAATCTTTTTAGAATGTTTGAATCTTTTTTAGAATGTTTGAATCTTTTTTAGAATGTTTTAAACTGTTCCAGAATGTTTGAATCTTTTTTAGAATGTTTGAATCTTTTTAGAATGTTTGAATCTTTTTAGAATGTTTGAATCTTTTTTAGAATGTTTGAATCTTTTTTAGAATGTTTGAATCTTTTTAGAATGTTTGAATCTTTTTTAGAATGTTTGAATCTTTTTAGAATGTTTTAAACTGTTCCAGAATGTTTGAATCTTTTTTAGAATGTTTGAATCTTTTTAGAATGTTTGAATCTTTTTTAGAATGTTTGAATCTTTTTAGAATGTTTTAAACTGTTCCAGAATGTTTGAATCTTTTTAGAATGTTTGAATCTTTTTAGAATGTTTGAATCTTTTTAGAATGTTTTAAACTGTTCCAGAATGTTTTAACTGTTTTAGAATGTTTGAATCTTTTTTAGAATGTTTGAATCTTTTTAGAATGTTTGAATCTTTTTAGAATGTTTGAATCTTTTTCCAGAATGTTTGAATCTTTTTAGAATGTTTTTAACTGTTCCAGAATGTTTGAATCTTTTTAGAATGTTTGAATCTTTTTTAGAATGTTTTAACTGTTCCAGAATGTTTGAATCTTTTTTAGAATGTTTGAATCTTTTTAGAATGTTTGAATCTTTTTTAGAATGTTTGAATCTTTTTAGAATGTTTTAAACTGTTCCAGAATGTTTGAATCTTTTTTAGAATGTTTGAATCTTTTTAGAATGTTTGAATCTTTTTAGAATGTTTTAACTGTTCCAGAATGTTTGAATCTTTTTAGAATGTTTGAATCTTTTTTTAAATGTTTGAACTTTTTTAGAATGTTTGAATCTTTTTTAGAATGTTTTAAACTGTTCCAGAATGTTTGAATCTTTTTAGAATGTTTGAATCTTTTTTAGAATGTTTGAATCTTTTTAGAATGTTTGAAACTGTTCCAGAATGTTTGAATCTTTTTAGAATGTTTGAATCTTTTTAGAATGTTTGAATCTTTTTTAGAATGTTTGAATCTTTTTAGAATGTTTGAATCTTTTTAGAATGTTTGAATCTTTTTTAGAATGTTTGAATCTTTTTAGAATGTTTTAAACTGTTCCAGAATGTTTTTAACTGTTCCAGAATGTTTGAATCTTTTTAGAATGTTTGAATCTTTTTTAGAATGTTTGAATCTTTTTAGAATGTTTGAATCTTTTTTAGAATGTTTGAATCTTTTTAGAATGTTTTAAACTGTTCCAGAATGTTTGAATCTTTTTAGAATGTTTGAATCTTTTTTAGAATGTTTGAATCTTTTTAGAATGTTTGAATCTTTTTTAGAATGTTTGAATCTTTTTAGAATGTTTTAAACTGTTCCAGAATGTTTGAATCTTTTTAGAATGTTTGAATCTTTTTTAGAATGTTTGAATCTTTTTTAGAATGTTTGAATCTTTTTTAGAATGTTTGAATCTTTTTAGAATGTTTTAAACTGTTCCAGAATGTTTGAATCTTTTTTAGAATGTTTGAATCTTTTTTAGAATGTTTGAATCTTTTTAGAATGTTTGAATCTTTTTTAGAATGTTTGAATCTTTTTTAGAATGTTTGAATCTTTTTAGAATGTTTGAATCTTTTTAGAATGTTTGAATCTTTTTTAGAATGTTTTAAACTGTTCCAGAATGTTTGAATCTTTTTTAGAATGTTTGAATCTTTTTAGAATGTTTGAATCTTTTTTAGAATGTTTGAATCTTTTTAGAATGTTTGAATCTTTTTTAGAATGTTTGAATCTTTTTAGAATGTTTTAAACTGTTCCAGAATGTTTGAATCTTTTTAGAATGTTTGAATCTTTTTTAGAATGTTTTAATCTGTTTTAGAATGTTTGAATCTTTTTAGAATGTTTGAATCTTTTTAGAATGTTTGAATCTTTTTTAGAATGTTTGAATCTTTTTTAGAATGTTTTAAACTGTTCCAGAATGTTTGAATCTTTTTTAGAATGTTTGAATCTTTTTAGAATGTTTGAATCTTTTTTAGAATGTTTGAATCTTTTTAGAATGTTTTAAACTGTTCCAGAATGTTTGAATCTTTTTAGAATGTTTGAATCTTTTTTAGAATGTTTGAATCTTTTTAGAATGTTTTAAACTGTTCCAGAATGTTTTAAACTGTTCTAGAATGTTTGAATCTTTTTAGAATGTTTGAATCTTTTTAGAATGTTTGAATCTTTTTAGAATGTTTGAAACTGTTCCAGAATGTTTGAATCTTTTTAGAATGTTTTTAACTGTTCCAGAATGTTTGAATCTTTTTAGAATGTTTGAATCTTTTTAGAATGTTTTAAACTGTTCCAGAATGTTTGAATCTTTTTTAGAATGTTTGAATCTTTTTAGAATGTTTGAATCTTTTTTAGAATGTTTGAATCTTTTTAGAATGTTTTAAACTGTTCCAGAATGTTTGAATCTTTTTTAGAATGTTTGAATCTTTTTAGAATGTTTGAATCTTTTTAGAATGTTTTAAACTGTTCCAGAATGTTTGAATCTTTTTAGAATGTTTGAATCTTTTTTTAATGTTTGAATCTTTTTTAGAATGTTTGAATCTTTTTTAGAATGTTTTAAACTGTTCCAGAATGTTTGAATCTTTTTAGAATGTTTGAATCTTTTTTAGAATGTTTGAATCTTTTTAGAATGTTTTAAACTTTTCCAGAATGTTTTAACTGTTCCAGAATGTTTGAATCTTTTTAGAATGTTTGAATCTTTTTAGAATGTTTGAATCTTTTTAGAATGTTTGAATCTTTTTAGAATGTTTGAATCTTTTTTAGAATGTTTGAATCTTTTTAGAATGTTTTAATCTTTTTAGAATGTTTTTAACTGTTCCAGAATGTTTGAATCTTTTTAGAATGTTTGAATCTTTTTTAGAATGTTTGAATCTTTTTAGAATGTTTGAATCTTTTTTAGAATGTTTGAATCTTTTTAGAATGTTTTAAACTGTTCCAGAATGTTTGAATCTTTTTAGAATGTTTGAATCTTTTTTAGAATGTTTGAATCTTTTTAGAATGTTTGAATCTTTTTTAGAATGTTTGAATCTTTTTAGAATGTTTTAAACTGTTTCCAGAATGTTTGAATCTTTTTAGAATGTTTGAATCTTTTTTAGAATGTTTGAATCTTTTTAGAATGTTTGAATCTTTTTTAGAATGTTTGAATCTTTTTAGAATGTTTTAAACTGTTCCAGAATGTTTGAATCTTTTTTAGAATGTTTGAATCTTTTTTAGAATGTTTGAATCTTTTTAGAATGTTTGAATCTTTTTTAGAATGTTTGAATCTTTTTTAGAATGTTTGAATCTTTTAGAATGTTTGAATCTTTTTTAGAATGTTTGAATCTTTTTTAGAATGTTTTAACTGTTCCAGAATGTTTGAATCTTTTTTAGAATGTTTGAATCTTTTTAGAATGTTTGAATCTTTTTTAGAATGTTTGAATCTTTTTAGAATGTTTGAATCTTTTTTAGAATGTTTGAATCTTTTTAGAATGTTTTTAACTGTTCCAGAATGTTTGCATCTTTTTAGAATGTTTGAATCTTTTTTAGAATGTTTTAAACTGTTCCAGAATGTTTGAATCTTTTTTAGAATGTTTGAATCTTTTTAGAATGTTTGAATCTTTTTAGAATGTTTGAATCTTTTTAGAATGTTTTAAACTGTTCCAGAATGTTTGAATCTTTTTTAGAATGTTTGAATCTTTTTAGAATGTTTGAATCTTTTTAGAATGTTTAAACTGTTCCAGAATGTTTGAATCTTTTTAGAATGTTTGAATCTTTTTTAAATGTTTTAAACTGTTCCAGAATGTTTGAATCTTTTTAGAATGTTTGAATCTTTTTAGAATGTTTGAATCTTTTTTAGAATGTTTGAATCTTTTTAGAATGTTTTAAACTGTTCCAGAATGAATCTTTTTAGAATGTTTGAATCTTTTTTAGAATGTTTGAATCTTTTTAGAATGTTTTAAACTGTTCCAGAATGTTTTAAACTGTTCCAGAATGTTTGAATCTTTTTAGAATGTTTGAATCTTTTTTAGAATGTTTGAATCTTTTTAGAATGTTTGAATCTTTTTAGAATGTTTGAATCTTTTTTAATGTTTGAATCTTTTTAGAATGTTTTAAACTGTTCCAGAATGTTTTAAACTGTTCCAGAATGTTTGAATCTTTTTAGAATGTTTGAATCTTTTTTAGAATGTTTGAATCTTTTTAGAATGTTTGAATCTTTTTTAGAATGTTTGAATCTTTTTAGAATGTTTTAATCTGTTCCAGAATGTTTGAATCTTTTTAGAATGTTTGAATCTTTTTTAGAATGTTTGAATCTTTTTTAGAATGTTTGAATCTTTTTAGAATGTTTGAATCTTTTTAGAATGTTTTAAACTGTTTCCAGAATGTTTGAATCTTTTTTAGAATGTTTGAATCTTTTTAGAATGTTTGAATCTTTTTAGAATGTTTGAATCTTTTTAGAATGTTTGAATCTTTTTTAGAATGTTTGAATCTTTTTTAGAATGTTTTAACTGTTCCAGAATGTTTGAATCTTTTTTAGAATGTTTGAATCTTTTTAGAATGTTTGAATCTTTTTTAGAATGTTTGAATCTTTTTTAGAATGTTTGAATCTTTTTTAGAATGTTTGAATCTTTTTAGAATGTTTGAATCTTTTTTAGAATGTTTGAATCTTTTTTAGAATGTTTTAAACTGTTCCAGAATGTTTGAATCTTTTTTAGAATGTTTGAATCTTTTTTAGAATGTTTGAATCTTTTTTAGAATGTTTGAATCTTTTTAGAATGTTTTAAACTGTTCCAGAATGTTTGAATCTTTTTAGAATGTTT
>JAFEUB010001780.1:0-38572 GCA_024529925.1 Ophthalmolycus amberensis
AGTGCTGAAAGTTGCAGATATTCATGAAAATGACATCAGACTGTGAAATCAACTATCCTGAGCCACTTTTCTGAAGAAAATCTTTGAAACTATGTGGATTTCACAAAATCCACTTTTGGCCTCCTCTCTGCCTGAAACGCACTTTAAGAGCATAAAAATTTGAAAATGCCAGTAAAGTGCTGAAAGTTGCAGATATTCATGAAAATGACATCAGACTGTGAAATCAACTATCCTGAGCCACTTTTCTGAAGAAAATCTTTGAAACTATGTGGATTTCACAAAATCCACTTTTGGCCTCCTCTCTGCCTGAAACGCACTTTAAGAGCATAAAAAATTGAAAATGCCAGTAAAGTGCTGAAAGTTGCAGATATTCATGAAAATGACATCAGACTGTGAAATCAACTATCCTGAGCCACTTTTCTGAAGAAAATCTTTGAAACTATGTGGATTTCACAAAATCCACTTTTGGCCTCCTCTCTGCCTGAAACGCACTTTAAGAGCATAAAAATTTTGAAAATGCCAGTAAAGTGCTGAAAGTTGCAGATATTCATGAAAATGACATCAGACTGTGAAATCAACTATCCTGAGCCACTTTTCTGAAGAAAATCTTTGAAACTATGTGGATTCACAAAATCCACTTTTGGCCTCCTCTCTGCCTGAAACGCACTTTAAGAGCATAAAAAATTGAAAATGCCAGTAAAGTGCTGAAAGTTGCAGATATTCATGAAAATGACATCAGACTGTGAAATCAACTATCCTGAGCCACTTTTCTGAAGAAAATCTTTGAAACTATGTGGATTTCACAAAATCCACTTTTGGCCTCCTCTCTGCCTGAAACGCACTTTAAGAGCATAAAAATTTTGAAAATGCCAGTAAAGTGCTGAAAGTTGCAGATATTCATGAAAATGACATCAGACTGTGAAATCAACTATCCTGAGCCACTTTTCTGAAGAAAATCTTTGAAACTATGTGGATTTCACAAAATCCACTTTTGGCCTCCTCTCTGCCTGAAACGCACTTTAAGAGCATAAAAATTGAAAATGCCAGTAAAGTGCTGAAAGTTGCAGATATTCATGAAAATGACATCAGACTGTGAAATCAACTATCCTGAGCCACTTTTCTGAAGAAAATCTTTGAAACTATGTGGATTTCACAAAATCCACTTTTGGCCTCCTCTCTGCCTGAAACGCACTTTAAGAGCATAAAAATTTTGAAAATGCCAGTAAAGTGCTGAAAGTTGCAGATATTCATGAAAATGACATCAGACTGTGAAATCAACTATCCTGAGCCACTTTTCTGAAGAAAATCTTTGAAACTATGTGGATTTCACAAAATCCACTTTTGGCCTCCTCTCTGCCTGAAACGCACTTTAAGAGCATAAAATTGAAAATGCCAGTAAAGTGCTGAAAGTTGCAGATATTCATGAAAATGACATCAGACTGTGAAATCAACTATCCTGAGCCACTTTTCTGAAGAAAATCTTTGAAACTATGTGGATTTCACAAAATCCACTTTTGGCCTCCTCTCTGCCTGAAACGCACTTTAAGAGCATAAAAATTGAAAATGCCAGTAAAGTGCTGAAAGTTGCAGATATTCATGAAAATGACATCAGACTGTGAAATCAACTATCCTGAGCCACTTTTCTGAAGAAAATCTTTGAAACTATGTGGATTTCACAAAATCCACTTTTGGCCTCCTCTCTGCCTGAAACGCACTTTAAGAGCATAAAAAATTGAAAATGCCAGTAAAGTGCTGAAAGTTGCAGATATTCATGAAAATGACATCAGACTGTGAAATCAACTATCCTGAGCCACTTTTCTGAAGAAAATCTTTGAAACTATGTGGATTTCACAAAATCCACTTTTGGCCTCCTCTCTGCCTGAAACGCACTTTAAGAGCATAAAAAATTGAAAATGCCAGTAAAGTGCTGAAAGTTGCAGATATTCATGAAAATGACATCAGACTGTGAAATCAACTATCCTGAGCCACTTTTCTGAAGAAAATCTTTGAAACTATGTGGATTTCACAAAATCCACTTTTGGCCTCCTCTCTGCCTGAAACGCACTTTAAGAGCATAAAAATTTTGAAAATGCCAGTAAAGTGCTGAAAGTTGCAGATATTCATGAAAATGACATCAGACTGTGAAATCAACTATCCTGAGCCACTTTTCTGAAGAAAATCTTTGAAACTATGTGGATTTCACAAAATCCACTTTTGGCCTCCTCTCTGCCTGAAACGCACTTTAAGAGCATAAAAAATTGAAAATGCCAGTAAAGTGCTGAAAGTTGCAGATATTCATGAAAATGACATCAGACTGTGAAATCAACTATCCTGAGCCACTTTTCTGAAGAAAATCTTTGAAACTATGTGGATTTCACAAAATCCACTTTTGGCCTCCTCTCTGCCTGAAACGCACTTTAAGAGCATAAAAATTTGAAAATGCCAGTAAAGTGCTGAAAGTTGCAGATATTCATGAAAATGACATCAGACTGTGAAATCAACTATCCTGAGCCACTTTTCTGAAGAAAATCTTTGAAACTATGTGGATTTCACAAAATCCACTTTTGGCCTCCTCTCTGCCTGAAACGCACTTTAAGAGCATAAAAATTGAAAATGCCAGTAAAGTGCTGAAAGTTGCAGATATTCATGAAAATGACATCAGACTGTGAAATCAACTATCCTGAGCCACTTTTCTGAAGAAAATCTTTGAAACTATGTGGATTTCACAAAATCCACTTTTGGCCTCCTCTCTGCCTGAAACGCACTTTAAGAGCATAAAAAATTTGAAAATGCCAGTAAAGTGCTGAAAGTTGCAGATATTCATGAAAATGACATCAGACTGTGAAATCAACTATCCTGAGCCACTTTTCTGAAGAAAATCTTTGAAACTATGTGGATTTCACAAAATCCACTTTTGGCCTCCTCTCTGCCTGAAACGCACTTTAAGAGCATAAAAAATTGAAAATGCCAGTAAAGTGCTGAAAGTTGCAGATATTCATGAAAATGACATCAGACTGTGAAATCAACTATCCTGAGCCACTTTTCTGAAGAAAATCTTTGAAACTATGTGGATTTCACAAAAATCCACTTTTGGCCTCCTCTCTGCCTGAAACGCACTTTAAGAGCATAAAAAATTGAAAATGCCAGTAAAGTGCTGAAAGTTGCAGATATTCATGAAAATGACATCAGACTGTGAAATCAACTATCCTGAGACCACTTTTCTGAAGAAAATCTTTGAAACTATGTGGATTTCACAAAATCCACTTTTGGCCTCCTCTCTGCCTGAAACGCACTTTAAGAGCATAAAAAATTTTGAAAATGCCAGTAAAGTGCTGAAAGTTGCAGATATTCATGAAATGACATCAGACTGTGAAATCAACTATCCTGAGCCACTTTTCTGAAGAAAATCTTTGAAACTATGTGGATTTCACAAAATCCACTTTTGGCCTCCTCTCTGCCTGAAACGCACTTTAAGAGCATAAAAATTTTGAAAATGCCAGTAAAGTGCTGAAAGTTGCAGATATTCATGAAAATGACATCAGACTGTGAAATCAACTATCCTGAGCCACTTTTCTGAAGAAAATCTTTGAAACTATGTGGATTTCACAAAATCCACTTTTGGCCTCCTCTCTGCCTGAAACGCACTTTAAGAGCATAAAAATTTTGAAAATGCCAGTAAAGTGCTGAAAGTTGCAGATATTCATGAAAATGACATCAGACTGTGAAATCAACTATCCTGAGCCACTTTTCTGAAGAAAATCTTTGAAACTATGTGGATTTCACAAAATCCACTTTTGGCCTCCTCTCTGCCTGAAACGCACTTTAAGAGCATAAAAATTGAAAATGCCAGTAAAGTGCTGAAAGTTGCAGATATTCATGAAAATGACATCAGACTGTGAAATCAACTATCCTGAGCCACTTTTCTGAAGAAAATCTTTGAAACTATGTGGATTTCACAAAATCCACTTTTGGCCTCCTCTCTGCCTGAAACGCACTTTAAGAGCATAAAAATTGAAAATGCCAGTAAAGTGCTGAAAGTTGCAGATATTCATGAAAATGACATCAGACTGTGAAATCAACTATCCTGAGCCACTTTTCTGAAGAAAATCTTTGAAACTATGTGGATTTCACAAAATCCACTTTTGGCCTCCTCTCTGCCTGAAACGCACTTTAAGAGCATAAAAAATTGAAAATGCCAGTAAAGTGCTGAAAGTTGCAGATATTCATGAAAATGACATCAGACTGTGAAATCAACTATCCTGAGCCACTTTTCTGAAGAAAATCTTTGAAACTATGTGGATTTCACAAAATCCACTTTTGGCCTCCTCTCTGCCTGAAACGCACTTTAAGAGCATAAAAATTGAAAATGCCAGTAAAGTGCTGAAAGTTGCAGATATTCATGAAAATGACATCAGACTGTGAAATCAACTATCCTGAGCCACTTTTCTGAAGAAAATCTTTGAAACTATGTGGATTTCACAAAAATCCACTTTTGGCCTCCTCTCTGCCTGAAACGCACTTTAAGAGCATAAAAAATTGAAAATGCCAGTAAAGTGCTGAAAGTTGCAGATATTCATGAAAATGACATCAGACTGTGAAATCAACTATCCTGAGCCACTTTTCTGAAGAAAATCTTTGAAACTATGTGGATTTCACAAAATCCACTTTTGGCCTCCTCTCTGCCTGAAACGCACTTTAAGAGCATAAAAAATTGAAAATGCCAGTAAAGTGCTGAAAGTTGCAGATATTCATGAAAATGACATCAGACTGTGAAATCAACTATCCTGAGCCACTTTTCTGAAGAAAATCTTTGAAACTATGTGGATTTCACAAAATCCACTTTTGGCCTCCTCTCTGCCTGAAACGCACTTTAAGAGCATAAAAATTTGAAAATGCCAGTAAAGTGCTGAAAGTTGCAGATATTCATGAAAATGACATCAGACTGTGAAATCAACTATCCTGAGCCACTTTTCTGAAGAAAATCTTTGAAACTATGTGGATTTCACAAAATCCACTTTTGGCCTCCTCTCTGCCTGAAACGCACTTTAAGAGCATAAAAAATTGAAAATGCCAGTAAAGTGCTGAAAGTTGCAGATATTCATGAAAATGACATCAGACTGTGAAATCAACTATCCTGAGCCACTTTTCTGAAGAAAATCTTTGAAACTATGTGGATTTCACAAAATCCACTTTTGGCCTCCTCTCTGCCTGAAACGCACTTTAAGAGCATAAAAATTGAAAATGCCAGTAAAGTGCTGAAAGTTGCAGATATTCATGAAAATGACATCAGACTGTGAAATCAACTATCCTGAGCCACTTTTCTGAAGAAAATCTTTGAAACTATGTGGATTTCACAAAATCCACTTTTGGCCTCCTCTCTGCCTGAAACGCACTTTAAGAGCATAAAAAATTGAAAATGCCAGTAAAGTGCTGAAAGTTGCAGATATTCATGAAAATGACATCAGACTGTGAAATCAACTATCCTGAGCCACTTTTCTGAAGAAAATCTTTGAAACTATGTGGATTTCACAAAATCCACTTTTGGCCTCCTCTCTGCCTGAAACGCACTTTAAGAGCATAAAAATTTGAAAATGCCAGTAAAGTGCTGAAAGTTGCAGATATTCATGAAAATGACATCAGACTGTGAAATCAACTATCCTGAGCCACTTTTCTGAAGAAAATCTTTGAAACTATGTGGATTTCACAAAATCCACTTTGGCCTCCTCTCTGCCTGAAACGCACTTTAAGAGCATAAAAATTGAAAATGCCAGTAAAGTGCTGAAAGTTGCAGATATTCATGAAAATGACATCAGACTGTGAAATCAACTATCCTGAGCCACTTTTCTGAAGAAAATCTTTGAAACTATGTGGATTTCACAAAATCCACTTTTGGCCTCCTCTCTGCCTGAAACGCACTTTAAGAGCATAAAAATTTGAAAATGCCAGTAAAGTGCTGAAAGTTGCAGATATTCATGAAAATGACATCAGACTGTGAAATCAACTATCCTGAGCCACTTTTCTGAAGAAAATCTTTGAAACTATGTGGATTTCACAAAATCCACTTTTGGCCTCCTCTCTGCCTGAAACGCACTTTAAGAGCATAAAAATTTGAAAATGCCAGTAAAGTGCTGAAAGTTGCAGATATTCATGAAAATGACATCAGACTGTGAAATCAACTATCCTGAGCCACTTTTCTGAAGAAAATCTTTGAAACTATGTGGATTTCACAAAATCCACTTTTGGCCTCCTCTCTGCCTGAAACGCACTTTAAGAGCATAAAAAATTGAAAATGCCAGTAAAGTGCTGAAAGTTGCAGATATTCATGAAAATGACATCAGACTGTGAAATCAACTATCCTGAGCCACTTTTCTGAAGAAAATCTTTGAAACTATGTGGATTTCACAAAATCCACTTTTGGCCTCCTCTCTGCCTGAAACGCACTTTAAGAGCATAAAATTTTGAAAATGCCAGTAAAGTGCTGAAAGTTGCAGATATTCATGAAAATGACATCAGACTGTGAAATCAACTATCCTGAGCCACTTTTCTGAAGAAAATCTTTGAAACTATGTGGATTTCACAAAATCCACTTTTGGCCTCCTCTCTGCCTGAAACGCACTTTAAGAGCATAAAAATTTTGAAAATGCCAGTAAAGTGCTGAAAGTTGCAGATATTCATGAAAATGACATCAGACTGTGAAATCAACTATCCTGAGCCACTTTTCTGAAGAAAATCTTTGAAACTATGTGGATTTCACAAAATCCACTTTTGGCCTCCTCTCTGCCTGAAACGCACTTTAAGAGCATAAAAAATTGAAAATGCCAGTAAAGTGCTGAAAGTTGCAGATATTCATGAAAATGACATCAGACTGTGAAATCAACTATCCTGAGCCACTTTTCTGAAGAAAATCTTTGAAACTATGTGGATTTCACAAAATCCACTTTTGGCCTCCTCTCTGCCTGAAACGCACTTTAAGAGCATAAAAATTGAAAATGCCAGTAAAGTGCTGAAAGTTGCAGATATTCATGAAAATGACATCAGACTGTGAAATCAACTATCCTGAGCCACTTTTCTGAAGAAAATCTTTGAAACTATGTGGATTTCACAAAATCCACTTTTGGCCTCCTCTCTGCCTGAAACGCACTTTAAGAGCATAAAATTTTGAAAATGCCAGTAAAGTGCTGAAAGTTGCAGATATTCATGAAAATGACATCAGACTGTGAAATCAACTATCCTGAGCCACTTTTCTGAAGAAAATCTTTGAAACTATGTGGATTTCACAAAATCCACTTTTGGCCTCCTCTCTGCCTGAAACGCACTTTAAGAGCATAAAAATTTTGAAAATGCCAGTAAAGTGCTGAAAGTTGCAGATATTCATGAAAATGACATCAGACTGTGAAATCAACTATCCTGAGCCACTTTTCTGAAGAAAATCTTTGAAACTATGTGGATTTCACAAAATCCACTTTTGGCCTCCTCTCTGCCTGAAACGCACTTTAAGAGCATAAAAAATTGAAAATGCCAGTAAAGTGCTGAAAGTTGCAGATATTCATGAAAATGACATCAGACTGTGAAATCAACTATCCTGAGCCACTTTTCTGAAGAAAATCTTTGAAACTATGTGGATTTCACAAAATCCACTTTTGGCCTCCTCTCTGCCTGAAACGCACTTTAAGAGCATAAAAAATTGAAAATGCCAGTAAAGTGCTGAAAGTTGCAGATATTCATGAAAATGACATCAGACTGTGAAATCAACTATCCTGAGCCACTTTTCTGAAGAAAATCTTTGAAACTATGTGGATTTCACAAAATCCACTTTTGGCCTCCTCTCTGCCTGAAACGCACTTTAAGAGCATAAAAAATTGAAAATGCCAGTAAAGTGCTGAAAGTTGCAGATATTCATGAAAATGACATCAGACTGTGAAATCAACTATCCTGAGCCACTTTTCTGAAGAAAATCTTTGAAACTATGTGGATTTCACAAAATCCACTTTTGGCCTCCTCTCTGCCTGAAACGCACTTTAAGAGCATAAAAAATTGAAAATGCCAGTAAAGTGCTGAAAGTTGCAGATATTCATGAAAATGACATCAGACTGTGAAATCAACTATCCTGAGCCACTTTTCTGAAGAAAATCTTTGAAACTATGTGGATTTCACAAAATCCACTTTTGGCCTCCTCTCTGCCTGAAACGCACTTTAAGAGCATAAAAAATTGAAAATGCCAGTAAAGTGCTGAAAGTTGCAGATATTCATGAAAATGACATCAGACTGTGAAATCAACTATCCTGAGCCACTTTTCTGAAGAAAATCTTTGAAACTATGTGGATTTCACAAAATCCACTTTTGGCCTCCTCTCTGCCTGAAACGCACTTTAAGAGCATAAAAAATTGAAAATGCCAGTAAAGTGCTGAAAGTTGCAGATATTCATGAAAATGACATCAGACTGTGAAATCAACTATCCTGAGCCACTTTTCTGAAGAAAATCTTTGAAACTATGTGGATTTCACAAAATCCACTTTTGGCCTCCTCTCTGCCTGAAACGCACTTTAAGAGCATAAAAATTTTGAAAATGCCAGTAAAGTGCTGAAAGTTGCAGATATTCATGAAAATGACATCAGACTGTGAAATCAACTATCCTGAGCCACTTTTCTGAAGAAAATCTTTGAAACTATGTGGATTTCACAAAATCCACTTTTGGCCTCCTCTCTGCCTGAAACGCACTTTAAGAGCATAAAAAAATTGAAAATGCCAGTAAAGTGCTGAAAGTTGCAGATATTCATGAAAATGACATCAGACTGTGAAATCAACTATCCTGAGCCACTTTTCTGAAGAAAATCTTTGAAACTATGTGGATTTCACAAAATCCACTTTTGGCCTCCTCTCTGCCTGAAACGCACTTTAAGAGCATAAAAAATTGAAAATGCCAGTAAAGTGCTGAAAGTTGCAGATATTCATGAAAATGACATCAGACTGTGAAATCAACTATCCTGAGCCACTTTTCTGAAGAAAATCTTTGAAACTATGTGGATTTCACAAAATCCACTTTTGGCCTCCTCTCTGCCTGAAACGCACTTTAAGAGCATAAAAAATTGAAAATGCCAGTAAAGTGCTGAAAGTTGCAGATATTCATGAAAATGACATCAGACTGTGAAATCAACTATCCTGAGCCACTTTTCTGAAGAAAATCTTTGAAACTATGTGGATTTCACAAAATCCACTTTTGGCCTCCTCTCTGCCTGAAACGCACTTTAAGAGCATAAAAATTTTGAAAATGCCAGTAAAGTGCTGAAAGTTGCAGATATTCATGAAAATGACATCAGACTGTGAAATCAACTATCCTGAGCCACTTTTCTGAAGAAAATCTTTGAAACTATGTGGATTTCACAAAATCCACTTTTGGCCTCCTCTCTGCCTGAAACGCACTTTAAGAGCATAAAAAATTGAAAATGCCAGTAAAGTGCTGAAAGTTGCAGATATTCATGAAAATGACATCAGACTGTGAAATCAACTATCCTGAGCCACTTTTCTGAAGAAAATCTTTGAAACTATGTGGATTTCACAAAATCCACTTTTGGCCTCCTCTCTGCCTGAAACGCACTTTAAGAGCATAAAAAATTGAAAATGCCAGTAAAGTGCTGAAAGTTGCAGATATTCATGAAAATGACATCAGACTGTGAAATCAACTATCCTGAGCCACTTTTCTGAAGAAAATCTTTGAAACTATGTGGATTTCACAAAATCCACTTTTGGCCTCCTCTCTGCCTGAAACGCACTTTAAGAGCATAAAAATTGAAAATGCCAGTAAAGTGCTGAAAGTTGCAGATATTCATGAAAATGACATCAGACTGTGAAATCAACTATCCTGAGCCACTTTTCTGAAGAAAATCTTTGAAACTATGTGGATTTCACAAAATCCACTTTTGGCCTCCTCTCTGCCTGAAACGCACTTTAAGAGCATAAAAAATTGAAAATGCCAGTAAAGTGCTGAAAGTTGCAGATATTCATGAAAATGACATCAGACTGTGAAATCAACTATCCTGAGCCACTTTTCTGAAGAAAATCTTTGAAACTATGTGGATTTCACAAAATCCACTTTTGGCCTCCTCTCTGCCTGAAACGCACTTTAAGAGCATAAAAAATTTGAAAATGCCAGTAAAGTGCTGAAAGTTGCAGATATTCATGAAAATGACATCAGACTGTGAAATCAACTATCCTGAGCCACTTTTCTGAAGAAAATCTTTGAAACTATGTGGATTTCACAAAATCCACTTTTGGCCTCCTCTCTGCCTGAAACGCACTTTAAGAGCATAAAAAATTGAAAATGCCAGTAAAGTGCTGAAAGTTGCAGATATTCATGAAAATGACATCAGACTGTGAAATCAACTATCCTGAGCCACTTTTCTGAAGAAAATCTTTGAAACTATGTGGATTTCACAAAATCCACTTTTGGCCTCCTCTCTGCCTGAAACGCACTTTAAGAGCATAAAATTTTGAAAATGCCAGTAAAGTGCTGAAAGTTGCAGATATTCATGAAAATGACATCAGACTGTGAAATCAACTATCCTGAGCCACTTTTCTGAAGAAAATCTTTGAAACTATGTGGATTTCACAAAATCCACTTTTGGCCTCCTCTCTGCCTGAAACGCACTTTAAGAGCATAAAAATTTGAAAATGCCAGTAAAGTGCTGAAAGTTGCAGATATTCATGAAAATGACATCAGACTGTGAAATCAACTATCCTGAGCCACTTTTCTGAAGAAAATCTTTGAAACTATGTGGATTTCACAAAATCCACTTTTGGCCTCCTCTCTGCCTGAAACGCACTTTAAGAGCATAAAAAATTGAAAATGCCAGTAAAGTGCTGAAAGTTGCAGATATTCATGAAAATGACATCAGACTGTGAAATCAACTATCCTGAGCCACTTTTCTGAAGAAAATCTTTGAAACTATGTGGATTTCACAAAATCCACTTTTGGCCTCCTCTCTGCCTGAAACGCACTTTAAGAGCATAAAAATTTGAAAATGCCAGTAAAGTGCTGAAAGTTGCAGATATTCATGAAAATGACATCAGACTGTGAAATCAACTATCCTGAGCCACTTTTCTGAAGAAAATCTTTGAAACTATGTGGATTTCACAAAATCCACTTTTGGCCTCCTCTCTGCCTGAAACGCACTTTAAGAGCATAAAAAATTGAAAATGCCAGTAAAGTGCTGAAAGTTGCAGATATTCATGAAAATGACATCAGACTGTGAAATCAACTATCCTGAGCCACTTTTCTGAAGAAAATCTTTGAAACTATGTGGATTTCACAAAATCCACTTTTGGCCTCCTCTCTGCCTGAAACGCACTTTAAGAGCATAAAAATTTGAAAATGCCAGTAAAGTGCTGAAAGTTGCAGATATTCATGAAAATGACATCAGACTGTGAAATCAACTATCCTGAGCCACTTTTCTGAAGAAAATCTTTGAAACTATGTGGATTTCACAAAATCCACTTTTGGCCTCCTCTCTGCCTGAAACGCACTTTAAGAGCATAAAAATTGAAAATGCCAGTAAAGTGCTGAAAGTTGCAGATATTCATGAAAATGACATCAGACTGTGAAATCAACTATCCTGAGCCACTTTTCTGAAGAAAATCTTTGAAACTATGTGGATTTCACAAAATCCACTTTTGGCCTCCTCTCTGCCTGAAACGCACTTTAAGAGCATAAAAAAATTGAAAATGCCAGTAAAGTGCTGAAAGTTGCAGATATTCATGAAAATGACATCAGACTGTGAAATCAACTATCCTGAGCCACTTTTCTGAAGAAAATCTTTGAAACTATGTGGATTTCACAAAATCCACTTTTGGCCTCCTCTCTGCCTGAAACGCACTTTAAGAGCATAAAAAATTGAAAATGCCAGTAAAGTGCTGAAAGTTGCAGATATTCATGAAAATGACATCAGACTGTGAAATCAACTATCCTGAGCCACTTTTCTGAAGAAAATCTTTGAAACTATGTGGATTTCACAAAATCCACTTTTGGCCTCCTCTCTGCCTGAAACGCACTTTAAGAGCATAAAAAATTGAAAATGCCAGTAAAGTGCTGAAAGTTGCAGATATTCATGAAAATGACATCAGACTGTGAAATCAACTATCCTGAGCCACTTTTCTGAAGAAAATCTTTGAAACTATGTGGATTTCACAAAATCCACTTTTGGCCTCCTCTCTGCCTGAAACGCACTTTAAGAGCATAAAAATTTTGAAAATGCCAGTAAAGTGCTGAAAGTTGCAGATATTCATGAAAATGACATCAGACTGTGAAATCAACTATCCTGAGCCACTTTTCTGAAGAAAATCTTTGAAACTATGTGGATTTCACAAAATCCACTTTTGGCCTCCTCTCTGCCTGAAACGCACTTTAAGAGCATAAAAAATTGAAAATGCCAGTAAAGTGCTGAAAGTTGCAGATATTCATGAAAATGACATCAGACTGTGAAATCAACTATCCTGAGCCACTTTTCTGAAGAAAATCTTTGAAACTATGTGGATTTCACAAAATCCACTTTTGGCCTCCTCTCTGCCTGAAACGCACTTTAAGAGCATAAAAAATTGAAAATGCCAGTAAAGTGCTGAAAGTTGCAGATATTCATGAAAATGACATCAGACTGTGAAATCAACTATCCTGAGCCACTTTTCTGAAGAAAATCTTTGAAACTATGTGGATTTCACAAAATCCACTTTTGGCCTCCTCTCTGCCTGAAACGCACTTTAAGAGCATAAAAAATTGAAAATGCCAGTAAAGTGCTGAAAGTTGCAGATATTCATGAAAATGACATCAGACTGTGAAATCAACTATCCTGAGCCACTTTTCTGAAGAAAATCTTTGAAACTATGTGGATTTCACAAAATCCACTTTTGGCCTCCTCTCTGCCTGAAACGCACTTTAAGAGCATAAAAATTTTGAAAATGCCAGTAAAGTGCTGAAAGTTGCAGATATTCATGAAAATGACATCAGACTGTGAAATCAACTATCCTGAGCCACTTTTCTGAAGAAAATCTTTGAAACTATGTGGATTTCACAAAATCCACTTTTGGCCTCCTCTCTGCCTGAAACGCACTTTAAGAGCATAAAAATTTGAAAATGCCAGTAAAGTGCTGAAAGTTGCAGATATTCATGAAAATGACATCAGACTGTGAAATCAACTATCCTGAGCCACTTTTCTGAAGAAAATCTTTGAAACTATGTGGATTTCACAAAATCCACTTTTGGCCTCCTCTCTGCCTGAAACGCACTTTAAGAGCATAAAAAATTGAAAATGCCAGTAAAGTGCTGAAAGTTGCAGATATTCATGAAAATGACATCAGACTGTGAAATCAACTATCCTGAGCCACTTTTCTGAAGAAAATCTTTGAAACTATGTGGATTTCACAAAATCCACTTTTGGCCTCCTCTCTGCCTGAAACGCACTTTAAGAGCATAAAAATTTTGAAAATGCCAGTAAAGTGCTGAAAGTTGCAGATATTCATGAAAATGACATCAGACTGTGAAATCAACTATCCTGAGCCACTTTTCTGAAGAAAATCTTTGAAACTATGTGGATTTCACAAAATCCACTTTTGGCCTCCTCTCTGCCTGAAACGCACTTTAAGAGCATAAAAAATTGAAAATGCCAGTAAAGTGCTGAAAGTTGCAGATATTCATGAAAATGACATCAGACTGTGAAATCAACTATCCTGAGCCACTTTTCTGAAGAAAATCTTTGAAACTATGTGGATTTCACAAAATCCACTTTTGGCCTCCTCTCTGCCTGAAACGCACTTTAAGAGCATAAAAAATTGAAAATGCCAGTAAAGTGCTGAAAGTTGCAGATATTCATGAAAATGACATCAGACTGTGAAATCAACTATCCTGAGCCACTTTTCTGAAGAAAATCTTTGAAACTATGTGGATTTCACAAAATCCACTTTTGGCCTCCTCTCTGCCTGAAACGCACTTTAAGAGCATAAAAAATTGAAAATGCCAGTAAAGTGCTGAAAGTTGCAGATATTCATGAAAATGACATCAGACTGTGAAATCAACTATCCTGAGCCACTTTTCTGAAGAAAATCTTTGAAACTATGTGGATTTCACAAAATCCACTTTTGGCCTCCTCTCTGCCTGAAACGCACTTTAAGAGCATAAAAAATTGAAAATGCCAGTAAAGTGCTGAAAGTTGCAGATATTCATGAAAATGACATCAGACTGTGAAATCAACTATCCTGAGCCACTTTTCTGAAGAAAATCTTTGAAACTATGTGGATTTCACAAAATCCACTTTTGGCCTCCTCTCTGCCTGAAACGCACTTTAAGAGCATAAAAAATTGAAAATGCCAGTAAAGTGCTGAAAGTTGCAGATATTCATGAAAATGACATCAGACTGTGAAATCAACTATCCTGAGCCACTTTTCTGAAGAAAATCTTTGAAACTATGTGGATTTCACAAAATCCACTTTTGGCCTCCTCTCTGCCTGAAACGCACTTTAAGAGCATAAAAATTGAAAATGCCAGTAAAGTGCTGAAAGTTGCAGATATTCATGAAAATGACATCAGACTGTGAAATCAACTATCCTGAGCCACTTTTCTGAAGAAAATCTTTGAAACTATGTGGATTTCACAAAATCCACTTTTGGCCTCCTCTCTGCCTGAAACGCACTTTAAGAGCATAAAAATTTTGAAAATGCCAGTAAAGTGCTGAAAGTTGCAGATATTCATGAAAATGACATCAGACTGTGAAATCAACTATCCTGAGCCACTTTTCTGAAGAAAATCTTTGAAACTATGTGGATTTCACAAAATCCACTTTTGGCCTCCTCTCTGCCTGAAACGCACTTTAAGAGCATAAAAAATTGAAAATGCCAGTAAAGTGCTGAAAGTTGCAGATATTCATGAAAATGACATCAGACTGTGAAATCAACTATCCTGAGCCACTTTTCTGAAGAAAATCTTTGAAACTATGTGGATTTCACAAAATCCACTTTTGGCCTCCTCTCTGCCTGAAACGCACTTTAAGAGCATAAAAATTGAAAATGCCAGTAAAGTGCTGAAAGTTGCAGATATTCATGAAAATGACATCAGACTGTGAAATCAACTATCCTGAGCCACTTTTCTGAAGAAAATCTTTGAAACTATGTGGATTTCACAAAATCCACTTTTGGCCTCCTCTCTGCCTGAAACGCACTTTAAGAGCATAAAAATTTTGAAAATGCCAGTAAAGTGCTGAAAGTTGCAGATATTCATGAAAATGACATCAGACTGTGAAATCAACTATCCTGAGCCACTTTTCTGAAGAAAATCTTTGAAACTATGTGGATTTCACAAAATCCACTTTTGGCCTCCTCTCTGCCTGAAACGCACTTTAAGAGCATAAAAAATTGAAAATGCCAGTAAAGTGCTGAAAGTTGCAGATATTCATGAAAATGACATCAGACTGTGAAATCAACTATCCTGAGCCACTTTTCTGAAGAAAATCTTTGAAACTATGTGGATTTCACAAAATCCACTTTTGGCCTCCTCTCTGCCTGAAACGCACTTTAAGAGCATAAAAATTTTGAAAATGCCAGTAAAGTGCTGAAAGTTGCAGATATTCATGAAAATGACATCAGACTGTGAAATCAACTATCCTGAGCCACTTTTCTGAAGAAAATCTTTGAAACTATGTGGATTTCACAAAATCCACTTTTGGCCTCCTCTCTGCCTGAAACGCACTTTAAGAGCATAAAAATTTTGAAAATGCCAGTAAAGTGCTGAAAGTTGCAGATATTCATGAAAATGACATCAGACTGTGAAATCAACTATCCTGAGCCACTTTTCTGAAGAAAATCTTTGAAACTATGTGGATTTCACAAAATCCACTTTTGGCCTCCTCTCTGCCTGAAACGCACTTTAAGAGCATAAAAATTGAAAATGCCAGTAAAGTGCTGAAAGTTGCAGATATTCATGAAAATGACATCAGACTGTGAAATCAACTATCCTGAGCCACTTTTCTGAAGAAAATCTTTGAAACTATGTGGATTTCACAAAATCCACTTTTGGCCTCCTCTCTGCCTGAAACGCACTTTAAGAGCATAAAAATTTGAAAATGCCAGTAAAGTGCTGAAAGTTGCAGATATTCATGAAAATGACATCAGACTGTGAAATCAACTATCCTGAGCCACTTTTCTGAAGAAAATCTTTGAAACTATGTGGATTTCACAAAATCCACTTTTGGCCTCCTCTCTGCCTGAAACGCACTTTAAGAGCATAAAAAATTGAAAATGCCAGTAAAGTGCTGAAAGTTGCAGATATTCATGAAAATGACATCAGACTGTGAAATCAACTATCCTGAGCCACTTTTCTGAAGAAAATCTTTGAAACTATGTGGATTTCACAAAATCCACTTTTGGCCTCCTCTCTGCCTGAAACGCACTTTAAGAGCATAAAAAATTGAAAATGCCAGTAAAGTGCTGAAAGTTGCAGATATTCATGAAAATGACATCAGACTGTGAAATCAACTATCCTGAGCCACTTTTCTGAAGAAAATCTTTGAAACTATGTGGATTTCACAAAATCCACTTTTGGCCTCCTCTCTGCCTGAAACGCACTTTAAGAGCATAAAAAAATTGAAAATGCCAGTAAAGTGCTGAAAGTTGCAGATATTCATGAAAATGACATCAGACTGTGAAATCAACTATCCTGAGCCACTTTTCTGAAGAAAATCTTTGAAACTATGTGGATTTCACAAAATCCACTTTTGGCCTCCTCTCTGCCTGAAACGCACTTTAAGAGCATAAAAAATTGAAAATGCCAGTAAAGTGCTGAAAGTTGCAGATATTCATGAAAATGACATCAGACTGTGAAATCAACTATCCTGAGCCACTTTTCTGAAGAAAATCTTTGAAACTATGTGGATTTCACAAAATCCACTTTTGGCCTCCTCTCTGCCTGAAACGCACTTTAAGAGCATAAAAAATTGAAAATGCCAGTAAAGTGCTGAAAGTTGCAGATATTCATGAAAATG
Organism: Ophthalmolycus amberensis; assembly: GCA_024529925.1. Taxonomy (NCBI): domain Eukaryota; kingdom Metazoa; phylum Chordata; class Actinopteri; order Perciformes; family Zoarcidae; genus Ophthalmolycus; species Ophthalmolycus amberensis. The sequence continues at coordinate 17,016 of JAFEUB010001780.1, forward strand.
ACATCAGACTGTGAAATCAACTATCCTGAGCCACTTTTCTGAAGAAAATCTTTGAAACTATGTGGATTTCACAAAATCCACTTTTGGCCTCCTCTCTGCCTGAAACGCACTTTAAGAGCATAAAAAATTGAAAATGCCAGTAAAGTGCTGAAAGTTGCAGATATTCATGAAAATGACATCAGACTGTGAAATCAACTATCCTGAGCCACTTTTCTGAAGAAAATCTTTGAAACTATGTGGATTTCACAAAATCCACTTTTGGCCTCCTCTCTGCCTGAAACGCACTTTAAGAGCATAAAAAATTGAAAATGCCAGTAAAGTGCTGAAAGTTGCAGATATTCATGAAAATGACATCAGACTGTGAAATCAACTATCCTGAGCCACTTTTCTGAAGAAAATCTTTGAAACTATGTGGATTTCACAAAATCCACTTTTGGCCTCCTCTCTGCCTGAAACGCACTTTAAGAGCATAAAAATTTGAAAATGCCAGTAAAGTGCTGAAAGTTGCAGATATTCATGAAAATGACATCAGACTGTGAAATCAACTATCCTGAGCCACTTTTCTGAAGAAAATCTTTGAAACTATGTGGATTTCACAAAATCCACTTTTGGCCTCCTCTCTGCCTGAAACGCACTTTAAGAGCATAAAAAATTGAAAATGCCAGTAAAGTGCTGAAAGTTGCAGATATTCATGAAAATGACATCAGACTGTGAAATCAACTATCCTGAGCCACTTTTCTGAAGAAAATCTTTGAAACTATGTGGATTTCACAAAATCCACTTTTGGCCTCCTCTCTGCCTGAAACGCACTTTAAGAGCATAAAAATTGAAAATGCCAGTAAAGTGCTGAAAGTTGCAGATATTCATGAAAATGACATCAGACTGTGAAATCAACTATCCTGAGCCACTTTTCTGAAGAAAATCTTTGAAACTATGTGGATTTCACAAAATCCACTTTTGGCCTCCTCTCTGCCTGAAACGCACTTTAAGAGCATAAAATTTTGAAAATGCCAGTAAAGTGCTGAAAGTTGCAGATATTCATGAAAATGACATCAGACTGTGAAATCAACTATCCTGAGCCACTTTTCTGAAGAAAATCTTTGAAACTATGTGGATTTCACAAAATCCACTTTTGGCCTCCTCTCTGCCTGAAACGCACTTTAAGAGCATAAAAATTTTGAAAATGCCAGTAAAGTGCTGAAAGTTGCAGATATTCATGAAAATGACATCAGACTGTGAAATCAACTATCCTGAGCCACTTTTCTGAAGAAAATCTTTGAAACTATGTGGATTTCACAAAATCCACTTTTGGCCTCCTCTCTGCCTGAAACGCACTTTAAGAGCATAAAAATTTTGAAAATGCCAGTAAAGTGCTGAAAGTTGCAGATATTCATGAAAATGACATCAGACTGTGAAATCAACTATCCTGAGCCACTTTTCTGAAGAAAATCTTTGAAACTATGTGGATTTCACAAAATCCACTTTTGGCCTCCTCTCTGCCTGAAACGCACTTTAAGAGCATAAAAATTTGAAAATGCCAGTAAAGTGCTGAAAGTTGCAGATATTCATGAAAATGACATCAGACTGTGAAATCAACTATCCTGAGCCACTTTTCTGAAGAAAATCTTTGAAACTATGTGGATTTCACAAAATCCACTTTTGGCCTCCTCTCTGCCTGAAACGCACTTTAAGAGCATAAAAATTTGAAAATGCCAGTAAAGTGCTGAAAGTTGCAGATATTCATGAAAATGACATCAGACTGTGAAATCAACTATCCTGAGCCACTTTTCTGAAGAAAATCTTTGAAACTATGTGGATTTCACAAAATCCACTTTTGGCCTCCTCTCTGCCTGAAACGCACTTTAAGAGCATAAAAAATTGAAAATGCCAGTAAAGTGCTGAAAGTTGCAGATATTCATGAAAATGACATCAGACTGTGAAATCAACTATCCTGAGCCACTTTTCTGAAGAAAATCTTTGAAACTATGTGGATTTCACAAAATCCACTTTTGGCCTCCTCTCTGCCTGAAACGCACTTTAAGAGCATAAAAAATTGAAAATGCCAGTAAAGTGCTGAAAGTTGCAGATATTCATGAAAATGACATCAGACTGTGAAATCAACTATCCTGAGCCACTTTTCTGAAGAAAATCTTTGAAACTATGTGGATTTCACAAAATCCACTTTTGGCCTCCTCTCTGCCTGAAACGCACTTTAAGAGCATAAAAATTGAAAATGCCAGTAAAGTGCTGAAAGTTGCAGATATTCATGAAAATGACATCAGACTGTGAAATCAACTATCCTGAGCCACTTTTCTGAAGAAAATCTTTGAAACTATGTGGATTTCACAAAATCCACTTTTGGCCTCCTCTCTGCCTGAAACGCACTTTAAGAGCATAAAAAATTGAAAATGCCAGTAAAGTGCTGAAAGTTGCAGATATTCATGAAAATGACATCAGACTGTGAAATCAACTATCCTGAGCCACTTTTCTGAAGAAAATCTTTGAAACTATGTGGATTTCACAAAATCCACTTTTGGCCTCCTCTCTGCCTGAAACGCACTTTAAGAGCATAAAAAATTGAAAATGCCAGTAAAGTGCTGAAAGTTGCAGATATTCATGAAAATGACATCAGACTGTGAAATCAACTATCCTGAGCCACTTTTCTGAAGAAAATCTTTGAAACTATGTGGATTTCACAAAATCCACTTTTGGCCTCCTCTCTGCCTGAAACGCACTTTAAGAGCATAAAAAATTGAAAATGCCAGTAAAGTGCTGAAAGTTGCAGATATTCATGAAAATGACATCAGACTGTGAAATCAACTATCCTGAGCCACTTTTCTGAAGAAAATCTTTGAAACTATGTGGATTTCACAAAATCCACTTTTGGCCTCCTCTCTGCCTGAAACGCACTTTAAGAGCATAAAAAATTGAAAATGCCAGTAAAGTGCTGAAAGTTGCAGATATTCATGAAAATGACATCAGACTGTGAAATCAACTATCCTGAGCCACTTTTCTGAAGAAAATCTTTGAAACTATGTGGATTTCACAAAATCCACTTTTGGCCTCCTCTCTGCCTGAAACGCACTTTAAGAGCATAAAAAATTGAAAATGCCAGTAAAGTGCTGAAAGTTGCAGATATTCATGAAAATGACATCAGACTGTGAAATCAACTATCCTGAGCCACTTTTCTGAAGAAAATCTTTGAAACTATGTGGATTTCACAAAATCCACTTTTGGCCTCCTCTCTGCCTGAAACGCACTTTAAGAGCATAAAAATTTGAAAATGCCAGTAAAGTGCTGAAAGTTGCAGATATTCATGAAAATGACATCAGACTGTGAAATCAACTATCCTGAGCCACTTTTCTGAAGAAAATCTTTGAAACTATGTGGATTTCACAAAATCCACTTTTGGCCTCCTCTCTGCCTGAAACGCACTTTAAGAGCATAAAAAATTGAAAATGCCAGTAAAGTGCTGAAAGTTGCAGATATTCATGAAAATGACATCAGACTGTGAAATCAACTATCCTGAGCCACTTTTCTGAAGAAAATCTTTGAAACTATGTGGATTTCACAAAATCCACTTTTGGCCTCCTCTCTGCCTGAAACGCACTTTAAGAGCATAAAAATTTGAAAATGCCAGTAAAGTGCTGAAAGTTGCAGATATTCATGAAAATGACATCAGACTGTGAAATCAACTATCCTGAGCCACTTTTCTGAAGAAAATCTTTGAAACTATGTGGATTTCACAAAATCCACTTTTGGCCTCCTCTCTGCCTGAAACGCACTTTAAGAGCATAAAAATTTGAAAATGCCAGTAAAGTGCTGAAAGTTGCAGATATTCATGAAAATGACATCAGACTGTGAAATCAACTATCCTGAGCCACTTTTCTGAAGAAAATCTTTGAAACTATGTGGATTTCACAAAATCCACTTTTGGCCTCCTCTCTGCCTGAAACGCACTTTAAGAGCATAAAAAATTTGAAAATGCCAGTAAAGTGCTGAAAGTTGCAGATATTCATGAAAATGACATCAGACTGTGAAATCAACTATCCTGAGCCACTTTTCTGAAGAAAATCTTTGAAACTATGTGGATTTCACAAAATCCACTTTTGGCCTCCTCTCTGCCTGAAACGCACTTTAAGAGCATAAAAATTTGAAAATGCCAGTAAAGTGCTGAAAGTTGCAGATATTCATGAAAATGACATCAGACTGTGAAATCAACTATCCTGAGCCACTTTTCTGAAGAAAATCTTTGAAACTATGTGGATTTCACAAAATCCACTTTTGGCCTCCTCTCTGCCTGAAACGCACTTTAAGAGCATAAAAATTTTGAAAATGCCAGTAAAGTGCTGAAAGTTGCAGATATTCATGAAAATGACATCAGACTGTGAAATCAACTATCCTGAGCCACTTTTCTGAAGAAAATCTTTGAAACTATGTGGATTTCACAAAATCCACTTTTGGCCTCCTCTCTGCCTGAAACGCACTTTAAGAGCATAAAAATTGAAAATGCCAGTAAAGTGCTGAAAGTTGCAGATATTCATGAAAATGACATCAGACTGTGAAATCAACTATCCTGAGCCACTTTTCTGAAGAAAATCTTTGAAACTATGTGGATTTCACAAAATCCACTTTTGGCCTCCTCTCTGCCTGAAACGCACTTTAAGAGCATAAAAAATTGAAAATGCCAGTAAAGTGCTGAAAGTTGCAGATATTCATGAAAATGACATCAGACTGTGAAATCAACTATCCTGAGCCACTTTTCTGAAGAAAATCTTTGAAACTATGTGGATTTCACAAAATCCACTTTTGGCCTCCTCTCTGCCTGAAACGCACTTTAAGAGCATAAAAATTTTGAAAATGCCAGTAAAGTGCTGAAAGTTGCAGATATTCATGAAAATGACATCAGACTGTGAAATCAACTATCCTGAGCCACTTTTCTGAAGAAAATCTTTGAAACTATGTGGATTTCACAAAATCCACTTTTGGCCTCCTCTCTGCCTGAAACGCACTTTAAGAGCATAAAAATTGAAAATGCCAGTAAAGTGCTGAAAGTTGCAGATATTCATGAAAATGACATCAGACTGTGAAATCAACTATCCTGAGCCACTTTTCTGAAGAAAATCTTTGAAACTATGTGGATTTCACAAAATCCACTTTTGGCCTCCTCTCTGCCTGAAACGCACTTTAAGAGCATAAAAATTGAAAATGCCAGTAAAGTGCTGAAAGTTGCAGATATTCATGAAAATGACATCAGACTGTGAAATCAACTATCCTGAGCCACTTTTCTGAAGAAAATCTTTGAAACTATGTGGATTTCACAAAATCCACTTTTGGCCTCCTCTCTGCCTGAAACGCACTTTAAGAGCATAAAAATTTTGAAAATGCCAGTAAAGTGCTGAAAGTTGCAGATATTCATGAAAATGACATCAGACTGTGAAATCAACTATCCTGAGCCACTTTTCTGAAGAAAATCTTTGAAACTATGTGGATTTCACAAAATCCACTTTTGGCTCCTCCCCTGCCTTTGCATAAAAATTTTAAAATGCCAGTTCTGAAATTTTTTGCTTCATCAAATGACATCCATCACTTGTGAAATCAACTATCCCCACTTTTTCTGAAAAAAATTTTTTGAAACTTTACTTCACCTCCTTTTGGCCTTTCCTCTCTGCCTGAAACGCACTTTAAGAGCATAAAATTTTGAAAATGCCAGTAAAGTGCTGAAAGTTGCAGATATTCATGAAAATGACATCAGACTGTGAAATCAACTATCCTGAGCCACTTTTCTGAAGAAAATCTTTGAAACTATGTGGATTTCACAAAATCCACTTTTGGCCTCCTCTCTGCCTGAAACGCACTTTAAGAGCATAAAAAATTGAAAATGCCAGTAAAGTGCTGAAAGTTGCAGATATTCATGAAAATGACATCAGACTGTGAAATCAACTATCCTGAGCCACTTTTCTGAAGAAAATCTTTGAAACTATGTGGATTTCACAAAATCCACTTTTGGCCTCCTCTCTGCCTGAAACGCACTTTAAGAGCATAAAAATTTGAAAATGCCAGTAAAGTGCTGAAAGTTGCAGATATTCATGAAAATGACATCAGACTGTGAAATCAACTATCCTGAGCCACTTTTCTGAAGAAAATCTTTGAAACTATGTGGATTTCACAAAATCCACTTTTGGCCTCCTCTCTGCCTGAAACGCACTTTAAGAGCATAAAAATTGAAAATGCCAGTAAAGTGCTGAAAGTTGCAGATATTCATGAAAATGACATCAGACTGTGAAATCAACTATCCTGAGCCACTTTTCTGAAGAAAATCTTTGAAACTATGTGGATTTCACAAAATCCACTTTTGGCCTCCTCTCTGCCTGAAACGCACTTTAAGAGCATAAAAAATTGAAAATGCCAGTAAAGTGCTGAAAGTTGCAGATATTCATGAAAATGACATCAGACTGTGAAATCAACTATCCTGAGCCACTTTTCTGAAGAAAATCTTTGAAACTATGTGGATTTCACAAAATCCACTTTTGGCCTCCTCTCTGCCTGAAACGCACTTTAAGAGCATAAAAATTTTGAAAATGCCAGTAAAGTGCTGAAAGTTGCAGATATTCATGAAAATGACATCAGACTGTGAAATCAACTATCCTGAGCCACTTTTCTGAAGAAAATCTTTGAAACTATGTGGATTTCACAAAATCCACTTTTGGCCTCCTCTCTGCCTGAAACGCACTTTAAGAGCATAAAAATTTTGAAAATGCCAGTAAAGTGCTGAAAGTTGCAGATATTCATGAAAATGACATCAGACTGTGAAATCAACTATCCTGAGCCACTTTTCTGAAGAAAATCTTTGAAACTATGTGGATTTCACAAAATCCACTTTTGGCCTCCTCTCTGCCTGAAACGCACTTTAAGAGCATAAAAATTTTGAAAATGCCAGTAAAGTGCTGAAAGTTGCAGATATTCATGAAAATGACATCAGACTGTGAAATCAACTATCCTGAGCCACTTTTCTGAAGAAAATCTTTGAAACTATGTGGATTTCACAAAATCCACTTTTGGCCTCCTCTCTGCCTGAAACGCACTTTAAGAGCATAAAATTTTGAAAATGCCAGTAAAGTGCTGAAAGTTGCAGATATTCATGAAAATGACATCAGACTGTGAAATCAACTATCCTGAGCCACTTTTCTGAAGAAAATCTTTGAAACTATGTGGATTTCACAAAATCCACTTTTGGCCTCCTCTCTGCCTGAAACGCACTTTAAGAGCATAAAAAATTGAAAATGCCAGTAAAGTGCTGAAAGTTGCAGATATTCATGAAAATGACATCAGACTGTGAAATCAACTATCCTGAGCCACTTTTCTGAAGAAAATCTTTGAAACTATGTGGATTTCACAAAATCCACTTTTGGCCTCCTCTCTGCCTGAAACGCACTTTAAGAGCATAAAAAATTGAAAATGCCAGTAAAGTGCTGAAAGTTGCAGATATTCATGAAAATGACATCAGACTGTGAAATCAACTATCCTGAGCCACTTTTCTGAAGAAAATCTTTGAAACTATGTGGATTTCACAAAATCCACTTTTGGCCTCCTCTCTGCCTGAAACGCACTTTAAGAGCATAAAAAATTGAAAATGCCAGTAAAGTGCTGAAAGTTGCAGATATTCATGAAAATGACATCAGACTGTGAAATCAACTATCCTGAGCCACTTTTCTGAAGAAAATCTTTGAAACTATGTGGATTTCACAAAATCCACTTTTGGCCTCCTCTCTGCCTGAAACGCACTTTAAGAGCATAAAAATTTTGAAAATGCCAGTAAAGTGCTGAAAGTTGCAGATATTCATGAAAATGACATCAGACTGTGAAATCAACTATCCTGAGCCACTTTTCTGAAGAAAATCTTTGAAACTATGTGGATTTCACAAAATCCACTTTTGGCCTCCTCTCTGCCTGAAACGCACTTTAAGAGCATAAAAAATTGAAAATGCCAGTAAAGTGCTGAAAGTTGCAGATATTCATGAAAATGACATCAGACTGTGAAATCAACTATCCTGAGCCACTTTTCTGAAGAAAATCTTTGAAACTATGTGGATTTCACAAAATCCACTTTTGGCCTCCTCTCTGCCTGAAACGCACTTTAAGAGCATAAAAAATTGAAAATGCCAGTAAAGTGCTGAAAGTTGCAGATATTCATGAAAATGACATCAGACTGTGAAATCAACTATCCTGAGCCACTTTTCTGAAGAAAATCTTTGAAACTATGTGGATTTCACAAAATCCACTTTTGGCCTCCTCTCTGCCTGAAACGCACTTTAAGAGCATAAAAAATTTTGAAAATGCCAGTAAAGTGCTGAAAGTTGCAGATATTCATGAAAATGACATCAGACTGTGAAATCAACTATCCTGAGCCACTTTTCTGAAGAAAATCTTTGAAACTATGTGGATTTCACAAAATCCACTTTTGGCCTCCTCTCTGCCTGAAACGCACTTTAAGAGCATAAAAAATTTTGAAAATGCCAGTAAAGTGCTGAAAGTTGCAGATATTCATGAAAATGACATCAGACTGTGAAATCAACTATCCTGAGCCACTTTTCTGAAGAAAATCTTTGAAACTATGTGGATTTCACAAAATCCACTTTTGGCCTCCTCTCTGCCTGAAACGCACTTTAAGAGCATAAAATTTTGAAAATGCCAGTAAAGTGCTGAAAGTTGCAGATATTCATGAAAATGACATCAGACTGTGAAATCAACTATCCTGAGCCACTTTTCTGAAGAAAATCTTTGAAACTATGTGGATTTCACAAAATCCACTTTTGGCCTCCTCTCTGCCTGAAACGCACTTTAAGAGCATAAAAATTTTGAAAATGCCAGTAAAGTGCTGAAAGTTGCAGATATTCATGAAAATGACATCAGACTGTGAAATCAACTATCCTGAGCCACTTTTCTGAAGAAAATCTTTGAAACTATGTGGATTTCACAAAATCCACTTTTGGCCTCCTCTCTGCCTGAAACGCACTTTAAGAGCATAAAAATTGAAAATGCCAGTAAAGTGCTGAAAGTTGCAGATATTCATGAAAATGACATCAGACTGTGAAATCAACTATCCTGAGCCACTTTTCTGAAGAAAATCTTTGAAACTATGTGGATTTCACAAAATCCACTTTTGGCCTCCTCTCTGCCTGAAACGCACTTTAAGAGCATAAAAATTTGAAAATGCCAGTAAAGTGCTGAAAGTTGCAGATATTCATGAAAATGACATCAGACTGTGAAATCAACTATCCTGAGCCACTTTTCTGAAGAAAATCTTTGAAACTATGTGGATTTCACAAAATCCACTTTTGGCCTCCTCTCTGCCTGAAACGCACTTTAAGAGCATAAAAATTGAAAATGCCAGTAAAGTGCTGAAAGTTGCAGATATTCATGAAAATGACATCAGACTGTGAAATCAACTATCCTGAGCCACTTTTCTGAAGAAAATCTTTGAAACTATGTGGATTTCACAAAATCCACTTTTGGCCTCCTCTCTGCCTGAAACGCACTTTAAGAGCATAAAAAATTGAAAATGCCAGTAAAGTGCTGAAAGTTGCAGATATTCATGAAAATGACATCAGACTGTGAAATCAACTATCCTGAGCCACTTTTCTGAAGAAAATCTTTGAAACTATGTGGATTTCACAAAATCCACTTTTGGCCTCCTCTCTGCCTGAAACGCACTTTAAGAGCATAAAAATTTTGAAAATGCCAGTAAAGTGCTGAAAGTTGCAGATATTCATGAAAATGACATCAGACTGTGAAATCAACTATCCTGAGCCACTTTTCTGAAGAAAATCTTTGAAACTATGTGGATTTCACAAAATCCACTTTTGGCCTCCTCTCTGCCTGAAACGCACTTTAAGAGCATAAAAATTTTGAAAATGCCAGTAAAGTGCTGAAAGTTGCAGATATTCATGAAAATGACATCAGACTGTGAAATCAACTATCCTGAGCCACTTTTCTGAAGAAAATCTTTGAAACTATGTGGATTTCACAAAATCCACTTTTGGCCTCCTCTCTGCCTGAAACGCACTTTAAGAGCATAAAAATTTGAAAATGCCAGTAAAGTGCTGAAAGTTGCAGATATTCATGAAAATGACATCAGACTGTGAAATCAACTATCCTGAGCCACTTTTCTGAAGAAAATCTTTGAAACTATGTGGATTTCACAAAATCCACTTTGGCCTCCTCTCTGCCTGAAACGCACTTTAAGAGCATAAAAATTTGAAAATGCCAGTAAAGTGCTGAAAGTTGCAGATATTCATGAAAATGACATCAGACTGTGAAATCAACTATCCTGAGCCACTTTTCTGAAGAAAATCTTTGAAACTATGTGGATTTCACAAAATCCACTTTTGGCCTCCTCTCTGCCTGAAACGCACTTTAAGAGCATAAAAATTGAAAATGCCAGTAAAGTGCTGAAAGTTGCAGATATTCATGAAAATGACATCAGACTGTGAAATCAACTATCCTGAGCCACTTTTCTGAAGAAAATCTTTGAAACTATGTGGATTTCACAAAATCCACTTTTGGCCTCCTCTCTGCCTGAAACGCACTTTAAGAGCATAAAAAATTGAAAATGCCAGTAAAGTGCTGAAAGTTGCAGATATTCATGAAAATGACATCAGACTGTGAAATCAACTATCCTGAGCCACTTTTCTGAAGAAAATCTTTGAAACTATGTGGATTTCACAAAATCCACTTTTGGCCTCCTCTCTGCCTGAAACGCACTTTAAGAGCATAAAAAATTGAAAATGCCAGTAAAGTGCTGAAAGTTGCAGATATTCATGAAAATGACATCAGACTGTGAAATCAACTATCCTGAGCCACTTTTCTGAAGAAAATCTTTGAAACTATGTGGATTTCACAAAATCCACTTTTGGCCTCCTCTCTGCCTGAAACGCACTTTAAGAGCATAAAATTTTGAAAATGCCAGTAAAGTGCTGAAAGTTGCAGATATTCATGAAAATGACATCAGACTGTGAAATCAACTATCCTGAGCCACTTTTCTGAAGAAAATCTTTGAAACTATGTGGATTTCACAAAATCCACTTTTGGCCTCCTCTCTGCCTGAAACGCACTTTAAGAGCATAAAAAAATTGAAAATGCCAGTAAAGTGCTGAAAGTTGCAGATATTCATGAAAATGACATCAGACTGTGAAATCAACTATCCTGAGCCACTTTTCTGAAGAAAATCTTTGAAACTATGTGGATTTCACAAAATCCACTTTTGGCCTCCTCTCTGCCTGAAACGCACTTTAAGAGCATAAAAAATTGAAAATGCCAGTAAAGTGCTGAAAGTTGCAGATATTCATGAAAATGACATCAGACTGTGAAATCAACTATCCTGAGCCACTTTTCTGAAGAAAATCTTTGAAACTATGTGGATTTCACAAAATCCACTTTTGGCCTCCTCTCTGCCTGAAACGCACTTTAAGAGCATAAAAATTTTGAAAATGCCAGTAAAGTGCTGAAAGTTGCAGATATTCATGAAAATGACATCAGACTGTGAAATCAACTATCCTGAGCCACTTTTCTGAAGAAAATCTTTGAAACTATGTGGATTTCACAAAATCCACTTTTGGCCTCCTCTCTGCCTGAAACGCACTTTAAGAGCATAAAAATTTGAAAATGCCAGTAAAGTGCTGAAAGTTGCAGATATTCATGAAAATGACATCAGACTGTGAAATCAACTATCCTGAGCCACTTTTCTGAAGAAAATCTTTGAAACTATGTGGATTTCACAAAATCCACTTTTGGCCTCCTCTCTGCCTGAAACGCACTTTAAGAGCATAAAAATTTGAAAATGCCAGTAAAGTGCTGAAAGTTGCAGATATTCATGAAAATGACATCAGACTGTGAAATCAACTATCCTGAGCCACTTTTCTGAAGAAAATCTTTGAAACTATGTGGATTTCACAAAATCCACTTTTGGCCTCCTCTCTGCCTGAAACGCACTTTAAGAGCATAAAATTTTGAAAATGCCAGTAAAGTGCTGAAAGTTGCAGATATTCATGAAAATGACATCAGACTGTGAAATCAACTATCCTGAGCCACTTTTCTGAAGAAAATCTTTGAAACTATGTGGATTTCACAAAATCCACTTTTGGCCTCCTCTCTGCCTGAAACGCACTTTAAGAGCATAAAAAATTGAAAATGCCAGTAAAGTGCTGAAAGTTGCAGATATTCATGAAAATGACATCAGACTGTGAAATCAACTATCCTGAGCCACTTTTCTGAAGAAAATCTTTGAAACTATGTGGATTTCACAAAATCCACTTTTGGCCTCCTCTCTGCCTGAAACGCACTTTAAGAGCATAAAATTTTGAAAATGCCAGTAAAGTGCTGAAAGTTGCAGATATTCATGAAAATGACATCAGACTGTGAAATCAACTATCCTGAGCCACTTTTCTGAAGAAAATCTTTGAAACTATGTGGATTTCACAAAATCCACTTTTGGCCTCCTCTCTGCCTGAAACGCACTTTAAGAGCATAAAAATTTTGAAAATGCCAGTAAAGTGCTGAAAGTTGCAGATATTCATGAAAATGACATCAGACTGTGAAATCAACTATCCTGAGCCACTTTTCTGAAGAAAATCTTTGAAACTATGTGGATTTCACAAAATCCACTTTTGGCCTCCTCTCTGCCTGAAACGCACTTTAAGAGCATAAAAAATTGAAAATGCCAGTAAAGTGCTGAAAGTTGCAGATATTCATGAAAATGACATCAGACTGTGAAATCAACTATCCTGAGCCACTTTTCTGAAGAAAATCTTTGAAACTATGTGGATTTCACAAAATCCACTTTTGGCCTCCTCTCTGCCTGAAACGCACTTTAAGAGCATAAAAATTGAAAATGCCAGTAAAGTGCTGAAAGTTGCAGATATTCATGAAAATGACATCAGACTGTGAAATCAACTATCCTGAGCCACTTTTCTGAAGAAAATCTTTGAAACTATGTGGATTTCACAAAATCCACTTTTGGCCTCCTCTCTGCCTGAAACGCACTTTAAGAGCATAAAAAATTGAAAATGCCAGTAAAGTGCTGAAAGTTGCAGATATTCATGAAAATGACATCAGACTGTGAAATCAACTATCCTGAGCCACTTTTCTGAAGAAAATCTTTGAAACTATGTTTACTTTCACAAAATCCACTTTTGGCCTCCTCTCTGCCTGAAACGCACTTTAAGAGCATAACAAATTGAAAATGCCAGTAAAGTGCTGAAAGTTGCAGATATTCATGAAAATGACATCAGACTGTGAAATCAACTATCCTGAGCCACTTTTCTGAAGAAAATCTTTGAAACTATGTGGATTTCACAAAATCCACTTTTGGCCTCCTCTCTGCCTGAAACGCACTTTAAGAGCATAAAAATTTTGAAAATGCCAGTAAAGTGCTGAAAGTTGCAGATATTCATGAAAATGACATCAGACTGTGAAATCAACTATCCTGAGCCACTTTTCTGAAGAAAATCTTTGAAACTATGTGGATTTCACAAAATCCACTTTTGGCCTCCTCTCTGCCTGAAACGCACTTTAAGAGCATAAAAAATTGAAAATGCCAGTAAAGTGCTGAAAGTTGCAGATATTCATGAAAATGACATCAGACTGTGAAATCAACTATCCTGAGCCACTTTTCTGAAGAAAATCTTTGAAACTATGTGGATTTCACAAAATCCACTTTTGGCCTCCTCTCTGCCTGAAACGCACTTTAAGAGCATAAAAAATTGAAAATGCCAGTAAAGTGCTGAAAGTTGCAGATATTCATGAAAATGACATCAGACTGTGAAATCAACTATCCTGAGCCACTTTTCTGAAGAAAATCTTTGAAACTATGTGGATTTCACAAAATCCACTTTTGGCCTCCTCTCTGCCTGAAACGCACTTTAAGAGCATAAAAAATTGAAAATGCCAGTAAAGTGCTGAAAGTTGCAGATATTCATGAAAATGACATCAGACTGTGAAATCAACTATCCTGAGCCACTTTTCTGAAGAAAATCTTTGAAACTATGTGGATTTCACAAAATCCACTTTTGGCCTCCTCTCTGCCTGAAACGCACTTTAAGAGCATAAAAATTTTGAAAATGCCAGTAAAGTGCTGAAAGTTGCAGATATTCATGAAAATGACATCAGACTGTGAAATCAACTATCCTGAGCCACTTTTCTGAAGAAAATCTTTGAAACTATGTGGATTTCACAAAATCCACTTTTGGCCTCCTCTCTGCCTGAAACGCACTTTAAGAGCATAAAAAATTGAAAATGCCAGTAAAGTGCTGAAAGTTGCAGATATTCATGAAAATGACATCAGACTGTGAAATCAACTATCCTGAGCCACTTTTCTGAAGAAAATCTTTGAAACTATGTGGATTTCACAAAATCCACTTTTGGCCTCCTCTCTGCCTGAAACGCACTTTAAGAGCATAAAAAATTGAAAATGCCAGTAAAGTGCTGAAAGTTGCAGATATTCATGAAAATGACATCAGACTGTGAAATCAACTATCCTGAGCCACTTTTCTGAAGAAAATCTTTGAAACTATGTGGATTTCACAAAATCCACTTTTGGCCTCCTCTCTGCCTGAAACGCACTTTAAGAGCATAAAAATTTTGAAAATGCCAGTAAAGTGCTGAAAGTTGCAGATATTCATGAAAATGACATCAGACTGTGAAATCAACTATCCTGAGCCACTTTTCTGAAGAAAATCTTTGAAACTATGTGGATTTCACAAAATACACTTTTGGCCTCCTCTCTGCCTGAAACGCACTTTAAGAGCATAAAAATTTTGAAAATGCCAGTAAAGTGCTGAAAGTTGCAGATATTCATGAAAATGACATCAGACTGTGAAATCAACTATCCTGAGCCACTTTTCTGAAGAAAATCTTTGAAACTATGTGGATTTCACAAAATCCACTTTTGGCCTCCTCTCTGCCTGAAACGCACTTTAAGAGCATAAAAATTTTGAAAATGCCAGTAAAGTGCTGAAAGTTGCAGATATTCATGAAAATGACATCAGACTGTGAAATCAACTATCCTGAGCCACTTTTCTGAAGAAAATCTTTGAAACTATGTGGATTTCACAAAATCCACTTTTGGCCTCCTCTCTGCCTGAAACGCACTTTAAGAGCATAAAAAATTGAAAATGCCAGTAAAGTGCTGAAAGTTACAGATATTCATGAAAATGACATCAGACTGTGAAATCAACTATCCTGAGCCACTTTTCTGAAGAAAATCTTTGAAACTATGTGGATTTCACAAAATCCACTTTTGGCCTCCTCTCTGCCTGAAACGCACTTTAAGAGCATAAAAATTTTGAAAATGCCAGTAAAGTGCTGAAAGTTGCAGATATTCATGAAAATGACATCAGACTGTGAAATCAACTATCCTGAGCCACTTTTCTGAAGAAAATCTTTGAAACTATGTGGATTTCACAAAATCCACTTTTGGCCTCCTCTCTGCCTGAAACGCACTTTAAGAGCATAAAAAATTGAAAATGCCAGTAAAGTGCTGAAAGTTGCAGATATTCATGAAAATGACATCAGACTGTGAAATCAACTATCCTGAGCCACTTTTCTGAAGAAAATCTTTGAAACTATGTGGATTTCACAAAATCCACTTTTGGCCTCCTCTCTGCCTGAAACGCACTTTAAGAGCATAAAAAATTGAAAATGCCAGTAAAGTGCTGAAAGTTGCAGATATTCATGAAAATGACATCAGACTGTGAAATCAACTATCCTGAGCCACTTTTCTGAAGAAAATCTTTGAAACTATGTGGATTTCACAAAATCCACTTTTGGCCTCCTCTCTGCCTGAAACGCACTTTAAGAGCATAAAAAATTGAAAATGCCAGTAAAGTGCTGAAAGTTGCAGATATTCATGAAAATGACATCAGACTGTGAAATCAACTATCCTGAGCCACTTTTCTGAAGAAAATCTTTGAAACTATGTGGATTTCACAAAATCCACTTTTGGCCTCCTCTCTGCCTGAAACGCACTTTAAGAGCATAAAAATTTTGAAAATGCCAGTAAAGTGCTGAAAGTTGCAGATATTCATGAAAATGACATCAGACTGTGAAATCAACTATCCTGAGCCACTTTTCTGAAGAAAATCTTTGAAACTATGTGGATTTCACAAAATCCACTTTTGGCCTCCTCTCTGCCTGAAACGCACTTTAAGAGCATAAAAAATTGAAAATGCCAGTAAAGTGCTGAAAGTTGCAGATATTCATGAAAATGACATCAGACTGTGAAATCAACTATCCTGAGCCACTTTTCTGAAGAAAATCTTTGAAACTATGTGGATTTCACAAAATCCACTTTTGGCCTCCTCTCTGCCTGAAACGCACTTTAAGAGCATAAAAAATTGAAAATGCCAGTAAAGTGCTGAAAGTTGCAGATATTCATGAAAATGACATCAGACTGTGAAATCAACTATCCTGAGCCACTTTTCTGAAGAAAATCTTTGAAACTATGTGGATTTCACAAAATCCACTTTTGGCCTCCTCTCTGCCTGAAACGCACTTTAAGAGCATAAAAATTTTGAAAATGCCAGTAAAGTGCTGAAAGTTGCAGATATTCATGAAAATGACATCAGACTGTGAAATCAACTATCCTGAGCCACTTTTCTGAAGAAAATCTTTGAAACTATGTGGATTTCACAAAATACACTTTTGGCCTCCTCTCTGCCTGAAACGCACTTTAAGAGCATAAAAATTTTGAAAATGCCAGTAAAGTGCTGAAAGTTGCAGATATTCATGAAAATGACATCAGACTGTGAAATCAACTATCCTGAGCCACTTTTCTGAAGAAAATCTTTGAAACTATGTGGATTTCACAAAATCCACTTTTGGCCTCCTCTCTGCCTGAAACGCACTTTAAGAGCATAAAAATTTTGAAAATGCCAGTAAAGTGCTGAAAGTTGCAGATATTCATGAAAATGACATCAGACTGTGAAATCAACTATCCTGAGCCACTTTTCTGAAGAAAATCTTTGAAACTATGTGGATTTCACAAAATCCACTTTTGGCCTCCTCTCTGCCTGAAACGCACTTTAAGAGCATAAAAAATTGAAAATGCCAGTAAAGTGCTGAAAGTTACAGATATTCATGAAAATGACATCAGACTGTGAAATCAACTATCCTGAGCCACTTTTCTGAAGAAAATCTTTGAAACTATGTGGATTTCACAAAATCCACTTTTGGCCTCCTCTCTGCCTGAAACGCACTTTAAGAGCATAAAAATTTTGAAAATGCCAGTAAAGTGCTGAAAGTTGCAGATATTCATGAAAATGACATCAGACTGTGAAATCAACTATCCTGAGCCACTTTTCTGAAGAAAATCTTTGAAACTATGTGGATTTCACAAAATCCACTTTTGGCCTCCTCTCTGCCTGAAACGCACTTTAAGAGCATAAAAATTTTGAAAATGCCAGTAAAGTGCTGAAAGTTGCAGATATTCATGAAAATGACATCAGACTGTGAAATCAACTATCCTGAGCCACTTTTCTGAAGAAAATCTTTGAAACTATGTGGATTTCACAAAATCCACTTTTGGCCTCCTCTCTGCCTGAAACGCACTTTAAGAGCATAAAAATTTTGAAAATGCCAGTAAAGTGCTGAAAGTTGCAGATATTCATGAAAATGACATCAGACTGTGAAATCAACTATCCTGAGCCACTTTTCTGAAGAAAATCTTTGAAACTATGTGGATTTCACAAAATCCACTTTTGGCCTCCTCTCTGCCTGAAACGCACTTTAAGAGCATAAAAAATTGAAAATGCCAGTAAAGTGCTGAAAGTTGCAGATATTCATGAAAATGACATCAGACTGTGAAATCAACTATCCTGAGCCACTTTTCTGAAGAAAATCTTTGAAACTATGTTTACTTTCACAAAATCCACTTTTGGCCTCCTCTCTGCCTGAAACGCACTTTAAGAGCATAACAAATTGAAAATGCCAGTAAAGTGCTGAAAGTTGCAGATATTCATGAAAATGACATCAGACTGTGAAATCAACTATCCTGAGCCACTTTTCTGAAGAAAATCTTTGAAACTATGTGGATTTCATAAAATCCACTTTTGGCCTCCTCTCTGCCTGAAACGCACTTTAAGAGCATAAAAAATTGAAAATGCCAGTAAAGTGCTGAAAGTTGCAGATATTCATGAAAATGACATCAGACTGTGAAATCAACTATCCTGAGCCACTTTTCTGAAGAAAATCTTTGAAACTATGTTTACTTTCACAAAATCCACTTTTGGCCTCCTCTCTGCCTGAAACGCACTTTAAGAGCATAACAAATTGAAAATGCCAGTAAAGTGCTGAAAGTTGCAGATATTCATGAAAATGACATCAGACTGTGAAATCAACTATCCTGAGCCACTTTTCTGAAGAAAATCTTTGAAACTATGTGGATTTCACAAAATCCACTTTTGGCCTCCTCTCTGCCTGAAACGCACTTTAAGAGCATAAAAATTTTGAAAATGCCAGTAAAGTGCTGAAAGTTGCAGATATTCATGAAAATGACATCAGACTGTGAAATCAACTATCCTGAGCCACTTTTCTGAAGAAAATCTTTGAAACTATGTGGATTTCACAAAATCCACTTTTGGCCTCCTCTCTGCCTGAAACGCACTTTAAGAGCATAAAAATTTTGAAAATGCCAGTAAAGTGCTGAAAGTTGCAGATATTCATGAAAATGACATCAGACTGTGAAATCAACTATCCTGAGCCACTTTTCTGAAGAAAATCTTTGAAACTATGTGGATTTCACAAAATCCACTTTTGGCCTCCTCTCTGCCTGAAACGCACTTTAAGAGCATAAAAAATTGAAAATGCCAGTAAAGTGCTGAAAGTTGCAGATATTCATGAAAATGACATCAGACTGTGAAATCAACTATCCTGAGCCACTTTTCTGAAGAAAATCTTTGAAACTATGTTTACTTTCACAAAATCCACTTTTGGCCTCCTCTCTGCCTGAAACGCACTTTAAGAGCATAACAAATTGAAAATGCCAGTAAAGTGCTGAAAGTTGCAGATATTCATGAAAATGACATCAGACTGTGAAATCAACTATCCTGAGCCACTTTTCTGAAGAAAATCTTTGAAACTATGTGGATTTCATAAAATCCACTTTTGGCCTCCTCTCTGCCTGAAACGCACTTTAAGAGCATAAAAAATTGAAAATGCCAGTAAAGTGCTGAAAGTTGCAGATATTCATGAAAATGACATCAGACTGTGAAATCAACTATCCTGAGCCACTTTTCTGAAGAAAATCTTTGAAACTATGTTTACTTTCACAAAATCCACTTTTGGCCTCCTCTCTGCCTGAAACGCACTTTAAGAGCATAACAAATTGAAAATGCCAGTAAAGTGCTGAAAGTTGCAGATATTCATGAAAATGACATCAGACTGTGAAATCAACTATCCTGAGCCACTTTTCTGAAGAAAATCTTTGAAACTATGTGGATTTCACAAAATCCACTTTTGGCCTCCTCTCTGCCTGAAACGCACTTTAAGAGCATAAAAAATTGAAAATGCCAGTAAAGTGCTGAAAGTTGCAGATATTCATGAAAATGACATCAGACTGTGAAATCAACTATCCTGAGCCACTTTTCTGAAGAAAATCTTTGAAACTATGTGGATTTCACAAAATCCACTTTTGGCCTCCTCTCTGCCTGAAACGCACTTTAAGAGCATAAAAAATTGAAAATGCCAGTAAAGTGCTGAAAGTTGCAGATAT
This sequence comes from Ophthalmolycus amberensis, assembly GCA_024529925.1. Classification (NCBI taxonomy): domain Eukaryota; kingdom Metazoa; phylum Chordata; class Actinopteri; order Perciformes; family Zoarcidae; genus Ophthalmolycus; species Ophthalmolycus amberensis. The sequence continues at coordinate 36,781 of JAFEUB010001780.1, forward strand.
TCATGAAAATGACATCAGACTGTGAAATCAACTATCCTGAGCCACTTTTCTGAAGAAAATCTTTGAAACTATGTGGATTTCACAAAATCCACTTTTGGCCTCCTCTCTGCCTGAAACGCACTTTACAGTTTTTCTCAATTGCTAAAACACTAAAACCCATTGGCTGAACAAAGTTCTCAGTTGCCTGAACTCATTTAGCTAATTGTGCAGTCTGTTGTCAATACCTTAAACTATTTCACATGGTAAAACACAATTTGCAGATCTCACTTAGACTTTTCAGCAAAACTCTAAACACATTCTCAGTCTCAAAACACATTCTGCACTCCAATGCACATGTCATCCATACTGGTAAACACAAGTGGCAACAATCAAATACAAATAGAGAACACATGTCATTGATTGAACACAATCACTCAAAATTGATTTCACTTGTATCAAATGATGTGACACAACCAATATAAGCCAGTTGAGAGAGCAAACAGGTGGTTGAAGGTGGGAAGGAGAAAGTCTGAGAATGGATAGAAGAAACAATGTGAGAGGACGAGGACGAGGACGAGGACAAGTGCGTATGCGAGGTGGGCGATGAGGAGGAGGAAGAGGAGGAGGGCAAGAAACTGGAAGAGGAAGACAAAGAGTGGAAATATCTGATGAAATTCGAGCAACAGTCATAGACCATAGTCCACGGACTGACAATGAGGGAAGCAGGACTTAGAGTGCACCCCAATTTGAGCCGATTTTCTGTGTCCACCATAGCAAGGACATTCAGAGAAGAACAGGTACAGTATGCTACTGTATTTTTGTAATTGAAAATTGACTGTACTACACTACAAATGTCTATTGAAACAGCTGCATATAAAGTTCATCACTGTATGTATTGTACTGCATGAATATTTTTTGTAACTGCACATCTACTTTTTGTAGAACTGCAAGGCTGCCACATGCAGGTGGAAGGAGAGCTATATTCACTCAGGAGCAAGAGACCGTTATAGTGGGCATGGTCCTTCAAGATAATTTAATACGACTCAGAGAAATCCAGGAACGAGTGATACAAGACAACACACATTTCCAGGGAATCGACAGTGTGAGCATTTCCACAATTGCCGTGTCCTCCATCGTAACAGGATACGAATGAAACAAGTATACAGAGTACCTTTTGAGCGCAACTCACCAAGGGTGAAAGAAGTGCGAGCTCAGTATGTGCAAGTAAGTGTACATTCAGACACATTTACTGTAATCCAGATTGTCTACAGTACTGCCACATACTATGTGAATGACATTACTCTTCAGTACATACAATGTATGTGAATCAGAAGTGCATACAGTAGGCCTAATTGAACTCTACAATATAGCACTGTCTCTGTACAACTTACTAAATTCTACATACATTATATTGTATTCCTACACAGACAATATTTGACTTGGAATCCTTGGACAGACCCCATGAGTTAATCTTTGTCGATGAAGCAGGCTTCAATCTAACAAAGAGGAGAAGGAGAGGCCGAAACGTGATTGGACAGCGGGCCATTGTTGAAGTCCCTGGTCAACGAGGTGGCAATGTCACAATCTGTGCTGCTATCAGCAACCATGGTGTTCTACATCACCATGTTACACTCGGGCCATATAACACCCAGCATCTTCTAAGATTTCTGGCCAATCTAAGAGATATTTTATTTGAGCAGCAGGGTCAGGAGCTAAATGAGAATCCCATTCCCACCTATGTGATAGTGCTGGACAATGTCAGTTTCCACCGAGCTGCTCAGGTAAGGGAATGGTTTAACATCAATGGTCAGTT
>JAFEUB010001784.1:0-21894 GCA_024529925.1 Ophthalmolycus amberensis
TCGTGCTCTTCCGCCTTTGGCTGCTGCTCAATGTCATTATTTTGGGTCGACTCGACATCGTTTTCGTGCTCTTCCACCTTTGGCTGCTGCTCAATGTCATTATTTTGGGTCGACTCGACATCGTTTTCGTGCTCTTCCGCCTTTGGCTGCTGCTCAATGTCATTATTTTGGGTCGACTCGACATCGTTTTCGTGCTCTTCCACCTTCGTGCTGCTGCTCAATGTCATTATTTCGGGTCGACTCGACATGGTTTTCGTGCTCTTCCGCCTTTGGCTGCTGCTCAATGTCATTATTTTGGGTCGACTCGACATCGTTTTCGTGCTCTTCCGCCTTTGGCTGCTGCTCAATGTCATTCTTTTTGGTCGACTCGACATGGTTTTCGTGCTCTTCCGCCTTTGGCTGCTGCTCAATGTCATTATTTTTGGTCGACTCGACATGGTTTTCGTGCTCTTCCGCCTTTGGCTGCTGATCAATGTCATTATTTTTGGTCGACTCGACATGGTTTTCGTGCTCTTCCGCCTTTGGCTGCTGCTCAATGTCATTATTTTGGGTCGACTCGACATCGTTTTCGTGCTCTTCCGCCTTTGGCTGCTGCTCAATGTCATTATTTTTGGTCGACTCGACATGGTTTTCGTGCTCTTCCGCCTTTGGCTGCTGCTCAATGTCATTATTTTTTGGTCGACTCGACATGGTTTTCGTGCTCTTCCGCCTTTGGCTGCTGCTCAATGTCATTATTTTTTGGTCGACTCGACATGGTTTTCGTGCTCTTCCGCCTTTGGCTGCTGCTCAATGTCATTATTTTTTGGTCGACTCGACATGGTTTTCGTGCTCTTCCGCCTTTGGCTGCTGCTCAATGTCATTATTTTGGGTCGACTCGACATGGTTTTCGTGCTCTTCCGCCTTTGGCTGCTGCTCAATGTCATTATTTTGGGTCGACTCGACATGGTTTTCGTGCTCTTCCGCCTTTGGCTGCTGCTCAATGTCATTATTTTGGGTCGACTCGACATGGTTTTCGTGCTCTTCCGCCTTTGGCTGCTGCTCAATGTCATTATTTTGGGTCGACTCGACATGGTTTTCGTGCTCTTCCGCCTTTGGCTGCTGCTCAATGTCATTATTTTGGGTCGACTCGACATGGTTTTCGTGGCTCTTCCGCCTTTGGCTGCTGCTCAATGTCATTATTTTTTGTCGACTCGACATGGTTTTCGTGCTCTTCCACCTTCGGCTGCAGTTCAATGTCATTATTTTGGGTCGACTCGACCTCGCTCTCTTGCCCTTCCACCTTCGGCTGCAGTTCAGTGTCATTATTTTGGGTCGACTCGACCTCGCTCTCGTGCCCTTCCACCTTCGGCTGCAGTAGTTCAGTGTCATTATTTTGGGTCGACTCGACCTCGCTCTCGTGCCCTTCCGCCTTTGGCTGCTGCTCAATGTCATTATTTTGGGTCGACTCTACATCGTTTTCGTAATCTTCCACCTTTGGCTGCTGCTCAATGTCATTATTTTGGGTCGACTCGACATCGTTTTCGTGCTCTTCCGCCTTTGGCTGCTGCTCAATGTCATTATTTTTGGTCGACACGACATCGTTTTCGTGCTCTTTCACCTTTGGCTGCTGCTCAATGTCATTATTTTGCGTCGACTCGACATCGTTTTCGTGCTCTTCCACCTTCGTGCTGCTGCTCAATGTCATTATTTCGGGTCGACTCGACATGGTTTTCGTGCTCTTCCGCCTTTGGCTGCTGCTCAATGTCATTATTTCGGGTCGACTCGACATCGTTTTCGTGCTCTTCCGCCTTTGGCTGCTGCTCAGTGTCATTATTTTGGGTCGACTCGACCTCGCTCTCGTGCCCTTCCACCTTCGGCTGCAGTTCAGTGTCATAAGTTTGGGTTGACTCGACATCGTTCTCGTGCTCTTCCACCTTTGGCTGCAGTTCAATGTCATTATTTTGGGTCGACTCGACCTCGCTCTCTTGCCCTTCCACCTTCGGCTGCAGTTCAGTGTCATTATTTTGGGTCGACTCGACCTCGCTCTCGTGCCCTTCCACCTTCGGCTGCAGTAGTTCAGTGTCATTATTTTGGGTCGACTCGACCTCACTCTCGTGCCCTTCCGCCTTTGGCTGCTGCTCAATGTCATTATTTTGGGTCGACTCTACATCGTTTTCGTGCTCTTCCACCTTTGGCTGCTGCTCAATGTCATTATTTTGGGTCGACTCTACATCGTTTTCGTGCTCTTCCACCTTTGGCTGCTGCTCAATGTCATTATTTTGGGTCGACTCGACATCGTTTTCGTGCTCTTCCACCTTCGTGCTGCTGCTCAATGTCATTATTTCGGGTCGACTCGACATGGTTTTCGTGCTCTTCCGCCTTTGGCTGCTGCTCAATGTCATTATTTTGGGTCGACTCGACATCGTTTTCGTGCTCTTCCGCCTTTGGCTGCTGCTCAATGTCATTCTTTTTTTGTCGACTCGACATGGTTTTCGTGCTCTTCCGCCTTTGGCTGCTGCTCAATGTCATTATTTTTTTGTCGACTCGACATGGTTTTCGTGCGCTTCCGCCTTTGGCTGCTGATCAATGTCATTCTTTTTTTGTCGACTCGACATGGTTTTCGTGCTCTTCCGCCTTTGGCTGCTGCTCAATGTCATTATTTTTTTGTCGATTCGACATGGTTTTCGTGCTCTTCCGCCTTTGGCTGCTGCTCAATGTCATTATTTTGGGTCGACTCGACATGGTTTTCGTGCTCTTCCGCCTTTGGCTGCTGCTCAATGTCATTATTTTGGGTCGACTCGACATGGTTTTCGTGCTCTTCCGCCTTTGGCTGCTGCTCAATGTCATTATTTTGGGTCGACTCGACATGGTTTTCGTGCTCTTCCGCCTTTGGCTGCTGCTCAATGTCATTATTTTGGGTCGACTCGACATGGTTTTCGTGCTCTTCCGCCTTTGGCTGCTGCTCAATGTCATTATTTTGGGTCGACTCGACATGGTTTTCGTGGTCTTCCGCCTTTGGCTGCTGCTCAATGTCATTATTTTTTTGTCGACTCGACATGGTTTTCGTGCTCTTCCGCCTTTGGCTGCTGCTCAATGTCATTATTTTGCGTCGACTCGACATCGTTTTCGTGCTCTTCCACCTTCGTGCTGCTGCTCAATGTCATTATTTCGGGTCGACTCGACATGGTTTTCGTGCTCTTCCGCCTTTGGCTGCTGCTCAATGTCATTATTTCGGGTCGACTCGACATGGTTTTCGTGCTCTTCCGCCTTTGGCTGCTGCTCAATGTCATTATTTTGGGTCGACTCGACATCGTTTTCGTGCTCTTCCGCCTTTGGCTGCTGCTCAGTGTCATTATTTTGGGTCGACTCGACCTCGCTCTCGTGCCCTTCCACCTTCGGCTGCAGTTCAGTGTCATAAGTTTGGGTTGACTCGACATCGTTCTCGTGCTCTTCCACCTTTGGCTGCAGTTCAATGTCATTATTTTGGGTCGACTCGACCTCGCTCTCTTGCCCTTCCACCTTCGGCTGCAGTTCAGTGTCATTATTTTGGGTCGACTCGACCTCGCTCTCGTGCCCTTCCACCTTCGGCTGCAGTAGTTCAGTGTCATTATTTTGGGTCGACTCGACCTCACTCTCGTGCCCTTCCGCCTTTGGCTGCTGCTCAATGTCATTATTTTGGGTCGACTCTACATCGTTTTCGTGCTCTTCCACCTTTGGCTGCTGCTCAATGTCATTATTTTGGGTAGACTCGACATCGTTTTCGTGCTCTTCCGCCTTTGGCTGCTGCTCAATGTCATTCTTTTTTGGTCGACTCGACATCGTTTTCGTGCTCTTTCACCTTTGGCTGCTGCTCAATGTCATTATTTTGGGTCGACTCGACATCGTTTTCGTGCTCTTCCGCCTTTGGCTGCTGCTCAATGTCATTATTTTGGGTCGACTCGACATCGTTTTCGTGCTCTTCCACCTTCGTGCTGCTGCTCAATGTCATTATTTCGGGTCGACTCGACATGGTTTTCGTGCTCTTCCGCCTTTGGCTGCTGCTCAATGTCATTATTTTGGGTCGACTCGACATCGTTTTCGTGCTCTTCCGCCTTTGGCTGCTGCTCAATGTCATTCTTTTTTTGTCGACTCGACATGGTTTTCGTGCTCTTCCGCCTTTGGCTGCTGCTCAATGTCATTATTTTTTTGTCGACTCGACATGGTTTTCGTGCGCTTCCGCCTTTGGCTGCTGATCAATGTCATTCTTTTTTTGTCGACTCGACATGGTTTTCGTGCTCTTCCGCCTTTGGCTGCTGCTCAATGTCATTATTTTTTTGTCGATTCGACATGGTTTTCGTGCTCTTCCGCCTTTGGCTGCTGCTCAATGTCATTATTTTGGGTCGACTCGACATGGTTTTCGTGCTCTTCCGCCTTTGGCTGCTGCTCAATGTCATTATTTTGGGTCGACTCGACATGGTTTTCGTGCTCTTCCGCCTTTGGCTGCTGCTCAATGTCATTATTTTGGGTCGACTCGACATGGTTTTCGTGCTCTTCCGCCTTTGGCTGCTGCTCAATGTCATTATTTTGGGTCGACTCGACATGGTTTTCGTGCTCTTCCGCCTTTGGCTGCTGCTCAATGTCATTATTTTGGGTCGACTCGACATGGTTTTCGTGGTCTTCCGCCTTTGGCTGCTGCTCAATGTCATTATTTTTTGTCGACTCGACATGGTTTTCGTGCTCTTCCGCCTTTGGCTGCTGCTCAATGTCATTATTTTGCGTCGACTCGACATCGTTTTCGTGCTCTTCCACCTTCGTGCTGCTGCTCAATGTCATTATTTTCGGGTCGACTCGACATGGTTTTCGTGCTCTTCCGCCTTTGGCTGCTGCTCAATGTCATTATTTTCGGGTCGACTCGACATGGTTTTCGTGCTCTTCCGCCTTTGGCTGCTGCTCAATGTCATTATTTTGGGTCGACTCGACATCGTTTTCGTGCTCTTCCGCCTTTGGCTGCTGCTCAGTGTCATTATTTTGGGTCGACTCGACCTCGCTCTCGTGCCCTTCCACCTTCGGCTGCAGTTCAGTGTCATAAGTTTGGGTTGACTCGACATCGTTCTCGTGCTCTTCCACCTTTGGCTGCGGTTCAATGTCATTATTTTGGGTCGACTCGACCTCGCTCTCGTGCCCTTCCACCTTCGGCTGCAGTAGTTCAGTGTCATTATTTTGGGTCGACTCGACCTCGCTCTCGTGCCCTTCCACCTTCGGCTGCTGTTCAATGTCATTATTTTGGGTCGACTCTACATAGTTTTCGTGCTCTTCCGCCTTTGGCTGCTGCTCAATGTCATTATTTTGGGTCGACTCGACATCGTTTTCGTGCTCTTCCGCCTTTCGGCTGCTGCTCAATGTCATTATTTTGGGTCGACTCGACATGGTTTTCGTGCTCTTCCGCCTTTGGCTGCTGCTCAATGTCATTATTTTCGGGTCGACTCGACATCGTTTTCCGTGCTCTTCCGCCTTTGGCTGCTGCTCAAGTGTCATTAGTTTTGGGTCGACTCGACCTCGCTCTCGTGCCCTTCCACCTTCGGCTGCAGTTCAGTGTCATTATTTTGGGTCGACTCGACCTCGCTCTCGTGCCCTTCCACCTTCGGCTGCAGTTCAGTGTCATTATTTTGGGTCGACTCGACCTCGCTCTCGTGCCCTTCCACCTTCGGCTGCAGTAGTTCAGTGTCATTATTTGGGTCGACTCGACCTCGCTCTCGTGCCCTTCCACCTTCGGCTGCTGTTCAATGTCATTATTTTGGGTCGACTCTACATAATTTTCGTGCTCTTCCGCCTTCGGCTGCTGCTCAATGTCATTATTTTGGGTCGACTCGACATCGTTTTCGTGCTCTTCCGCCTTCGGCTGCTGCTCAATGTCATTATTTTGGGTCGACTCGACCTCGCTCTCGTGCCCTTCCACCTTCGGTTGCAGTTCAGTGTCATTATTTTGGGTCGACTCTACCTCGCTCTCGTGCCCTTCCACCTTCGGCTGCAGTTCAGTGTCATTATTTTGGGTCGACTCGACATCGCTCTCGTGCCCTTCCACCTTCGGCTGCAGTAGTTCAGTGTCATTATTTTGGGTCGACTCGACCTCGCTTCTCGTGCCTCTTCCACCTTCGGCTGCATGCTCAGTGTCATTATTTTGGGTCGACTCGACATCGCTTCTCGTGCTCTTCCACCTTTGGCTGCTGCTCAATGTCATTATTTTGGGTCGACTCTACATCGTTTTCGTGCTCTTCCACCTTTGGCTGCTGCTCAATGTCATTATTTTGGGTCGACTCGACATCGTTTTCGTGCTCTTCCGCCTTTGGCTGCTGCTCAATGTCATTATTTTGGGTCGACTCGACATCGCTTTCGTGCCTCTTCCGCCTTTGGCTGCTGCTCAATGTCATTATTTTGGGTCGACTCGACATCGCTTCTCGTGCTCTTCCACCTTCGGCTGCAGTAGCTCAGTGTCATTATTTTGGGTCGACTCGACATCGCTTCTCGTGCCCTTCCACCTTCGGCTGCTATTCAATGTCATTATTTTGGGTCGACTCTACATAATTTTCGTGCTCTTCCGCCTTCGGCTGCTGCTCAATGTCTTATTTTTTGGGTCGACTCGACATCGTTTTCGTGCTCTTCCGCCTTCGGCTGCTGCTCAATGTCATTATTTTGGGTCGACTCGACCTCGCTCTCGTGCCCTTCCACCTTCGGTTGCAGTTCAGTGTCATTATTTTGGGTCGACTCTACCTCGCTCTCGTGCCCTTCCACCTTCGGCTGCAGTTCAGTGTCATTATTTTGGGTCGACTCGACATCGCTCTCGTGCCCTTCCACCTTTGGCTGCAGTAGTTCAGTGTCATTATTTTGGGTCGACTCGACCTCGCTCTCGTGCCCTTCCACCTTCGGCTGCAGTTCAGTGTCATTATTTTGGGTCGACTCGACCTCGCTCTCGTGCCCTTCCACCTTCGGCTGCTGCTCAATGTCATTATTTTGGGTCGACTCTACATCGTTTTCGTGCTCTTCCACCTTTGGCTGCTGCTCAATGTCATTATTTTGGGTCGACTCGACATCGTTTTCGTGCTCTTCCGCCTTTGGCTGCTGCTCAATGTCATTCTTTTTTGGTCGACTCGACATCGTTTTCGTGCTCTTCCGCCTTTGGCTGCTGCTCAATGTCATTATTTTGGGTCGACTCGACATCGTTTTCGTGCTCTTCCGCCTTTGGCTGCTGCTCAATGTCATTATTTTGGGTCGACTCGACATCGTTTTCGTGCTCTTCCGTCTTTGGCTGCTGCTCAAGTGTCATTGTTTTGGGTCGACTCGACCTCGCTCTTCGTGCCCTTCCACCTTCGGCTGCAGTTCAGTGTCATTATTTTGGGTCGACTCGACATCGTTCTCGTGCTCTTCCACCTTTGGCTGCTGCTCAATGTCATTATTTTGGGTCGACTCGACATGGTTTTCGTGCTCTTCCACCTTTGGCTGCTGCTCAATGTCATTATTTTGGGTCGACTCGACATCGTTTTCGTGCTCTTCCGCCTTTGGCTGCTGCTCAGTGTCATTATTTTGGGTCGACTCGACCTCGCTCTCGTGCCCTTCCACCTTCGGCTGCAGTTCAGTGTCATAAGTTTGGGTTGACTCGACATCGTTCTCGTGCTCTTCCACCTTTGGCTGCAGTAGTTCAGTGTCATTATTTTGGGTCGACTCGACCTCGCTCTCGTGCCCTTCCACCTTTGGCTGCTGCTCAATGTCATTCTTTTTGGTCGACTCGACATCGTTTTCGTGCTCTTTCACCTTTGGCTGCTGCTCAATGTCATTATTTTGGGTCGACTCGACATCGTTTTCGTGCTCTTCCGCCTTTGGCTGCTGCTCAATGTCATTATTTTGGGTCGACTCGACATCGTTTTCGTGCTCTTCCACCTTCGTGCTGCTGCTCAATGTCATTATTTCGGGTCGACTCGACATGGTTTTCGTGCTCTTCCGCCTTTGGCTGCTGCTCAATGTCATTATTTCGGGTCGACTCGACATGGTTTTCGTGCTCTTCCGCCTTTGGCTGCTGCTCAATGTCATTATTTTGGGTCGACTCGACATCGTTTTCGTGCTCTTCCGCCTTTGGCTGCTGCTCAAGTGTCATTATTTTGGGTCGACTCGACATCGTTCTCGTGCTCTTCCAGCCTTGGCTGCATGCTCAATGTCATTATTTTGGGTCGACTCGACCTCGCTTCTCGTGCCTCTTCCACCTTCGGCTGCTAGCTCAGTGTCATTATTTTGGGTCGACTCGACATCGCTCTTCGTGCCTCTTCCACCTTTGGCTGCTGCTCAATGTCATTATTTTGGGTCGACTCGACATAGTTTTCGTGCTCTTCCGCCTTTGGCTGCTGCTCAATGTCATTATTTTTGGGTCGACTCGACATCGTTTTCGTGCTCTTCCGCCTTTGGCTGCTGCTCAATGTCATTATTTTGGGTCGACTCGACCTCGCTCTCGTGCCCTTCCACCTTCGGCTGCAGTTCAGTGTCATTATTTTGGGTCGACTCGACATCGTTCTCGTGCCCTTCCACCTTCGGCTGCAGTTCAGTGTCATTATTTTGGGTCGACTCGACATCGCTCTCGTGCCCTTCCACCTTTGGCTGCAGTAGTTCAGTGTCATTATTTTGGGTCGACTCGACCTCGCTCTCGTGCCCTTCCACCTTCGGCTGCAGTTCAGTGTCATTATTTTGGGTCGACTCGACCTCGCTCTCGTGCCCTTCCACCTTCGGCTGCTGCTCAATGTCATTATTTTGGGTCGACTCTACATCGTTTTCGTGCTCTTCCACCTTTGGCTGCTGCTCAATGTCATTATTTTGGGTCGACTCGACATCGTTTTCGTGCTCTTCCGCCTTTGGCTGCTGCTCAATGTCATTCTTTTTTGGTCGACTCGACATCGTTTTCGTGCTCTTCCGCCTTTGGCTGCTGCTCAATGTCATTATTTTGGGTCAACTCGACATCGTTTTCGTGCTCTTCCGCCTTTGGCTGCTGCTCAGTGTCATTATTTTGGGTCGACTCGACATCGTTTTCCTGCTCTTCCGTCTTTGGCTGCTGCTCAGTGTCATTGTTTTGGGTCGACTCGACCTCGCTCTCGTGCCCTTCCACCTTCGGCTGCAGTTCAGTGTCATTATTTTGGGTCGACTCGACCTCGCTCTCGTGCTCTTCCACCTTTGGCTGCTGCTCAATGTCATTATTTTGGGTCGACTCGACATGGTTTTCGTGCTCTTCCACCTTTGGCTGCTGCTCAATGTCATTATTTTGGGTCGACTCGACATCGTTTTCGTGCTCTTCCGCCTTTGGCTGCTGCTCAGTGTCATTATTTTGGGTCGACTCGACCTCGCTCTCGTGCCCTTCCACCTTCGGCTGCAGTTCAGTGTCATAAGTTTGGGTTGACTCGACATCGTTCTCGTGCTCTTCCACCTTTGGCTGCAGTAGTTCAGTGTCATTATTTTGGGTCGACTCGACCTCGCTCTCGTGCCCTTCCACCTTTGGCTGCTGCTCAATGTCATTATTTTGGGTCGACTCGACATCGTTTTCGTGCTCTTCCGCCTTTGGCTGCTGCTCAATGTCATTCTTTTTGGTCGACTCGACATCGTTTTCGTGCTCTTTCGCCTTTGGCTGCTGCTCAATGTCATTATTTTGGGTCGACTCGACATCGTTTTCGTGCTCTTCCGCCTTTGGCTGCTGCTCAATGTCATTATTTTGGGTCGACTCGACATCGTTTTCGTGCTCTTCCACCTTCGTGCTGCTGCTCAATGTCATTATTTTCGGGTCGACTCGACATGGTTTTCGTGCTCTTCCGCCTTTGGCTGCTGCTCAATGTCATTATTTCGGGTCGACTCGACATGGTTTTCGTGCTCTTCCGCCTTTGGCTGCTGCTCAATGTCATTATTTTGGGTCGACTCGACATCGTTTTCGTGCTCTTCCACCTTCGTGCTGCTGCTCAATGTCATTATTTCGGGTCGACTCGACATGGTTTTCGTGCTCTTCCGCCTTTGGCTGCTGCTCAATGTCATTATTTCGGGTCGACTCGACATGGTTTTCGTGCTCTTCCGCCTTTGGCTGCTGCTCAATGTCATTATTTCGGGTCGACTCGACCTCGCTCTCGTGCCCTTCCACCTTCGGCTGCAGTTCAGTGTCATAAGTTTGGGTTGACTCGACATCGTTCTCGTGCTCTTCCACCTTCGGCTGCAGTTCAATGTCATTATTTTGGGTCGACTCGACCTCGCTCTCTTGCCCTTCCACCTTCGGCTGCAGTTCAGTGTCATTATTTTGGGTCGACTCGACCTCGCTCTCGTGCCCTTCCACCTTCGGCTGCAGTAGTTCAGTGTCATTATTTTGGGTCGACTCGACCTCGCTCTCGTGCCCTTCCGCCTTTGGCTGCTGCTCAATGTCATTATTTTGGGTCGACTCTACATCGTTTTCGTAATCTTCCACCTTTGGCTGCTGCTCAATGTCATTATTTTGGGTCGACTCGACATCGTTTTCGTGCTCTTCCGCCTTTGGCTGCTGCTCAATGTCATTATTTTTTGGTCGACTCGACATCGTTTTCGTGCTCTTTCACCTTTGGCTGCTGCTCAATGTCATTATTTTGCGTCGACTCGACATCGTTTTCGTGCTCTTCCGCCTTTGGCTGCTGCTCAATGTCATTATTTTGGGTCGACTCGACATCGTTTTCGTGCTCTTCCACCTTCGTGCTGCTGCTCAATGTCATTATTTCGGGTCGACTCGACATGGTTTTCGTGCTCTTCCGCCTTTGGCTGCTGCTCAATGTCATTATTTCGGGTCGACTCGACATGGTTTTCGTGCTCTTCCGCCTTTGGCTGCTGCTCAATGTCATTATTTCGGGTCGACTCGACATCGTTTTCCTGCTCTTCCGTCTTTGGCTGCTGCTCAGTGTCATTAGTTTTGGGTCGACTCGACCTCGCTCTCGTGCCCTTCCACCTTCGGCTGCAGTTCAGTGTCATTATTTTGGGTCGACTCGACCTCGCTCTCGTGCCCTTCCACCTTCGGCTGCAGTTCAGTGTCATTATTTTGGGTCGACTCGACCTCGCTCTCGTGCCCTTCCACCTTCGGCTGCAGTAGTTCAGTGTCATTATTTGGGTCGACTCGACCTCGCTCTCGTGCCCTTCCACCTTCGGCTGCTGTTCAATGTCATTATTTTGGGTCGACTCTACATAATTTTCGTGCTCTTCCGCCTTCGGCTGCTGCTCAATGTCATTATTTTGGGTCGACTCGACATCGTTTTCGTGCTCTTCCGCCTTCGGCTGCTGCTCAATGTCATTATTTTGGGTCGACTCGACCTCGCTCTCGTGCCCTTCCACCTTCGGTTGCAGTTCAGTGTCATTATTTTGGGTCGACTCTACCTCGCTCTCGTGCCCTTCCACCTTCGGCTGCAGTTCAGTGTCATTATTTTGGGTCGACTCGACATCGCTCTCGTGCCCTTCCACCTTCGGCTGCAGTAGTTCAGTGTCATTATTTTGGGTCGACTCGACCTCGCTCTCGTGCCCTTCCACCTTCGGCTGCATGCTCAATGTCATTATTTTGGGTCGACTCGACATCGTTTTCGTGCTCTTCCACCTTCGGCTGCTGCTCAATGTCATTATTTTGGGTCGACTCGACATCGTTTTCGTGCTCTTCCGCCTTTGGCTGCTGCTCAATGTCATTATTTTGGGTCGACTCGACATCGTTTTCGTGCTCTTCCGCCTTTGGCTGCTGCTCAGTGTCATTATTTTGGGTCGACTCGACCTCGCTCTTCGTGCCCTTCCACCTTCGGCTGCAGTTCAGTGTCATTATTTTGGGTCGACTCGACCTCGCTTCTCGTGCCCTTCCACCTTCGGCTGCAGTAGTTCAGTGTCATTATTTTGGGTCGACTCGATCTCGCTCTTCGTGCCCTTCCACCTTCGGCTGCTGCTCAATGTCATTATTTTGGGTCGACTCTACATAGTTTTCGTGCTCTTCCGCCTTTGGCTGCTGCTCAATGTCATTATTTTTGGGTCGACTCGACATCGTTTTCGTGCTCTTCCGCCTTCGGCTGCTGCTCAATGTCATTATTTTGGGTCGACTCGACCTCGCTTCTCGTGCCCTTCCACCTTCGGTTGCAGGCTCAGTGTCATTATTTTGGGTCGACTCTACCTCGCTCTCGTGCCCTTCCACCTTCGGCTGCAGTTCAGTGTCATTATTTTGGGTCGACTCGACATCGCTCTCGTGCCCTTCCACCTTTGGCTGCAGTAGTTCAGTGTCATTATTTTGGGTCGACTCGACCTCGCTCTCGTGCCCTTCCACCTTCGGCTGCAGTTCAGTGTCATTATTTTGGGTCGACTCGACCTCGCTCTCGTGCCCTTCCACCTTCGGCTGCTGCTCAATGTCATTATTTCGGGTCGACTCTACATCGTTTTCGTGCTCTTCCGTCTTTGGCTGCTGCTCAGTGTCATTGTTTTGGGTCGACTCGACCTCGCTCTCGTGCCCTTCCACCTTCGGCTGCAGTTCAGTGTCATTATTTTGGGTCGACTCGACCTCGCTCTCGTGCCCTTCCACCTTCGGCTGCAGTTAGTGTCATTATTTTGGGTCGACTCGACCTCGCTCTCGTGCCCTTCCACCTTCGGCTGCAGTAGTTCAGTGTCATTATTTGGGTCGACTCGACCTCGCTCTCGTGCCCTTCCACCTTCGGCTGCTGTTCAATGTCATTATTTTGGGTCGACTCTACATAATTTTCGTGCTCTTCCGCCTTCGGCTGCTGCTCAATGTCATTATTTTGGGTCGACTCGACATCGTTTTCGTGCTCTTCCGCCTTCGGCTGCTGCTCAATGTCATTATTTTGGGTCGACTCGACCTCGCTCTCGTGCCCTTCCACCTTCGGTTGCAGTTCAGTGTCATTATTTTGGGTCGACTCTACCTCGCTCTCGTGCCCTTCCACCTTCGGCTGCAGTTCAGTGTCATTATTTTGGGTCGACTCGACATCGCTCTCGTGCCCTTCCACCTTCGGCTGCAGTAGTTCAGTGTCATTATTTTGGGTCGACTCGACCTCGCTCTCGTGCCCTTCCACCTTCGGCTGCAGTTCAGTGTCATTATTTTGGGTCGACTCGACCTCGCTCTCGTGCCCTTCCACCTTCGGCTGCTGCTCAATGTCATTATTTTGGGTCGACTCTACATCGTTTTCGTGCTCTTCCACCTTTGGCTGCTGCTCAATGTCATTATTTTGGGTCGACTCGACATCGTTTTCGTGCTCTTCCGTCTTTGGCTGCTGCTCAGTGTCATTGTTTTGGGTCGACTCGACCTCGCTCTCGTGCCCTTCCACCTTCGGCTGCAGTTCAGTGTCATTATTTTGGGTCGACTCGACCTCGCTCTCGTGCCCTTCCACCTTCGGCTGCAGTAGTTCAGTGTCATTATTTGGGTCGACTCGACCTCGCTCTCGTGCCCTTCCACCTTCGGCTGCTATTCAATGTCATTATTTTGGGTCGACTCTACATAATTTTCGTGCTCTTCCGCCTTCGGCTGCTGCTCAATGTCTTATTTTTTGGGTCGACTCGACATCGTTTTCGTGCTCTTCCGCCTTCGGCTGCTGCTCAATGTCATTATTTTGGGTCGACTCGACCTCGCTCTCGTGCCCTTCCACCTTCGGTTGCAGGTCAGTGTCATTATTTTGGGTCGACTCTACCTCGCTCTCGTGCCCTTCCACCTTCGGCTGCAGTTCAGTGTCATTATTTTGGGTCGACTCGACATCGCTCTCGTGCCCTTCCACCTTTGGCTGCAGTAGTTCAGTGTCATTATTTTGGGTCGACTCGACCTCGCTCTCGTGCCCTTCCACCTTCGGCTGCAGTTCAGTGTCATTATTTTGGGTCGACTCGACCTCGCTCTCGTGCCCTTCCACCTTCGGCTGCTGCTCAATGTCATTATTTTGGGTCGACTCTACATCGTTTTCGTGCTCTTCCACCTTTGGCTGCTGCTCAATGTCATTATTTTGGGTCGACTCGACATCGTTTTCGTGCTCTTCCGCCTTTGGCTGCTGCTCAATGTCATTCTTTTTTGGTCGACTCGACATCGTTTTCGTGCTCTTCCGCCTTTGGCTGCTGCTCAATGTCATTATTTTGGGTCAACTCGACATCGTTTTCGTGCTCTTCCGCCTTTGGCTGCTGCTCAGTGTCATTATTTTGGGTCGACTCGACATCGTTTTCCTGCTCTTCCGTCTTTGGCTGCTGCTCAGTGTCATTGTTTTGGGTCGACTCGACCTCGCTCTCGTGCCCTTCCACCTTCGGCTGCAGGTCAGTGTCATTATTTTGGGTCGACTCGACCTCGCTCTCGTGCTCTTCCACCTTTGGCTGCTGCTCAATGTCATTATTTTGGGTCGACTCGACATGGTTTTCGTGCTCTTCCACCTTTGGCTGCTGCTCAATGTCATTATTTTGGGTCGACTCGACATCGTTTTCGTGCTCTTCCGCCTTTGGCTGCTGCTCAGTGTCATTATTTTGGGTCGACTCGACCTCGCTCTCGTGCCCTTCCACCTTCGGCTGCAGTTCAGTGTCATAAGTTTGGGTTGACTCGACATCGTTCTCGTGCTCTTCCACCTTTGGCTGCAGTAGTTCAGTGTCATTATTTTGGGTCGACTCGACCTCGCTCTCGTGCCCTTCCACCTTTGGCTGCTGCTCAATGTCATTATTTTGGGTCGACTCGACATCGTTTTCGTGCTCTTCCGCCTTTGGCTGCTGCTCAATGTCATTCTTTTTTGGTCGACTCGACATCGTTTTCGTGCTCTTTCACCTTTGGCTGCTGCTCAATGTCATTATTTTGGGTCGACTCGACATCGTTTTCGTGCTCTTCCGCCTTTGGCTGCTGCTCAATGTCATTATTTTGGGTCGACTCGACATCGTTTTCGTGCTCTTCCACCTTCGTGCTGCTGCTCAATGTCATTATTTCGGGTCGACTCGACATGGTTTTCGTGCTCTTCCGCCTTTGGCTGCTGCTCAATGTCATTATTTCGGGTCGACTCGACATGGTTTTCGTGCTCTTCCGCCTTTGGCTGCTGCTCAATGTCATTATTTTGGGTCCACTCGACATCGTTTTCGTGCTCTTCCGCCTTTGGCTGCTGCTCAGTGTCATTATTTTTGGTCGACTCGACATCGTTTTCCTGCTCTTCCGTCTTTGGCTGCTGCTCAGTGTCATTGTTTTGGGTCGACTCGACCTCGCTCTCGTGCCCTTCCACCTTCGGCTGCAGTTCAGTGTCATTATTTTGGGTCGACTCGACCTCGCTCTCGTGCTCTTCCACCTTTGGCTGCTGCTCAATGTCATTATTTTGGGTCGACTCGACATGGTTTTCGTGCTCTTCCACCTTTGGCTGCTGCTCAATGTCATTATTTTGGGTCGACTCGACATCGTTTTCGTGCTCTTCCGCCTTTGGCTGCTGCTCAGTGTCATTATTTTGGGTCGACTCGACCTCGCTCTCGTGCCCTTCCACCTTCGGCTGCAGTTCAGTGTCATAAGTTTGGGTTGACTCGACATCGTTCTCGTGCTCTTCCACCTTTGGCTGCAGTAGTTCAGTGTCATTATTTTGGGTCGACTCGACCTCGCTCTCGTGCCCTTCCACCTTTGGCTGCTGCTCAATGTCATTATTTTGGGTCGACTCGACATCGTTTTCGTGCTCTTCCGCCTTTGGCTGCTGCTCAATGTCATTCTTTTTTGGTCGACTCGACATCGTTTTCGTGCTCTTTCACCTTTGGCTGCTGCTCAATGTCATTATTTTGGGTCGACTCGACATCGTTTTCGTGCTCTTCCGCCTTTGGCTGCTGCTCAATGTCATTATTTTGGGTCGACTCGACATCGTTTTCGTGCTCTTCCACCTTCGTGCTGCTGCTCAATGTCATTATTTTGGGTCGACTCGACATGGTTTTCGTGCTCTTCCGCCTTTGGCTGCTGCTCAATGTCATTATTTCGGGTCGACTCGACATGGTTTTCGTGCTCTTCCGCCTTTGGCTGCTGCTCAATGTCATTATTTCGGGTCGACTCGACATGGTTTTCGTGCTCTTCCGCCTTTGGCTGCTGCTCAATGTCATTATTTCGGGTCGACTCGACATCGTTTTCGTGCTCTTCCGCCTTTGGCTGCTGCTCAATGTCATTATTTTGGGTCGACTCGACATCGTTTTCGTGCTCTTCCGCCTTTGGCTGCTGCTCAATGTCATTATTTCGGGTCGACTCGGGTCCGCCTTTGGCTGCTGCTCAATGTCATTATTTTTTTGTCGACTCGACATCGTTTTCGTGCGCTTCCGCCTTTGGCTGCTGATCAATGTCATTCTTTTTTTGTCGACTCGACATGGTTTTCGTGCTCTTCCGCCTTTGGCTGCTGCTCAATGTCATTCTTTTTTTGTCGATTCGACATGGTTTTTGTGCTCTTCCGCCTTTGGCTGCTGCTCAATGTCATTATTTTGGGTCGACTCGACATCGTTTTCGTGCTCTTCCGCCTTTGGCTGCTGCTCAATGTCATTATTTTGGGTCGACTCGACATCGTTTTCCTGCTCTTCCGTCTTTGGCTGCTGCTCAGTGTCATTGTTTTGGGTCGACTCGACCTCGCTCTCGTGCCCTTCCACCTTCGGCTGCAGTTCAGTGTCATTATTTTGGGTCGACTCGACCTCGCTCTCGTGCTCTTCCACCTTTGGCTGCTGCTCAATGTCATTATTTTGGGTCGACTCGACATGGTTTTCGTGCTCTTCCACCTTTGGCTGCTGCTCAATGTCATTATTTTGGGTCGACTCGACATCGTTTTCGTGCTCTTCCGCCTTTGGCTGCTGCTCAATGTCATTATTTTGGGTCGACTCGACATCGTTTTCGTGCTCTTCCGCCTTTGGCTGCTGCTCAGTGTCATTATTTTGGGTCGACTCGACCTCGCTCTCGTGCCCTTCCACCTTCGGCTGCAGTTCAGTGTCATAAGTTTGGGTTGACTCGACATCGTTCTCGTGCTCTTCCACCTTTGGCTGCAGTAGTTCAGTGTCATTATTTTGGGTCGACTCGACCTCGCTCTCGTGCCCTTCCACCTTTGGCTGCTGCTCAATGTCATTATTTTGGGTCGACTCGACATCGTTTTCGTGCTCTTCCGCCTTTGGCTGCTGCTCAATGTCATTCTTTTTTGGTCGACTCGACATCGTTTTCGTGCTCTTTCACCTTTGGCTGCTGCTCAATGTCATTATTTTGGGTCGACTCGACATCGTTTTCGTGCTCTTCCGCCTTTGGCTGCTGCTCAATGTCATTATTTTGGGTCGACTCGACATCGTTTTCGTGCTCTTCCACCTTCGTGCTGCTGCTCAATGTCATTATTTCGGGTCGACTCGACATGGTTTTCGTGCTCTTCCGCCTTTGGCTGCTGCTCAATGTCATTATTTCGGGTCGACTCGACATGGTTTTCGTGCTCTTCCGCCTTTGGCTGCTGCTCAATGTCATTATTTCGGGTCGACTCGACATGGTTTTCGTGCTCTTCCGCCTTTGGCTGCTGCTCAATGTCATTATTTCGGGTCGACTCGACATCGTTTTCGTGCTCTTCCGCCTTTGGCTGCTGCTCAATGTCATTATTTTGGGTCGACTCGACATCGTTTTCGTGCTCTTCCGCCTTTGGCTGCTGCTCAATGTCATTATTTCGGGTCGACTCGGGTCCGCCTTTGGCTGCTGCTCAATGTCATTATTTTTTTGTCGACTCGACATCGTTTTCGTGCGCTTCCGCCTTTGGCTGCTGATCAATGTCATTCTTTTTTTGTCGACTCGACATGGTTTTCGTGCTCTTCCGCCTTTGGCTGCTGCTCAATGTCATTCTTTTTTTGTCGATTCGACATGGTTTTTGTGCTCTTCCGCCTTTGGCTGCTGCTCAATGTCATTATTTTGGGTCGACTCGACATCGTTTTCGTGCTCTTCCGCCTTTGGCTGCTGCTCAATGTCATTATTTTGGGTCGACTCGACATCGTTTTCCTGCTCTTCCGTCTTTGGCTGCTGCTCAGTGTCATTGTTTTGGGTCGACTCGACCTCGCTCTCGTGCCCTTCCACCTTCGGCTGCAGTTCAGTGTCATTATTTTGGGTCGACTCAACCTCGCTCTCGTGCTCTTCCACCTTTGGCTGCTGCTCAATGTCATTATTTTGGGTCGACTCGACATGGTTTTCGTGCTCTTCCACCTTTGGCTGCTGCTCAATGTCATTATTTTGGGTCGACTCGACATCGTTTTCGTGCTCTTCCGCCTTTGGCTGCTGCTCAATGTCATTATTTTGGGTCGACTCGACATCGTTTTCGTGCCCTTCCACCTTCGGCTGCAGTTCAGTGTCATAAGTTTGGGTTGACTCGACATCGTTCTCGTGCTCTTCCACCTTTGGCTGCAGTAGTTCAGTGTCATTATTTTGGGTCGACTCGACCTCGCTCTCGTGCCCTTCCACCTTTGGCTGCTGCTCAATGTCATTATTTTGGGTCGACTCGACATCGTTTTCGTGCTCTTCCGCCTTTGGCTGCTGCTCAATGTCATTCTTTTTGGTCGACTCGACATCGTTTTCGTGCTCTTTCACCTTTGGCTGCTGCTCAATGTCATTATTTTGGGTCGACTCGACATCGTTTTCGTGCTCTTCCGCCTTTGGCTGCTGCTCAATGTCATTATTTTGGGTCGACTCGACATCGTTTTCGTGCTCTTCCACCTTCGTGCTGCTGCTCAATGTCATTATTTTGGGTCGACTCGACATGGTTTTCGTGCTCTTCCGCCTTTGGCTGCTGCTCAATGTCATTATTTCGGGTCGACTCGACATGGTTTTCGTGCTCTTCCGCCTTTGGCTGCTGCTCAATGTCATTATTTTCGGGTCGACTCGACATGGTTTTCGTGCTCTTCCGCCTTTGGCTGCTGCTCAATGTCATTATTTCGGGTCGACTCGACATCGTTTTCGTGCTCTTCCGCCTTTGGCTGCTGCTCAATGTCATTATTTTGGGTCGACTCGACATCGTTTTCGTGCTCTTCCGCCTTTGGCTGCTGCTCAATGTCATTATTTTCGGGTCGACTCGACCTCGTTCGTGCTCTTCCGCCTTTGGCTGCTGCTCAATGTCATTATTTTGGGTCGACTCGACATCGTTTTCGTGCTCTTCCGCCTTTGGCTGCTGCTCAATGTCATTCTTTTTTGGTCGACTCGACATCGTTTTCGTGCTCTTCACCTTTGGCTGCTGCTCAATGTCATTATTTTGGGTCGACTCGACATCGTTTTCGTGCTCTTCCGCCTTTGGCTGCTGCTCAATGTCATTATTTTGGGTCGACTCGACATCGTTTTCGTGCTCTTCCACCTTCGTGCTGCTGCTCAATGTCATTATTTCGGGTCGACTCGACATCGTTTTCGTGCTCTTCCGCCTTTGGCTGCTGCTCAATGTCATTATTTTGGGTCGACTCGACATCGTTTTCGTGCTCTTCCGCCTTTGGCTGCTGCTCAATGTCATTATTTCGGGTCGACTCGGGTCCGCCTTTGGCTGCTGCTCAATGTCATTATTTTTTTGTCGACTCGACATCGTTTTCGTGCGCTTCCGCCTTTGGCTGCTGATCAATGTCATTCTTTTTTTGTCGACTCGACATGGTTTTCGTGCTCTTCCGCCTTTGGCTGCTGCTCAATGTCATTCTTTTTTGTCGATTCGACATGGTTTTTGTGCTCTTCCGCCTTTGGCTGCTGCTCAATGTCATTATTTTGGGTCGACTCGACATCGTTTTCGTGCTCTTCCGCCTTTGGCTGCTGCTCAATGTCATTATTTTGGGTCGACTCGACATCGTTTTCCTGCTCTTCCGTCTTTGGCTGCTGCTCAGTGTCATTGTTTTGGGTCGACTCGACCTCGCTCTCGTGCCCTTCCACCTTCGGCTGCAGTTCAGTGTCATTATTTTGGGTCGACTCGACCTCGCTCTCGTGCTCTTCCACCTTTGGCTGCTGCTCAATGTCATTATTTTGGGTCGACTCGACATGGTTTTCGTGCTCTTCCACCTTTGGCTGCTGCTCAATGTCATTATTTTGGGTCGACTCGACATCGTTTTCGTGCTCTTCCGCCTTTGGCTGCTGCTCAATGTCATTATTTTGGGTCGACTCGACATCGTTTTCGTGCTCTTCCGCCTTTGGCTGCTGCTCAGTGTCATTATTTTGGGTCGACTCGACCTCGCTCTCGTGCCCTTCCACCTTCGGCTGCAGTTCAGTGTCATAAGTTTGGGTTGACTCGACATCGTTCTCGTGCTCTTCCACCTTTGGCTGCAGTAGTTCAGTGTCATTATTTTGGGTCGACTCGACCTCGCTCTCGTGCCCTTCCACCTTTGGCTGCTGCTCAATGTCATTATTTTGGGTCGACTCGACATCGTTTTCGTGCTCTTCCGCCTTTGGCTGCTGCTCAATGTCATTCTTTTTTGGTCGACTCGACATCGTTTTCGTGCTCTTTCACCTTTGGCTGCTGCTCAATGTCATTATTTTGGGTCGACTCGACATCGTTTTCGTGCTCTTCCGCCTTTGGCTGCTGCTCAATGTCATTATTTTGGGTCGACTCGACATCGTTTTCGTGCTCTTCCACCTTCGTGCTGCTGCTCAATGTCATTATTTCGGGTCGACTCGACATGGTTTTCGTGCTCTTCCGCCTTTGGCTGCTGCTCAATGTCATTATTTCGGGTCGACTCGACATGGTTTTCGTGCTCTTCCGCCTTTGGCTGCTGCTCAATGTCATTATTTCGGGTCGACTCGACATGGTTTTCGTGCTCTTCCGCCTTTGGCTGCTGCTCAATGTCATTATTTCGGGTCGACTCGACATCGTTTTCGTGCTCTTCCGCCTTTGGCTGCTGCTCAATGTCATTATTTTGGGTCGACTCGACATCGTTTTCGTGCTCTTCCGCCTTTGGCTGCTGCTCAATGTCATTATTTCGGGTCGACTCGGGTCCGCCTTTGGCTGCTGCTCAATGTCATTATTTTTTTGTCGACTCGACATCGTTTTCGTGCGCTTCCGCCTTTGGCTGCTGATCAATGTCATTCTTTTTTTGTCGACTCGACATGGTTTTCGTGCTCTTCCGCCTTTGGCTGCTGCTCAATGTCATTCTTTTTTGGTCGACTCGACATGGTTTTCGTGCTCTTCCGCCTTTGGCTGCTGCTCAATGTCATTATTTTGGGTCGACTCGACATCGTTTTCGTGCTCTTCCGCCTTTGGCTGCTGCTCAATGTCATTATTTTGGGTCGACTCGACATCGTTTTCCTGCTCTTCCGTCTTTGGCTGCTGCTCAGTGTCATTAGTTTTGGGTCGACTCGACCTCGCTCTCGTGCCCTTCCACCTTCGGCTGCAGTTCAGTGTCATTATTTTGGGTCGACTCGACCTCGCTCTCGTGCTCTTCCACCTTTGGCTGCTGCTCAATGTCATTATTTTGGGTCGACTCGACATGGTTTTCGTGCTCTTCCACCTTTGGCTGCTGCTCAATGTCATTATTTTGGGTCGACTCGACATCGTTTTCGTGCTCTTCCGCCTTTGGCTGCTGCTCAATGTCATTATTTTGGGTCGACTCGACATCGTTTTCGTGCCCTTCCACCTTCGGCTGCAGTTCAGTGTCATAAGTTTGGGTTGACTCGACATCGTTCTCGTGCTCTTCCACCTTTGGCTGCAGTAGTTCAGTGTCATTATTTTGGGTCGACTCGACCTCGCTCTCGTGCCCTTCCACCTTTGGCTGCTGCTCAATGTCATTATTTTGGGTCGACTCGACATCGTTTTCGTGCTCTTCCGCCTTTGGCTGCTGCTCAATGTCATTCTTTTTTGGTCGACTCGACATCGTTTTCGTGCTCTTTCACCTTTGGCTGCTGCTCAATGTCATTATTTTGGGTCGACTCGACATCGTTTTCGTGCTCTTCCGCCTTTGGCTGCTGCTCAATGTCATTATTTTGGGTCGACTCGACATCGTTTT
>JAFEUB010001776.1:0-15732 GCA_024529925.1 Ophthalmolycus amberensis
TCAAAGATAATTGTTTTCAGTGTATTTTCAGTGATTTCATGTCACTTTCAAAATATCTGCAACTCAGACTTTTCAAATTTTAAAATTTTTATGCTCTTAAAGTGCGTTTCAGGCAGAGAGGAGGCCAAAAGTGGATTTTGTGAAATCCACATAGTTTCAAAGATTTTCTTCAGAAAAGTGGCTCAGGATAGTTGATTTCACAGTCTGATGTCATTTTCATGAATATCTGCAACTTTCAGCACTTTACTGGCATTTTCAATTTTTTATGCTCTTAAAGTGCGTTTCAGGCAGAGAGGAGGCCAAAAGTGGATTTTGTGAAATCCACATAGTTTCAAAGATTTTCTTCAGAAAAGTGGCTCAGGATAGTTGATTTCACAGTCTGATGTCATTTTCATGAATATCTGCAACTTTCAGCACTTTACTGGCATTTTCAATTTTTATGCTCTTAAAGTGCGTTTCAGGCAGAGAGGAGGCCAAAAGTGGATTTTGTGAAATCCACATAGTTTCAAAGATTTTCTTCAGAAAAGTGGCTCAGGATAGTTGATTTCACAGTCTGATGTCATTTTCATGAATATCTGCAACTTTCAGCACTTTACTGGCATTTTCAATTTTTATGCTCTTAAAGTGCGTTTCAGGCAGAGAGGAGGCCAAAAGTGGATTTTGTGAAATCCACATAGTTTCAAAGATTTTCTTCAGAAAAGTGGCTCAGGATAGTTGATTTCACAGTCTGATGTCATTTTCATGAATATCTGCAACTTTCAGCACTTTACTGGCATTTTCAATTTTTTATGCTCTTAAAGTGCGTTTCAGGCAGAGAGGAGGCCAAAAGTGGATTTTGTGAAATCCACATAGTTTCAAAGATTTTCTTCAGAAAAGTGGCTCAGGATAGTTGATTTCACAGTCTGATGTCATTTTCATGAATATCTGCAACTTTCAGCACTTTACTGGCATTTTCAAATTTTTATGCTCTTAAAGTGCGTTTCAGGCAGAGAGGAGGCCAAAAGTGGATTTTGTGAAATCCACATAGTTTCAAAGATTTTCTTCAGAAAAGTGGCTCAGGATAGTTGATTTCACAGTCTGATGTCATTTTCATGAATATCTGCAACTTTCAGCACTTTACTGGCATTTTCAATTTTTTATGCTCTTAAAGTGCGTTTCAGGCAGAGAGGAGGCCAAAAGTGGATTTTGTGAAATCCACATAGTTTCAAAGATTTTCTTCAGAAAAGTGGCTCAGGATAGTTGATTTCACAGTCTGATGTCATTTTCATGAATATCTGCAACTTTCAGCACTTTACTGGCATTTTCAATTTTTTATGCTCTTAAAGTGCGTTTCAGGCAGAGAGGAGGCCAAAAGTGGATTTTGTGAAATCCACATAGTTTCAAAGATTTTCTTCAGAAAAGTGGCTCAGGATAGTTGATTTCACAGTCTGATGTCATTTTCATGAATATCTGCAACTTTCAGCACTTTACTGGCATTTTCAATTTTTTATGCTCTTAAAGTGCGTTTCAGGCAGAGAGGAGGCCAAAAGTGGATTTTGTGAAATCCACATAGTTTCAAAGATTTTCTTCAGAAAAGTGGCTCAGGATAGTTGATTTCACAGTCTGATGTCATTTTCATGAATATCTGCAACTTTCAGCACTTTACTGGCATTTTCAATTTTTATGCTCTTAAAGTGCGTTTCAGGCAGAGAGGAGGCCAAAAGTGGATTTTGTGAAATCCACATAGTTTCAAAGATTTTCTTCAGAAAAGTGGCTCAGGATAGTTGATTTCACAGTCTGATGTCATTTTCATGAATATCTGCAACTTTCAGCACTTTACTGGCATTTTCAATTTTTTATGCTCTTAAAGTGCGTTTCAGGCAGAGAGGAGGCCAAAAGTGGATTTTGTGAAATCCACATAGTTTCAAAGATTTTCTTCAGAAAAGTGGCTCAGGATAGTTGATTTCACAGTCTGATGTCATTTTCATGAATATCTGCAACTTTCAGCACTTTACTGGCATTTTCAAATTTTTTATGCTCTTAAAGTGCGTTTCAGGCAGAGAGGAGGCCAAAAGTGGATTTTGTGAAATCCACATAGTTTCAAAGATTTTCTTCAGAAAAGTGGCTCAGGATAGTTGATTTCACAGTCTGATGTCATTTTCATGAATATCTGCAACTTTCAGCACTTTACTGGCATTTTCAATTTTTTATGCTCTTAAAGTGCGTTTCAGGCAGAGAGGAGGCCAAAAGTGGATTTTGTGAAATCCACATAGTTTCAAAGATTTTCTTCAGAAAAGTGGCTCAGGATAGTTGATTTCACAGTCTGATGTCATTTTCATGAATATCTGCAACTTTCAGCACTTTACTGGCATTTTCAATTTTTATGCTCTTAAAGTGCGTTTCAGGCAGAGAGGAGGCCAAAAGTGGATTTTGTGAAATCCACATAGTTTCAAAGATTTTCTTCAGAAAAGTGGCTCAGGATAGTTGATTTCACAGTCTGATGTCATTTTCATGAATATCTGCAACTTTCAGCACTTTACTGGCATTTTCAATTTTTTATGCTCTTAAAGTGCGTTTCAGGCAGAGAGGAGGCCAAAAGTGGATTTTGTGAAATCCACATAGTTTCAAAGATTTTCTTCAGAAAAGTGGCTCAGGATAGTTGATTTCACAGTCTGATGTCATTTTCATGAATATCTGCAACTTTCAGCACTTTACTGGCATTTTCAATTTTTATGCTCTTAAAGTGCGTTTCAGGCAGAGAGGAGGCCAAAAGTGGATTTTGTGAAATCCACATAGTTTCAAAGATTTTCTTCAGAAAAGTGGCTCAGGATAGTTGATTTCACAGTCTGATGTCATTTTCATGAATATCTGCAACTTTCAGCACTTTACTGGCATTTTCAATTTTTATGCTCTTAAAGTGCGTTTCAGGCAGAGAGGAGGCCAAAAGTGGATTTTGTGAAATCCACATAGTTTCAAAGATTTTCTTCAGAAAAGTGGCTCAGGATAGTTGATTTCACAGTCTGATGTCATTTTCATGAATATCTGCAACTTTCAGCACTTTACTGGCATTTTCAATTTTTATGCTCTTAAAGTGCGTTTCAGGCAGAGAGGAGGCCAAAAGTGGATTTTGTGAAATCCACATAGTTTCAAAGATTTTCTTCAGAAAAGTGGCTCAGGATAGTTGATTTCACAGTCTGATGTCATTTTCATGAATATCTGCAACTTTCAGCACTTTACTGGCATTTTCAATTTTTTATGCTCTTAAAGTGCGTTTCAGGCAGAGAGGAGGCCAAAAGTGGATTTTGTGAAATCCACATAGTTTCAAAGATTTTCTTCAGAAAAGTGGCTCAGGATAGTTGATTTCACAGTCTGATGTCATTTTCATGAATATCTGCAACTTTCAGCACTTTACTGGCATTTTCAAAATTTTTATGCTCTTAAAGTGCGTTTCAGGCAGAGAGGAGGCCAAAAGTGGATTTTGTGAAATCCACATAGTTTCAAAGATTTTCTTCAGAAAAGTGGCTCAGGATAGTTGATTTCACAGTCTGATGTCATTTTCATGAATATCTGCAACTTTCAGCACTTTACTGGCATTTTCAAATTTTTATGCTCTTAAAGTGCGTTTCAGGCAGAGAGGAGGCCAAAAGTGGATTTTGTGAAATCCACATAGTTTCAAAGATTTTCTTCAGAAAAGTGGCTCAGGATAGTTGATTTCACAGTCTGATGTCATTTTCATGAATATCTGCAACTTTCAGCACTTTACTGGCATTTTCAAATTTTTATGCTCTTAAAGTGCGTTTCAGGCAGAGAGGAGGCCAAAAGTGGATTTTGTGAAATCCACATAGTTTCAAAGATTTTCTTCAGAAAAGTGGCTCAGGATAGTTGATTTCACAGTCTGATGTCATTTTCATGAATATCTGCAACTTTCAGCACTTTACTGGCATTTTCAAATTTTTATGCTCTTAAAGTGCGTTTCAGGCAGAGAGGAGGCCAAAAGTGGATTTTGTGAAATCCACATAGTTTCAAAGATTTTCTTCAGAAAAGTGGCTCAGGATAGTTGATTTCACAGTCTGATGTCATTTTCATGAATATCTGCAACTTTCAGCACTTTACTGGCATTTTCAAAATTTTTATGCTCTTAAAGTGCGTTTCAGGCAGAGAGGAGGCCAAAAGTGGATTTTGTGAAATCCACATAGTTTCAAAGATTTTCTTCAGAAAAGTGGCTCAGGATAGTTGATTTCACAGTCTGATGTCATTTTCATGAATATCTGCAACTTTCAGCACTTTACTGGCATTTTCAATTTTTATGCTCTTAAAGTGCGTTTCAGGCAGAGAGGAGGCCAAAAGTGGATTTTGTGAAATCCACATAGTTTCAAAGATTTTCTTCAGAAAAGTGGCTCAGGATAGTTGATTTCACAGTCTGATGTCATTTTCATGAATATCTGCAACTTTCAGCACTTTACTGGCATTTTCAAATTTTTATGCTCTTAAAGTGCGTTTCAGGCAGAGAGGAGGCCAAAAGTGGATTTTGTGAAATCCACATAGTTTCAAAGATTTTCTTCAGAAAAGTGGCTCAGGATAGTTGATTTCACAGTCTGATGTCATTTTCATGAATATCTGCAACTTTCAGCACTTTACTGGCATTTTCAATTTTTATGCTCTTAAAGTGCGTTTCAGGCAGAGAGGAGGCCAAAAGTGGATTTTGTGAAATCCACATAGTTTCAAAGATTTTCTTCAGAAAAGTGGCTCAGGATAGTTGATTTCACAGTCTGATGTCATTTTCATGAATATCTGCAACTTTCAGCACTTTACTGGCATTTTCAATTTTTATGCTCTTAAAGTGCGTTTCAGGCAGAGAGGAGGCCAAAAGTGGATTTTGTGAAATCCACATAGTTTCAAAGATTTTCTTCAGAAAAGTGGCTCAGGATAGTTGATTTCACAGTCTGATGTCATTTTCATGAATATCTGCAACTTTCAGCACTTTACTGGCATTTTCAATTTTTTATGCTCTTAAAGTGCGTTTCAGGCAGAGAGGAGGCCAAAAGTGGATTTTGTGAAATCCACATAGTTTCAAAGATTTTCTTCAGAAAAGTGGCTCAGGATAGTTGATTTCACAGTCTGATGTCATTTTCATGAATATCTGCAACTTTCAGCACTTTACTGGCATTTTCAATTTTTATGCTCTTAAAGTGCGTTTCAGGCAGAGAGGAGGCCAAAAGTGGATTTTGTGAAATCCACATAGTTTCAAAGATTTTCTTCAGAAAAGTGGCTCAGGATAGTTGATTTCACAGTCTGATGTCATTTTCATGAATATCTGCAACTTTCAGCACTTTACTGGCATTTTCAATTTTTATGCTCTTAAAGTGCGTTTCAGGCAGAGAGGAGGCCAAAAGTGGATTTTGTGAAATCCACATAGTTTCAAAGATTTTCTTCAGAAAAGTGGCTCAGGATAGTTGATTTCACAGTCTGATGTCATTTTCATGAATATCTGCAACTTTCAGCACTTTACTGGCATTTTCAATTTTTATGCTCTTAAAGTGCGTTTCAGGCAGAGAGGAGGCCAAAAGTGGATTTTGTGAAATCCACATAGTTTCAAAGATTTTCTTCAGAAAAGTGGCTCAGGATAGTTGATTTCACAGTCTGATGTCATTTTCATGAATATCTGCAACTTTCAGCACTTTACTGGCATTTTCAATTTTTATGCTCTTAAAGTGCGTTTCAGGCAGAGAGGAGGCCAAAAGTGGATTTTGTGAAATCCACATAGTTTCAAAGATTTTCTTCAGAAAAGTGGCTCAGGATAGTTGATTTCACAGTCTGATGTCATTTTCATGAATATCTGCAACTTTCAGCACTTTACTGGCATTTTCAATTTTTTATGCTCTTAAAGTGCGTTTCAGGCAGAGAGGAGGCCAAAAGTGGATTTTGTGAAATCCACATAGTTTCAAAGATTTTCTTCAGAAAAGTGGCTCAGGATAGTTGATTTCACAGTCTGATGTCATTTTCATGAATATCTGCAACTTTCAGCACTTTACTGGCATTTTCAATTTTTTATGCTCTTAAAGTGCGTTTCAGGCAGAGAGGAGGCCAAAAGTGGATTTTGTGAAATCCACATAGTTTCAAAGATTTTCTTCAGAAAAGTGGCTCAGGATAGTTGATTTCACAGTCTGATGTCATTTTCATGAATATCTGCAACTTTCAGCACTTTACTGGCATTTTCAATTTTTATGCTCTTAAAGTGCGTTTCAGGCAGAGAGGAGGCCAAAAGTGGATTTTGTGAAATCCACATAGTTTCAAAGATTTTCTTCAGAAAAGTGGCTCAGGATAGTTGATTTCACAGTCTGATGTCATTTTCATGAATATCTGCAACTTTCAGCACTTTACTGGCATTTTCAATTTTTTATGCTCTTAAAGTGCGTTTCAGGCAGAGAGGAGGCCAAAAGTGGATTTTGTGAAATCCACATAGTTTCAAAGATTTTCTTCAGAAAAGTGGCTCAGGATAGTTGATTTCACAGTCTGATGTCATTTTCATGAATATCTGCAACTTTCAGCACTTTACTGGCATTTTCAATTTTTTATGCTCTTAAAGTGCGTTTCAGGCAGAGAGGAGGCCAAAAGTGGATTTTGTGAAATCCACATAGTTTCAAAGATTTTCTTCAGAAAAGTGGCTCAGGATAGTTGATTTCACAGTCTGATGTCATTTTCATGAATATCTGCAACTTTCAGCACTTTACTGGCATTTTCAATTTTTATGCTCTTAAAGTGCGTTTCAGGCAGAGAGGAGGCCAAAAGTGGATTTTGTGAAATCCACATAGTTTCAAAGATTTTCTTCAGAAAAGTGGCTCAGGATAGTTGATTTCACAGTCTGATGTCATTTTCATGAATATCTGCAACTTTCAGCACTTTACTGGCATTTTCAAATTTTTATGCTCTTAAAGTGCGTTTCAGGCAGAGAGGAGGCCAAAAGTGGATTTTGTGAAATCCACATAGTTTCAAAGATTTTCTTCAGAAAAGTGGCTCAGGATAGTTGATTTCACAGTCTGATGTCATTTTCATGAATATCTGCAACTTTCAGCACTTTACTGGCATTTTCAATTTTTTATGCTCTTAAAGTGCGTTTCAGGCAGAGAGGAGGCCAAAAGTGGATTTTGTGAAATCCACATAGTTTCAAAGATTTTCTTCAGAAAAGTGGCTCAGGATAGTTGATTTCACAGTCTGATGTCATTTTCATGAATATCTGCAACTTTCAGCACTTTACTGGCATTTTCAATTTTTTATGCTCTTAAAGTGCGTTTCAGGCAGAGAGGAGGCCAAAAGTGGATTTTGTGAAATCCACATAGTTTCAAAGATTTTCTTCAGAAAAGTGGCTCAGGATAGTTGATTTCACAGTCTGATGTCATTTTCATGAATATCTGCAACTTTCAGCACTTTACTGGCATTTTCAATTTTTTATGCTCTTAAAGTGCGTTTCAGGCAGAGAGGAGGCCAAAAGTGGATTTTGTGAAATCCACATAGTTTCAAAGATTTTCTTCAGAAAAGTGGCTCAGGATAGTTGATTTCACAGTCTGATGTCATTTTCATGAATATCTGCAACTTTCAGCACTTTACTGGCATTTTCAATTTTTTATGCTCTTAAAGTGCGTTTCAGGCAGAGAGGAGGCCAAAAGTGGATTTTGTGAAATCCACATAGTTTCAAAGATTTTCTTCAGAAAAGTGGCTCAGGATAGTTGATTTCACAGTCTGATGTCATTTTCATGAATATCTGCAACTTTCAGCACTTTACTGGCATTTTCAATTTTTTATGCTCTTAAAGTGCGTTTCAGGCAGAGAGGAGGCCAAAAGTGGATTTTGTGAAATCCACATAGTTTCAAAGATTTTCTTCAGAAAAGTGGCTCAGGATAGTTGATTTCACAGTCTGATGTCATTTTCATGAATATCTGCAACTTTCAGCACTTTACTGGCATTTTCAAATTTTTATGCTCTTAAAGTGCGTTTCAGGCAGAGAGGAGGCCAAAAGTGGATTTTGTGAAATCCACATAGTTTCAAAGATTTTCTTCAGAAAAGTGGCTCAGGATAGTTGATTTCACAGTCTGATGTCATTTTCATGAATATCTGCAACTTTCAGCACTTTACTGGCATTTTCAATTTTTTATGCTCTTAAAGTGCGTTTCAGGCAGAGAGGAGGCCAAAAGTGGATTTTGTGAAATCCACATAGTTTCAAAGATTTTCTTCAGAAAAGTGGCTCAGGATAGTTGATTTCACAGTCTGATGTCATTTTCATGAATATCTGCAACTTTCAGCACTTTACTGGCATTTTCAAAATTTTTATGCTCTTAAAGTGCGTTTCAGGCAGAGAGGAGGCCAAAAGTGGATTTTGTGAAATCCACATAGTTTCAAAGATTTTCTTCAGAAAAGTGGCTCAGGATAGTTGATTTCACAGTCTGATGTCATTTTCATGAATATCTGCAACTTTCAGCACTTTACTGGCATTTTCAATTTTTTATGCTCTTAAAGTGCGTTTCAGGCAGAGAGGAGGCCAAAAGTGGATTTTGTGAAATCCACATAGTTTCAAAGATTTTCTTCAGAAAAGTGGCTCAGGATAGTTGATTTCACAGTCTGATGTCATTTTCATGAATATCTGCAACTTTCAGCACTTTACTGGCATTTTCAATTTTTTATGCTCTTAAAGTGCGTTTCAGGCAGAGAGGAGGCCAAAAGTGGATTTTGTGAAATCCACATAGTTTCAAAGATTTTCTTCAGAAAAGTGGCTCAGGATAGTTGATTTCACAGTCTGATGTCATTTTCATGAATATCTGCAACTTTCAGCACTTTACTGGCATTTTCAATTTTTATGCTCTTAAAGTGCGTTTCAGGCAGAGAGGAGGCCAAAAGTGGATTTTGTGAAATCCACATAGTTTCAAAGATTTTCTTCAGAAAAGTGGCTCAGGATAGTTGATTTCACAGTCTGATGTCATTTTCATGAATATCTGCAACTTTCAGCACTTTACTGGCATTTTCAATTTTTTATGCTCTTAAAGTGCGTTTCAGGCAGAGAGGAGGCCAAAAGTGGATTTTGTGAAATCCACATAGTTTCAAAGATTTTCTTCAGAAAAGTGGCTCAGGATAGTTGATTTCACAGTCTGATGTCATTTTCATGAATATCTGCAACTTTCAGCACTTTACTGGCATTTTCAATTTTTTATGCTCTTAAAGTGCGTTTCAGGCAGAGAGGAGGCCAAAAGTGGATTTTGTGAAATCCACATAGTTTCAAAGATTTTCTTCAGAAAAGTGGCTCAGGATAGTTGATTTCACAGTCTGATGTCATTTTCATGAATATCTGCAACTTTCAGCACTTTACTGGCATTTTCAAAATTTTTATGCTCTTAAAGTGCGTTTCAGGCAGAGAGGAGGCCAAAAGTGGATTTTGTGAAATCCACATAGTTTCAAAGATTTTCTTCAGAAAAGTGGCTCAGGATAGTTGATTTCACAGTCTGATGTCATTTTCATGAATATCTGCAACTTTCAGCACTTTACTGGCATTTTCAATTTTTTATGCTCTTAAAGTGCGTTTCAGGCAGAGAGGAGGCCAAAAGTGGATTTTGTGAAATCCACATAGTTTCAAAGATTTTCTTCAGAAAAGTGGCTCAGGATAGTTGATTTCACAGTCTGATGTCATTTTCATGAATATCTGCAACTTTCAGCACTTTACTGGCATTTTCAATTTTTTATGCTCTTAAAGTGCGTTTCAGGCAGAGAGGAGGCCAAAAGTGGATTTTGTGAAATCCACATAGTTTCAAAGATTTTCTTCAGAAAAGTGGCTCAGGATAGTTGATTTCACAGTCTGATGTCATTTTCATGAATATCTGCAACTTTCAGCACTTTACTGGCATTTTCAAATTTTTATGCTCTTAAAGTGCGTTTCAGGCAGAGAGGAGGCCAAAAGTGGATTTTGTGAAATCCACATAGTTTCAAAGATTTTCTTCAGAAAAGTGGCTCAGGATAGTTGATTTCACAGTCTGATGTCATTTTCATGAATATCTGCAACTTTCAGCACTTTACTGGCATTTTCAATTTTTTATGCTCTTAAAGTGCGTTTCAGGCAGAGAGGAGGCCAAAAGTGGATTTTGTGAAATCCACATAGTTTCAAAGATTTTCTTCAGAAAAGTGGCTCAGGATAGTTGATTTCACAGTCTGATGTCATTTTCATGAATATCTGCAACTTTCAGCACTTTACTGGCATTTTCAATTTTTTATGCTCTTAAAGTGCGTTTCAGGCAGAGAGGAGGCCAAAAGTGGATTTTGTGAAATCCACATAGTTTCAAAGATTTTCTTCAGAAAAGTGGCTCAGGATAGTTGATTTCACAGTCTGATGTCATTTTCATGAATATCTGCAACTTTCAGCACTTTACTGGCATTTTCAATTTTTATGCTCTTAAAGTGCGTTTCAGGCAGAGAGGAGGCCAAAAGTGGATTTTGTGAAATCCACATAGTTTCAAAGATTTTCTTCAGAAAAGTGGCTCAGGATAGTTGATTTCACAGTCTGATGTCATTTTCATGAATATCTGCAACTTTCAGCACTTTACTGGCATTTTCAATTTTTTATGCTCTTAAAGTGCGTTTCAGGCAGAGAGGAGGCCAAAAGTGGAT
Organism: Ophthalmolycus amberensis; assembly: GCA_024529925.1. NCBI lineage: Eukaryota > Metazoa > Chordata > Actinopteri > Perciformes > Zoarcidae > Ophthalmolycus > Ophthalmolycus amberensis. Next base: position 10,624 of record JAFEUB010001776.1, read on the forward strand.
TTTGTGAAATCCACATAGTTTCAAAGATTTTCTTCAGAAAAGTGGCTCAGGATAGTTGATTTCACAGTCTGATGTCATTTTCATGAATATCTGCAACTTTCAGCACTTTACTGGCATTTTCAATTTTTATGCTCTTAAAGTGCGTTTCAGGCAGAGAGGAGGCCAAAAGTGGATTTTGTGAAATCCACATAGTTTCAAAGATTTTCTTCAGAAAAGTGGCTCAGGATAGTTGATTTCACAGTCTGATGTCATTTTCATGAATATCTGCAACTTTCAGCACTTTACTGGCATTTTCAATTTTTTATGCTCTTAAAGTGCGTTTCAGGCAGAGAGGAGGCCAAAAGTGGATTTTGTGAAATCCACATAGTTTCAAAGATTTTCTTCAGAAAAGTGGCTCAGGATAGTTGATTTCACAGTCTGATGTCATTTTCATGAATATCTGCAACTTTCAGCACTTTACTGGCATTTTCAATTTTTTATGCTCTTAAAGTGCGTTTCAGGCAGAGAGGAGGCCAAAAGTGGATTTTGTGAAATCCACATAGTTTCAAAGATTTTCTTCAGAAAAGTGGCTCAGGATAGTTGATTTCACAGTCTGATGTCATTTTCATGAATATCTGCAACTTTCAGCACTTTACTGGCATTTTCAATTTTTATGCTCTTAAAGTGCGTTTCAGGCAGAGAGGAGGCCAAAAGTGGATTTTGTGAAATCCACATAGTTTCAAAGATTTTCTTCAGAAAAGTGGCTCAGGATAGTTGATTTCACAGTCTGATGTCATTTTCATGAATATCTGCAACTTTCAGCACTTTACTGGCATTTTCAAATTTTTATGCTCTTAAAGTGCGTTTCAGGCAGAGAGGAGGCCAAAAGTGGATTTTGTGAAATCCACATAGTTTCAAAGATTTTCTTCAGAAAAGTGGCTCAGGATAGTTGATTTCACAGTCTGATGTCATTTTCATGAATATCTGCAACTTTCAGCACTTTACTGGCATTTTCAATTTTTATGCTCTTAAAGTGCGTTTCAGGCAGAGAGGAGGCCAAAAGTGGATTTTGTGAAATCCACATAGTTTCAAAGATTTTCTTCAGAAAAGTGGCTCAGGATAGTTGATTTCACAGTCTGATGTCATTTTCATGAATATCTGCAACTTTCAGCACTTTACTGGCATTTTCAATTTTTTATGCTCTTAAAGTGCGTTTCAGGCAGAGAGGAGGCCAAAAGTGGATTTTGTGAAATCCACATAGTTTCAAAGATTTTCTTCAGAAAAGTGGCTCAGGATAGTTGATTTCACAGTCTGATGTCATTTTCATGAATATCTGCAACTTTCAGCACTTTACTGGCATTTTCAATTTTTATGCTCTTAAAGTGCGTTTCAGGCAGAGAGGAGGCCAAAAGTGGATTTTGTGAAATCCACATAGTTTCAAAGATTTTCTTCAGAAAAGTGGCTCAGGATAGTTGATTTCACAGTCTGATGTCATTTTCATGAATATCTGCAACTTTCAGCACTTTACTGGCATTTTCAATTTTTATGCTCTTAAAGTGCGTTTCAGGCAGAGAGGAGGCCAAAAGTGGATTTTGTGAAATCCACATAGTTTCAAAGATTTTCTTCAGAAAAGTGGCTCAGGATAGTTGATTTCACAGTCTGATGTCATTTTCATGAATATCTGCAACTTTCAGCACTTTACTGGCATTTTCAAAATTTTATGCTCTTAAAGTGCGTTTCAGGCAGAGAGGAGGCCAAAAGTGGATTTTGTGAAATCCACATAGTTTCAAAGATTTTCTTCAGAAAAGTGGCTCAGGATAGTTGATTTCACAGTCTGATGTCATTTTCATGAATATCTGCAACTTTCAGCACTTTACTGGCATTTTCAAATTTTTATGCTCTTAAAGTGCGTTTCAGGCAGAGAGGAGGCCAAAAGTGGATTTTGTGAAATCCACATAGTTTCAAAGATTTTCTTCAGAAAAGTGGCTCAGGATAGTTGATTTCACAGTCTGATGTCATTTTCATGAATATCTGCAACTTTCAGCACTTTACTGGCATTTTCAAAATTTTTATGCTCTTAAAGTGCGTTTCAGGCAGAGAGGAGGCCAAAAGTGGATTTTGTGAAATCCACATAGTTTCAAAGATTTTCTTCAGAAAAGTGGCTCAGGATAGTTGATTTCACAGTCTGATGTCATTTTCATGAATATCTGCAACTTTCAGCACTTTACTGGCATTTTCAAATTTTTATGCTCTTAAAGTGCGTTTCAGGCAGAGAGGAGGCCAAAAGTGGATTTTGTGAAATCCACATAGTTTCAAAGATTTTCTTCAGAAAAGTGGCTCAGGATAGTTGATTTCACAGTCTGATGTCATTTTCATGAATATCTGCAACTTTCAGCACTTTACTGGCATTTTCAAAATTTTTATGCTCTTAAAGTGCGTTTCAGGCAGAGAGGAGGCCAAAAGTGGATTTTGTGAAATCCACATAGTTTCAAAGATTTTCTTCAGAAAAGTGGCTCAGGATAGTTGATTTCACAGTCTGATGTCATTTTCATGAATATCTGCAACTTTCAGCACTTTACTGGCATTTTCAATTTTTATGCTCTTAAAGTGCGTTTCAGGCAGAGAGGAGGCCAAAAGTGGATTTTGTGAAATCCACATAGTTTCAAAGATTTTCTTCAGAAAAGTGGCTCAGGATAGTTGATTTCACAGTCTGATGTCATTTTCATGAATATCTGCAACTTTCAGCACTTTACTGGCATTTTCAATTTTTATGCTCTTAAAGTGCGTTTCAGGCAGAGAGGAGGCCAAAAGTGGATTTTGTGAAATCCACATAGTTTCAAAGATTTTCTTCAGAAAAGTGGCTCAGGATAGTTGATTTCACAGTCTGATGTCATTTTCATGAATATCTGCAACTTTCAGCACTTTACTGGCATTTTCAAAATTTTTATGCTCTTAAAGTGCGTTTCAGGCAGAGAGGAGGCCAAAAGTGGATTTTGTGAAATCCACATAGTTTCAAAGATTTTCTTCAGAAAAGTGGCTCAGGATAGTTGATTTCACAGTCTGATGTCATTTTCATGAATATCTGCAACTTTCAGCACTTTACTGGCATTTTCAAAATTTTATGCTCTTAAAGTGCGTTTCAGGCAGAGAGGAGGCCAAAAGTGGATTTTGTGAAATCCACATAGTTTCAAAGATTTTCTTCAGAAAAGTGGCTCAGGATAGTTGATTTCACAGTCTGATGTCATTTTCATGAATATCTGCAACTTTCAGCACTTTACTGGCATTTTCAATTTTTATGCTCTTAAAGTGCGTTTCAGGCAGAGAGGAGGCCAAAAGTGGATTTTGTGAAATCCACATAGTTTCAAAGATTTTCTTCAGAAAAGTGGCTCAGGATAGTTGATTTCACAGTCTGATGTCATTTTCATGAATATCTGCAACTTTCAGCACTTTACTGGCATTTTCAAAATTTTATGCTCTTAAAGTGCGTTTCAGGCAGAGAGGAGGCCAAAAGTGGATTTTGTGAAATCCACATAGTTTCAAAGATTTTCTTCAGAAAAGTGGCTCAGGATAGTTGATTTCACAGTCTGATGTCATTTTCATGAATATCTGCAACTTTCAGCACTTTACTGGCATTTTCAAATTTTTTATGCTCTTAAAGTGCGTTTCAGGCAGAGAGGAGGCCAAAAGTGGATTTTGTGAAATCCACATAGTTTCAAAGATTTTCTTCAGAAAAGTGGCTCAGGATAGTTGATTTCACAGTCTGATGTCATTTTCATGAATATCTGCAACTTTCAGCACTTTACTGGCATTTTCAAATTTTTATGCTCTTAAAGTGCGTTTCAGGCAGAGAGGAGGCCAAAAGTGGATTTTGTGAAATCCACATAGTTTCAAAGATTTTCTTCAGAAAAGTGGCTCAGGATAGTTGATTTCACAGTCTGATGTCATTTTCATGAATATCTGCAACTTTCAGCACTTTACTGGCATTTTCAAAATTTTTATGCTCTTAAAGTGCGTTTCAGGCAGAGAGGAGGCCAAAAGTGGATTTTGTGAAATCCACATAGTTTCAAAGATTTTCTTCAGAAAAGTGGCTCAGGATAGTTGATTTCACAGTCTGATGTCATTTTCATGAATATCTGCAACTTTCAGCACTTTACTGGCATTTTCAAAATTTTTATGCTCTTAAAGTGCGTTTCAGGCAGAGAGGAGGCCAAAAGTGGATTTTGTGAAATCCACATAGTTTCAAAGATTTTCTTCAGAAAAGTGGCTCAGGATAGTTGATTTCACAGTCTGATGTCATTTTCATGAATATCTGCAACTTTCAGCACTTTACTGGCATTTTCAAATTTTTATGCTCTTAAAGTGCGTTTCAGGCAGAGAGGAGGCCAAAAGTGGATTTTGTGAAATCCACATAGTTTCAAAGATTTTCTTCAGAAAAGTGGCTCAGGATAGTTGATTTCACAGTCTGATGTCATTTTCATGAATATCTGCAACTTTCAGCACTTTACTGGCATTTTCAATTTTTATGCTCTTAAAGTGCGTTTCAGGCAGAGAGGAGGCCAAAAGTGGATTTTGTGAAATCCACATAGTTTCAAAGATTTTCTTCAGAAAAGTGGCTCAGGATAGTTGATTTCACAGTCTGATGTCATTTTCATGAATATCTGCAACTTTCAGCACTTTACTGGCATTTTCAAAATTTTATGCTCTTAAAGTGCGTTTCAGGCAGAGAGGAGGCCAAAAGTGGATTTTGTGAAATCCACATAGTTTCAAAGATTTTCTTCAGAAAAGTGGCTCAGGATAGTTGATTTCACAGTCTGATGTCATTTTCATGAATATCTGCAACTTTCAGCACTTTACTGGCATTTTCAAATTTTTATGCTCTTAAAGTGCGTTTCAGGCAGAGAGGAGGCCAAAAGTGGATTTTGTGAAATCCACATAGTTTCAAAGATTTTCTTCAGAAAAGTGGCTCAGGATAGTTGATTTCACAGTCTGATGTCATTTTCATGAATATCTGCAACTTTCAGCACTTTACTGGCATTTTCAAAATTTTTATGCTCTTAAAGTGCGTTTCAGGCAGAGAGGAGGCCAAAAGTGGATTTTGTGAAATCCACATAGTTTCAAAGATTTCTTCAG
>JAFEUB010001777.1:0-16158 GCA_024529925.1 Ophthalmolycus amberensis
TCAAAGATAATTGTTTTCAGTGTATTTTCAGCTGATTTCTGTCACTTTCATGATCTGCAACTTCAGACTTTACAATTTTAAAATTTTTATGCTCTTAAAGTGCGTTTCAGGCAGAGAGGAGGCCAAAAGTGGATTTTGTGAAATCCACATAGTTTCAAAGATTTTCTTCAGAAAAGTGGCTCAGGATAGTTGATTTCACAGTCTGATGTCATTTTCATGAATATCTGCAACTTTCAGCACTTTACTGGCATTTTCAATTTTTATGCTCTTAAAGTGCGTTTCAGGCAGAGAGGAGGCCAAAAGTGGATTTTGTGAAATCCACATAGTTTCAAAGATTTTCTTCAGAAAAGTGGCTCAGGATAGTTGATTTCACAGTCTGATGTCATTTTCATGAATATCTGCAACTTTCAGCACTTTACTGGCATTTTCAATTTTTATGCTCTTAAAGTGCGTTTCAGGCAGAGAGGAGGCCAAAAGTGGATTTTGTGAAATCCACATAGTTTCAAAGATTTTCTTCAGAAAAGTGGCTCAGGATAGTTGATTTCACAGTCTGATGTCATTTTCATGAATATCTGCAACTTTCAGCACTTTACTGGCATTTTCAAAATTTTTATGCTCTTAAAGTGCGTTTCAGGCAGAGAGGAGGCCAAAAGTGGATTTTGTGAAATCCACATAGTTTCAAAGATTTTCTTCAGAAAAGTGGCTCAGGATAGTTGATTTCACAGTCTGATGTCATTTTCATGAATATCTGCAACTTTCAGCACTTTACTGGCATTTTCAATTTTTTATGCTCTTAAAGTGCGTTTCAGGCAGAGAGGAGGCCAAAAGTGGATTTTGTGAAATCCACATAGTTTCAAAGATTTTCTTCAGAAAAGTGGCTCAGGATAGTTGATTTCACAGTCTGATGTCATTTTCATGAATATCTGCAACTTTCAGCACTTTACTGGCATTTTCAATTTTTTATGCTCTTAAAGTGCGTTTCAGGCAGAGAGGAGGCCAAAAGTGGATTTTGTGAAATCCACATAGTTTCAAAGATTTTCTTCAGAAAAGTGGCTCAGGATAGTTGATTTCACAGTCTGATGTCATTTTCATGAATATCTGCAACTTTCAGCACTTTACTGGCATTTTCAATTTTTTATGCTCTTAAAGTGCGTTTCAGGCAGAGAGGAGGCCAAAAGTGGATTTTGTGAAATCCACATAGTTTCAAAGATTTTCTTCAGAAAAGTGGCTCAGGATAGTTGATTTCACAGTCTGATGTCATTTTCATGAATATCTGCAACTTTCAGCACTTTACTGGCATTTTCAAAATTTTTATGCTCTTAAAGTGCGTTTCAGGCAGAGAGGAGGCCAAAAGTGGATTTTGTGAAATCCACATAGTTTCAAAGATTTTCTTCAGAAAAGTGGCTCAGGATAGTTGATTTCACAGTCTGATGTCATTTTCATGAATATCTGCAACTTTCAGCACTTTACTGGCATTTTCAAATTTTTATGCTCTTAAAGTGCGTTTCAGGCAGAGAGGAGGCCAAAAGTGGATTTTGTGAAATCCACATAGTTTCAAAGATTTTCTTCAGAAAAGTGGCTCAGGATAGTTGATTTCACAGTCTGATGTCATTTTCATGAATATCTGCAACTTTCAGCACTTTACTGGCATTTTCAAAATTTTTATGCTCTTAAAGTGCGTTTCAGGCAGAGAGGAGGCCAAAAGTGGATTTTGTGAAATCCACATAGTTTCAAAGATTTTCTTCAGAAAAGTGGCTCAGGATAGTTGATTTCACAGTCTGATGTCATTTTCATGAATATCTGCAACTTTCAGCACTTTACTGGCATTTTCAATTTTTATGCTCTTAAAGTGCGTTTCAGGCAGAGAGGAGGCCAAAAGTGGATTTTGTGAAATCCACATAGTTTCAAAGATTTTCTTCAGAAAAGTGGCTCAGGATAGTTGATTTCACAGTCTGATGTCATTTTCATGAATATCTGCAACTTTCAGCACTTTACTGGCATTTTCAATTTTTATGCTCTTAAAGTGCGTTTCAGGCAGAGAGGAGGCCAAAAGTGGATTTTGTGAAATCCACATAGTTTCAAAGATTTTCTTCAGAAAAGTGGCTCAGGATAGTTGATTTCACAGTCTGATGTCATTTTCATGAATATCTGCAACTTTCAGCACTTTACTGGCATTTTCAATTTTTTATGCTCTTAAAGTGCGTTTCAGGCAGAGAGGAGGCCAAAAGTGGATTTTGTGAAATCCACATAGTTTCAAAGATTTTCTTCAGAAAAGTGGCTCAGGATAGTTGATTTCACAGTCTGATGTCATTTTCATGAATATCTGCAACTTTCAGCACTTTACTGGCATTTTCAATTTTTTATGCTCTTAAAGTGCGTTTCAGGCAGAGAGGAGGCCAAAAGTGGATTTTGTGAAATCCACATAGTTTCAAAGATTTTCTTCAGAAAAGTGGCTCAGGATAGTTGATTTCACAGTCTGATGTCATTTTCATGAATATCTGCAACTTTCAGCACTTTACTGGCATTTTCAAATTTTTATGCTCTTAAAGTGCGTTTCAGGCAGAGAGGAGGCCAAAAGTGGATTTTGTGAAATCCACATAGTTTCAAAGATTTTCTTCAGAAAAGTGGCTCAGGATAGTTGATTTCACAGTCTGATGTCATTTTCATGAATATCTGCAACTTTCAGCACTTTACTGGCATTTTCAAATTTTTATGCTCTTAAAGTGCGTTTCAGGCAGAGAGGAGGCCAAAAGTGGATTTTGTGAAATCCACATAGTTTCAAAGATTTTCTTCAGAAAAGTGGCTCAGGATAGTTGATTTCACAGTCTGATGTCATTTTCATGAATATCTGCAACTTTCAGCACTTTACTGGCATTTTCAAATTTTTATGCTCTTAAAGTGCGTTTCAGGCAGAGAGGAGGCCAAAAGTGGATTTTGTGAAATCCACATAGTTTCAAAGATTTTCTTCAGAAAAGTGGCTCAGGATAGTTGATTTCACAGTCTGATGTCATTTTCATGAATATCTGCAACTTTCAGCACTTTACTGGCATTTTCAATTTTTTATGCTCTTAAAGTGCGTTTCAGGCAGAGAGGAGGCCAAAAGTGGATTTTGTGAAATCCACATAGTTTCAAAGATTTTCTTCAGAAAAGTGGCTCAGGATAGTTGATTTCACAGTCTGATGTCATTTTCATGAATATCTGCAACTTTCAGCACTTTACTGGCATTTTCAATTTTTTATGCTCTTAAAGTGCGTTTCAGGCAGAGAGGAGGCCAAAAGTGGATTTTGTGAAATCCACATAGTTTCAAAGATTTTCTTCAGAAAAGTGGCTCAGGATAGTTGATTTCACAGTCTGATGTCATTTTCATGAATATCTGCAACTTTCAGCACTTTACTGGCATTTTCAAATTTTTATGCTCTTAAAGTGCGTTTCAGGCAGAGAGGAGGCCAAAAGTGGATTTTGTGAAATCCACATAGTTTCAAAGATTTTCTTCAGAAAAGTGGCTCAGGATAGTTGATTTCACAGTCTGATGTCATTTTCATGAATATCTGCAACTTTCAGCACTTTACTGGCATTTTCAATTTTTATGCTCTTAAAGTGCGTTTCAGGCAGAGAGGAGGCCAAAAGTGGATTTTGTGAAATCCACATAGTTTCAAAGATTTTCTTCAGAAAAGTGGCTCAGGATAGTTGATTTCACAGTCTGATGTCATTTTCATGAATATCTGCAACTTTCAGCACTTTACTGGCATTTTCAAATTTTATGCTCTTAAAGTGCGTTTCAGGCAGAGAGGAGGCCAAAAGTGGATTTTGTGAAATCCACATAGTTTCAAAGATTTTCTTCAGAAAAGTGGCTCAGGATAGTTGATTTCACAGTCTGATGTCATTTTCATGAATATCTGCAACTTTCAGCACTTTACTGGCATTTTCAATTTTTTATGCTCTTAAAGTGCGTTTCAGGCAGAGAGGAGGCCAAAAGTGGATTTTGTGAAATCCACATAGTTTCAAAGATTTTCTTCAGAAAAGTGGCTCAGGATAGTTGATTTCACAGTCTGATGTCATTTTCATGAATATCTGCAACTTTCAGCACTTTACTGGCATTTTCAATTTTTATGCTCTTAAAGTGCGTTTCAGGCAGAGAGGAGGCCAAAAGTGGATTTTGTGAAATCCACATAGTTTCAAAGATTTTCTTCAGAAAAGTGGCTCAGGATAGTTGATTTCACAGTCTGATGTCATTTTCATGAATATCTGCAACTTTCAGCACTTTACTGGCATTTTCAATTTTTTATGCTCTTAAAGTGCGTTTCAGGCAGAGAGGAGGCCAAAAGTGGATTTTGTGAAATCCACATAGTTTCAAAGATTTTCTTCAGAAAAGTGGCTCAGGATAGTTGATTTCACAGTCTGATGTCATTTTCATGAATATCTGCAACTTTCAGCACTTTACTGGCATTTTCAATTTTTTATGCTCTTAAAGTGCGTTTCAGGCAGAGAGGAGGCCAAAAGTGGATTTTGTGAAATCCACATAGTTTCAAAGATTTTCTTCAGAAAAGTGGCTCAGGATAGTTGATTTCACAGTCTGATGTCATTTTCATGAATATCTGCAACTTTCAGCACTTTACTGGCATTTTCAATTTTTTATGCTCTTAAAGTGCGTTTCAGGCAGAGAGGAGGCCAAAAGTGGATTTTGTGAAATCCACATAGTTTCAAAGATTTTCTTCAGAAAAGTGGCTCAGGATAGTTGATTTCACAGTCTGATGTCATTTTCATGAATATCTGCAACTTTCAGCACTTTACTGGCATTTTCAAATTTTATGCTCTTAAAGTGCGTTTCAGGCAGAGAGGAGGCCAAAAGTGGATTTTGTGAAATCCACATAGTTTCAAAGATTTTCTTCAGAAAAGTGGCTCAGGATAGTTGATTTCACAGTCTGATGTCATTTTCATGAATATCTGCAACTTTCAGCACTTTACTGGCATTTTCAAATTTTTATGCTCTTAAAGTGCGTTTCAGGCAGAGAGGAGGCCAAAAGTGGATTTTGTGAAATCCACATAGTTTCAAAGATTTTCTTCAGAAAAGTGGCTCAGGATAGTTGATTTCACAGTCTGATGTCATTTTCATGAATATCTGCAACTTTCAGCACTTTACTGGCATTTTCAAATTTTTATGCTCTTAAAGTGCGTTTCAGGCAGAGAGGAGGCCAAAAGTGGATTTTGTGAAATCCACATAGTTTCAAAGATTTTCTTCAGAAAAGTGGCTCAGGATAGTTGATTTCACAGTCTGATGTCATTTTCATGAATATCTGCAACTTTCAGCACTTTACTGGCATTTTCAATTTTTTATGCTCTTAAAGTGCGTTTCAGGCAGAGAGGAGGCCAAAAGTGGATTTTGTGAAATCCACATAGTTTCAAAGATTTTCTTCAGAAAAGTGGCTCAGGATAGTTGATTTCACAGTCTGATGTCATTTTCATGAATATCTGCAACTTTCAGCACTTTACTGGCATTTTCAATTTTTATGCTCTTAAAGTGCGTTTCAGGCAGAGAGGAGGCCAAAAGTGGATTTTGTGAAATCCACATAGTTTCAAAGATTTTCTTCAGAAAAGTGGCTCAGGATAGTTGATTTCACAGTCTGATGTCATTTTCATGAATATCTGCAACTTTCAGCACTTTACTGGCATTTTCAAATTTTATGCTCTTAAAGTGCGTTTCAGGCAGAGAGGAGGCCAAAAGTGGATTTTGTGAAATCCACATAGTTTCAAAGATTTTCTTCAGAAAAGTGGCTCAGGATAGTTGATTTCACAGTCTGATGTCATTTTCATGAATATCTGCAACTTTCAGCACTTTACTGGCATTTTCAAATTTTTATGCTCTTAAAGTGCGTTTCAGGCAGAGAGGAGGCCAAAAGTGGATTTTGTGAAATCCACATAGTTTCAAAGATTTTCTTCAGAAAAGTGGCTCAGGATAGTTGATTTCACAGTCTGATGTCATTTTCATGAATATCTGCAACTTTCAGCACTTTACTGGCATTTTCAATTTTTTATGCTCTTAAAGTGCGTTTCAGGCAGAGAGGAGGCCAAAAGTGGATTTTGTGAAATCCACATAGTTTCAAAGATTTTCTTCAGAAAAGTGGCTCAGGATAGTTGATTTCACAGTCTGATGTCATTTTCATGAATATCTGCAACTTTCAGCACTTTACTGGCATTTTCAATTTTTTATGCTCTTAAAGTGCGTTTCAGGCAGAGAGGAGGCCAAAAGTGGATTTTGTGAAATCCACATAGTTTCAAAGATTTTCTTCAGAAAAGTGGCTCAGGATAGTTGATTTCACAGTCTGATGTCATTTTCATGAATATCTGCAACTTTCAGCACTTTACTGGCATTTTCAATTTTTTATGCTCTTAAAGTGCGTTTCAGGCAGAGAGGAGGCCAAAAGTGGATTTTGTGAAATCCACATAGTTTCAAAGATTTTCTTCAGAAAAGTGGCTCAGGATAGTTGATTTCACAGTCTGATGTCATTTTCATGAATATCTGCAACTTTCAGCACTTTACTGGCATTTTCAATTTTTATGCTCTTAAAGTGCGTTTCAGGCAGAGAGGAGGCCAAAAGTGGATTTTGTGAAATCCACATAGTTTCAAAGATTTTCTTCAGAAAAGTGGCTCAGGATAGTTGATTTCACAGTCTGATGTCATTTTCATGAATATCTGCAACTTTCAGCACTTTACTGGCATTTTCAATTTTTTATGCTCTTAAAGTGCGTTTCAGGCAGAGAGGAGGCCAAAAGTGGATTTTGTGAAATCCACATAGTTTCAAAGATTTTCTTCAGAAAAGTGGCTCAGGATAGTTGATTTCACAGTCTGATGTCATTTTCATGAATATCTGCAACTTTCAGCACTTTACTGGCATTTTCAAATTTTTTATGCTCTTAAAGTGCGTTTCAGGCAGAGAGGAGGCCAAAAGTGGATTTTGTGAAATCCACATAGTTTCAAAGATTTTCTTCAGAAAAGTGGCTCAGGATAGTTGATTTCACAGTCTGATGTCATTTTCATGAATATCTGCAACTTTCAGCACTTTACTGGCATTTTCAAAATTTTTATGCTCTTAAAGTGCGTTTCAGGCAGAGAGGAGGCCAAAAGTGGATTTTGTGAAATCCACATAGTTTCAAAGATTTTCTTCAGAAAAGTGGCTCAGGATAGTTGATTTCACAGTCTGATGTCATTTTCATGAATATCTGCAACTTTCAGCACTTTACTGGCATTTTCAATTTTTTATGCTCTTAAAGTGCGTTTCAGGCAGAGAGGAGGCCAAAAGTGGATTTTGTGAAATCCACATAGTTTCAAAGATTTTCTTCAGAAAAGTGGCTCAGGATAGTTGATTTCACAGTCTGATGTCATTTTCATGAATATCTGCAACTTTCAGCACTTTACTGGCATTTTCAAATTTTTATGCTCTTAAAGTGCGTTTCAGGCAGAGAGGAGGCCAAAAGTGGATTTTGTGAAATCCACATAGTTTCAAAGATTTTCTTCAGAAAAGTGGCTCAGGATAGTTGATTTCACAGTCTGATGTCATTTTCATGAATATCTGCAACTTTCAGCACTTTACTGGCATTTTCAATTTTTTATGCTCTTAAAGTGCGTTTCAGGCAGAGAGGAGGCCAAAAGTGGATTTTGTGAAATCCACATAGTTTCAAAGATTTTCTTCAGAAAAGTGGCTCAGGATAGTTGATTTCACAGTCTGATGTCATTTTCATGAATATCTGCAACTTTCAGCACTTTACTGGCATTTTCAATTTTTATGCTCTTAAAGTGCGTTTCAGGCAGAGAGGAGGCCAAAAGTGGATTTTGTGAAATCCACATAGTTTCAAAGATTTTCTTCAGAAAAGTGGCTCAGGATAGTTGATTTCACAGTCTGATGTCATTTTCATGAATATCTGCAACTTTCAGCACTTTACTGGCATTTTCAATTTTTTATGCTCTTAAAGTGCGTTTCAGGCAGAGAGGAGGCCAAAAGTGGATTTTGTGAAATCCACATAGTTTCAAAGATTTTCTTCAGAAAAGTGGCTCAGGATAGTTGATTTCACAGTCTGATGTCATTTTCATGAATATCTGCAACTTTCAGCACTTTACTGGCATTTTCAAATTTTTATGCTCTTAAAGTGCGTTTCAGGCAGAGAGGAGGCCAAAAGTGGATTTTGTGAAATCCACATAGTTTCAAAGATTTTCTTCAGAAAAGTGGCTCAGGATAGTTGATTTCACAGTCTGATGTCATTTTCATGAATATCTGCAACTTTCAGCACTTTACTGGCATTTTCAATTTTTATGCTCTTAAAGTGCGTTTCAGGCAGAGAGGAGGCCAAAAGTGGATTTTGTGAAATCCACATAGTTTCAAAGATTTTCTTCAGAAAAGTGGCTCAGGATAGTTGATTTCACAGTCTGATGTCATTTTCATGAATATCTGCAACTTTCAGCACTTTACTGGCATTTTCAATTTTTTATGCTCTTAAAGTGCGTTTCAGGCAGAGAGGAGGCCAAAAGTGGATTTTGTGAAATCCACATAGTTTCAAAGATTTTCTTCAGAAAAGTGGCTCAGGATAGTTGATTTCACAGTCTGATGTCATTTTCATGAATATCTGCAACTTTCAGCACTTTACTGGCATTTTCAATTTTTATGCTCTTAAAGTGCGTTTCAGGCAGAGAGGAGGCCAAAAGTGGATTTTGTGAAATCCACATAGTTTCAAAGATTTTCTTCAGAAAAGTGGCTCAGGATAGTTGATTTCACAGTCTGATGTCATTTTCATGAATATCTGCAACTTTCAGCACTTTACTGGCATTTTCAATTTTTTATGCTCTTAAAGTGCGTTTCAGGCAGAGAGGAGGCCAAAAGTGGATTTTGTGAAATCCACATAGTTTCAAAGATTTTCTTCAGAAAAGTGGCTCAGGATAGTTGATTTCACAGTCTGATGTCATTTTCATGAATATCTGCAACTTTCAGCACTTTACTGGCATTTTCAAAATTTTTATGCTCTTAAAGTGCGTTTCAGGCAGAGAGGAGGCCAAAAGTGGATTTTGTGAAATCCACATAGTTTCAAAGATTTTCTTCAGAAAAGTGGCTCAGGATAGTTGATTTCACAGTCTGATGTCATTTTCATGAATATCTGCAACTTTCAGCACTTTACTGGCATTTTCAATTTTTTATGCTCTTAAAGTGCGTTTCAGGCAGAGAGGAGGCCAAAAGTGGATTTTGTGAAATCCACATAGTTTCAAAGATTTTCTTCAGAAAAGTGGCTCAGGATAGTTGATTTCACAGTCTGATGTCATTTTCATGAATATCTGCAACTTTCAGCACTTTACTGGCATTTTCAATTTTTATGCTCTTAAAGTGCGTTTCAGGCAGAGAGGAGGCCAAAAGTGGATTTTGTGAAATCCACATAGTTTCAAAGATTTTCTTCAGAAAAGTGGCTCAGGATAGTTGATTTCACAGTCTGATGTCATTTTCATGAATATCTGCAACTTTCAGCACTTTACTGGCATTTTCAATTTTTTATGCTCTTAAAGTGCGTTTCAGGCAGAGAGGAGGCCAAAAGTGGATTTTGTGAAATCCACATAGTTTCAAAGATTTTCTTCAAAAAGTGGCTCAGGATAGTTGATTTCACAGTCTGATGTCATTTTCATGAATATCTGCAACTTTCAGCACTTTACTGGCATTTTCAATTTTTTATGCTCTTAAAGTGCGTTTCAGGCAGAGAGGAGGCCAAAAGTGGATTTTGTGAAATCCACATAGTTTCAAAGATTTTCTTCAGAAAAGTGGCTCAGGATAGTTGATTTCACAGTCTGATGTCATTTTCATGAATATCTGCAACTTTCAGCACTTTACTGGCATTTTCAAATTTTTTATGCTCTTAAAGTGCGTTTCAGGCAGAGAGGAGGCCAAAAGTGGATTTTGTGAAATCCACATAGTTTCAAAGATTTTCTTCAGAAAAGTGGCTCAGGATAGTTGATTTCACAGTCTGATGTCATTTTCATGAATATCTGCAACTTTCAGCACTTTACTGGCATTTTCAAAATTTTTATGCTCTTAAAGTGCGTTTCAGGCAGAGAGGAGGCCAAAAGTGGATTTTTGTGAAATCCACATAGTTTCAAAGATTTTCTTCAGAAAAGTGGCTCAGGATAGTTGATTTCACAGTCTGATGTCATTTTCATGAATATCTGCAACTTTCAGCACTTTACTGGCATTTTCAATTTTTATGCTCTTAAAGTGCGTTTCAGGCAGAGAGGAGGCCAAAAGTGGATTTTGTGAAATCCACATAGTTTCAAAGATTTTCTTCAGAAAAGTGGCTCAGGATAGTTGATTTCACAGTCTGATGTCATTTTCATGAATATCTGCAACTTTCAGCACTTTACTGGCATTTTCAATTTTTTATGCTCTTAAAGTGCGTTTCAGGCAGAGAGGAGGCCAAAAGTGGATTTTGTGAAATCCACATAGTTTCAAAGATTTTCTTCAGAAAAGTGGCTCAGGATAGTTGATTTCACAGTCTGATGTCATTTTCATGAATATCTGCAACTTTCAGCACTTTACTGGCATTTTCAATTTTTATGCTCTTAAAGTGCGTTTCAGGCAGAGAGGAGGCCAAAAGTGGATTTTGTGAAATCCACATAGTTTCAAAGATTTTCTTCAGAAAAGTGGCTCAGGATAGTTGATTTCACAGTCTGATGTCATTTTCATGAATATCTGCAACTTTCAGCACTTTACTGGCATTTTCAATTTTTTATGCTCTTAAAGTGCGTTTCAGGCAGAGAGGAGGCCAAAAGTGGATTTTGTGAAATCCACATAGTTTCAAAGATTTTCTTCAGAAAAGTGGCTCAGGATAGTTGATTTCACAGTCTGATGTCATTTTCATGAATATCTGCAACTTTCAGCACTTTACTGGCATTTTCAAAATTTTATGCTCTTAAAGTGCGTTTCAGGCAGAGAGGAGGCCAAAAGTGGATTTTGTGAAATCCACATAGTTTCAAAGATTTTCTTCAGAAAAGTGGCTCAGGATAGTTGATTTCACAGTCTGATGTCATTTTCATGAATATCTGCAACTTTCAGCACTTTACTGGCATTTTCAATTTTTATGCTCTTAAAGTGCGTTTCAGGCAGAGAGGAGGCCAAAAGTGGATTTTGTGAAATCCACATAGTTTCAAAGATTTTCTTCAGAAAAGTGGCTCAGGATAGTTGATTTCACAGTCTGATGTCATTTTCATGAATATCTGCAACTTTCAGCACTTTACTGGCATTTTCAATTTTTATGCTCTTAAAGTGCGTTTCAGGCAGAGAGGAGGCCAAAAGTGGATTTTGTGAAATCCACATAGTTTCAAAGATTTTCTTCAGAAAAGTGGCTCAGGATAGTTGATTTCACAGTCTGATGTCATTTTCATGAATATCTGCAACTTTCAGCACTTTACTGGCATTTTCAATTTTTTATGCTCTTAAAGTGCGTTTCAGGCAGAGAGGAGGCCAAAAGTGGATTTTGTGAAATCCACATAGTTTCAAAGATTTTCTTCAGAAAAGTGGCTCAGGATAGTTGATTTCACAGTCTGATGTCATTTTCATGAATATCTGCAACTTTCAGCACTTTACTGGCATTTTCAAATTTTTATGCTCTTAAAGTGCGTTTCAGGCAGAGAGGAGGCCAAAAGTGGATTTTGTGAAATCCACATAGTTTCAAAGATTTTCTTCAGAAAAGTGGCTCAGGATAGTTGATTTCACAGTCTGATGTCATTTTCATGAATATCTGCAACTTTCAGCACTTTACTGGCATTTTCAATTTTTATGCTCTTAAAGTGCGTTTCAGGCAGAGAGGAGGCCAAAAGTGGATTTTGTGAAATCCACATAGTTTCAAAGATTTTCTTCAGAAAAGTGGCTCAGGATAGTTGATTTCACAGTCTGATGTCATTTTCATGAATATCTGCAACTTTCAGCACTTTACTGGCATTTTCAATTTTTTATGCTCTTAAAGTGCGTTTCAGGCAGAGAGGAGGCCAAAAGTGGATTTTGTGAAATCCACATAGTTTCAAAGATTTTCTTCAGAAAAGTGGCTCAGGATAGTTGATTTCACAGTCTGATGTCATTTTCATGAATATCTGCAACTTTCAGCACTTTACTGGCATTTTCAATTTTTTATGCTCTTAAAGTGCGTTTCAGGCAGAGAGGAGGCCAAAAGTGGATTTTGTGAAATCCACATAGTTTCAAAGATTTTCTTCAGAAAAGTGGCTCAGGATAGTTGATTTCACAGTCTGATGTCATTTTCATGAATATCTGCAACTTTCAGCACTTTACTGGCATTTTCAAATTTTTATGCTCTTAAAGTGCGTTTCAGGCAGAGAGGAGGCCAAAAGTGGATTTTGTGAAATCCACATAGTTTCAAAGATTTTCTTCAGAAAAGTGGCTCAGGATAGTTGATTTCACAGTCTGATGTCATTTTCATGAATATCTGCAACTTTCAGCACTTTACTGGCATTTTCAATTTTTTATGCTTAAAGTGCGTTTCAGGCAGAGAGGAGGCCAAAAGTGGATTTTGTGAAATCCACATAGTTTCAAAGATTTTCTTCAGAAAAGTGGCTCAGGATAGTTGATTTCACAGTCTGATGTCATTTTCATGAATATCTGCAACTTTCAGCACTTTACTGGCATTTTCAATTTTTTATGCTCTTAAAGTGCGTTTCAGGCAGAGAGGAGGCCAAAAGTGGATTTTGTGAAATCCACATAGTTTCAAAGATTTTCTTCAGAAAAGTGGCTCAGGATAGTTGATTTCACAGTCTGATGTCATTTTCATGAATATCTGCAACTTTCAGCACTTTACTGGCATTTTCAAATTTTTATGCTCTTAAAGTGCGTTTCAGGCAGAGAGGAGGCCAAAAGTGGATTTTGTGAAATCCACATAGTTTCAAAGATTTTCTTCAGAAAAGTGGCTCAGGATAGTTGATTTCACAGTCTGATGTCATTTTCATGAATATCTGCAACTTTCAGCACTTTACTGGCATTTTCAATTTTTTATGCTCTTAAAGTGCGTTTCAGGCAGAGAGGAGGCCAAAAGTGGATTTTGTGAAATCCACATAGTTTCAAAGATTTTCTTCAGAAAAGTGGCTCAGGATAGTTGATTTCACAGTCTGATGTCATTTTCATGAATATCTGCAACTTTCAGCACTTTACTGGCATTTTCAATTTTTATGCTCTTAAAGTGCGTTTCAGGCAGAGAGGAGGCCAAAAGTGGATTTTGTGAAATCCACATAGTTTCAAAGATTTTCTTCAGAAAAGTGGCTCAGGATAGTTGATTTCACAGTCTGATGTCATTTTCATGAATATCTGCAACTTTCAGCACTTTACTGGCATTTTCAATTTTTTATGCTCTTAAAGTGCGTTTCAGGCAGAGAGGAGGCCAAAAGTGGATTTTGTGAAATCCACATAGTTTCAAAGATTTTCTTCAGAAAAGTGGCTCAGGATAGTTGATTTCACAGTCTGATGTCATTTTCATGAATATCTGCAACTTTCAGCACTTTACTGGCATTTTCAAATTTTTATGCTCTTAAAGTGCGTTTCAGGCAGAGAGGAGGCCAAAAGTGGATTTTGTGAAATCCACATAGTTTCAAAGATTTTCTTCAGAAAAGTGGCTCAGGATAGTTGATTTCACAGTCTGATGTCATTTTCATGAATATCTGCAACTTTCAGCACTTTACTGGCATTTTCAATTTTTTATGCTCTTAAAGTGCGTTTCAGGCAGAGAGGAGGCCAAAAGTGGATTTTGTGAAATCCACATAGTTTCAAAGATTTTCTTCAGAAAAGTGGCTCAGGATAGTTGATTTCACAGTCTGATGTCATTTTCATGAATATCTGCAACTTTCAGCACTTTACTGGCATTTTCAATTTTTATGCTCTTAAAGTGCGTTTCAGGCAGAGAGGAGGCCAAAAGTGGATTTTGTGAAATCCACATAGTTTCAAAGATTTTCTTCAGAAAAGTGGCTCAGGATAGTTGATTTCACAGTCTGATGTCATTTTCATGAATATCTGCAACTTTCAGCACTTTACTGGCATTTTCAATTTTTATGCTCTTAAAGTGCGTTTCAGGCAGAGAGGAGGCCAAAAGTGGATTTTGTGAAATCCACATAGTTTCAAAGATTTTCTTCAGAAAAGTGGCTCAGGATAGTTGATTTCACAGTCTGATGTCATTTTCATGAATATCTGCAACTTTCAGCACTTTACTGGCATTTTCAAAATTTTATGCTCTTAAAGTGCGTTTCAGGCAGAGAGGAGGCCAAAAGTGGATTTTGTGAAATCCACATAGTTTCAAAGATTTTCTTCAGAAAAGTGGCTCAGGATAGTTGATTTCACAGTCTGATGTCATTTTCATGAATATCTGCAACTTTCAGCACTTTACTGGCATTTTCAATTTTTATGCTCTTAAAGTGCGTTTCAGGCAGAGAGGAGGCCAAAAGTGGATTTTGTGAAATCCACATAGTTTCAAAGATTTTCTTCAGAAAAGTGGCTCAGGATAGTTGATTTCACAGTCTGATGTCATTTTCATGAATATCTGCAACTTTCAGCACTTTACTGGCATTTTCAATTTTTATGCTCTTAAAGTGCGTTTCAGGCAGAGAGGAGGCCAAAAGTGGATTTTGTGAAATCCACATAGTTTCAAAGATTTTCTTCAGAAAAGTGGCTCAGGATAGTTGATTTCACAGTCTGATGTCATTTTCATGAATATCTGCAACTTTCAGCACTTTACTGGCATTTTCAATTTTTTATGCTCTTAAAGTGCGTTTCAGGCAGAGAGGAGGCCAAAAGTGGATTTTGTGAAATCCACATAGTTTCAAAGATTTTCTTCAGAAAAGTGGCTCAGGATAGTTGATTTCACAGTCTGATGTCATTTTCATGAATATCTGCAACTTTCAGCACTTTACTGGCATTTTCAATTTTTATGCTCTTAAAGTGCGTTTCAGGCAGAGAGGAGGCCAAAAGTGGATTTTGTGAAATCCACATAGTTTCAAAGATTTTCTTCAGAAAAGTGGCTCAGGATAGTTGATTTCACAGTCTGATGTCATTTTCATGAATATCTGCAACTTTCAGCACTTTACTGGCATTTTCAATTTTTATGCTCTTAAAGTGCGTTTCAGGCAGAGAGGAGGCCAAAAGTGGATTTTGTGAAATCCACATAGTTTCAAAGATTTTCTTCAGAAAAGTGGCTCAGGATAGTTGATTTCACAGTCTGATGTCATTTTCATGAATATCTGCAACTTTCAGCACTTTACTGGCATTTTCAATTTTTTATGCTCTTAAAGTGCGTTTCAGGCAGAGAGGAGGCCAAAAGTGGATTTTGTGAAATCCACATAGTTTCAAAGATTTTCTTCAGAAAAGTGGCTCAGGATAGTTGATTTCACAGTCTGATGTCATTTTCATGAATATCTGCAACTTTCAGCACTTTACTGGCATTTTCAATTTTTATGCTCTTAAAGTGCGTTTCAGGCAGAGAGGAGGCCAAAAGTGGATTTTGTGAAATCCACATAGTTTCAAAGATTTTCTTCAGAAAAGTGGCTCAGGATAGTTGATTTCACAGTCTGATGTCATTTTCATGAATATCTGCAACTTTCAGCACTTTACTGGCATTTTCAAAATTTTATGCTCTTAAAGTGCGTTTCAGGCAGAGAGGAGGCCAAAAGTGGATTTTGTGAAATCCACATAGTTTCAAAGATTTTCTTCAGAAAAGTGGCTCAGGATAGTTGATTTCACAGTCTGATGTCATTTTCATGAATATCTGCAACTTTCAGCACTTTACTGGCATTTTCAATTTTTATGCTCTTAAAGTGCGTTTCAGGCAGAGAGGAGGCCAAAAGTGGATTTTGTGAAATCCACATAGTTTCAAAGATTTTCTTCAGAAAAGTGGCTCAGGATAGTTGATTTCACAGTCTGATGTCATTTTCATGAATATCTGCAACTTTCAGCACTTTACTGGCATTTTCAATTTTTATGCTCTTAAAGTGCGTTTCAGGCAGAGAGGAGGCCAAAAGTGGATTTTGTGAAATCCACATAGTTTCAAAGATTTTCTTCAGAAAAGTGGCTCAGGATAGTTGATTTCACAGTCTGATGTCATTTTCATGAATATCTGCAACTTTCAGCACTTTACTGGCATTTTCAA
>JAFEUB010001778.1:0-18879 GCA_024529925.1 Ophthalmolycus amberensis
TGTGAAATATTCAAGAAAATGACATCAGACTGCAAATTAACTAACTGAGTTCAGAAAACTTTGAAACTTTTTCACAATCCACTTTTGGCCTCCTCTCTGCCTGAAACGCACTTTAAGAGCATAAAAAATTGAAAATGCCAGTAAAGTGCTGAAAGTTGCAGATATTCATGAAAATGACATCAGACTGTGAAATCAACTATCCTGAGCCACTTTTCTGAAGAAAATCTTTGAAACTATGTGGATTTCACAAAATCCACTTTTGGCCTCCTCTCTGCCTGAAACGCACTTTAAGAGCATAAAAAATTGAAAATGCCAGTAAAGTGCTGAAAGTTGCAGATATTCATGAAAATGACATCAGACTGTGAAATCAACTATCCTGAGCCACTTTTCTGAAGAAAATCTTTGAAACTATGTGGATTTCACAAAATCCACTTTTGGCCTCCTCTCTGCCTGAAACGCACTTTAAGAGCATAAAAAATTGAAAATGCCAGTAAAGTGCTGAAAGTTGCAGATATTCATGAAAATGACATCAGACTGTGAAATCAACTATCCTGAGCCACTTTTCTGAAGAAAATCTTTGAAACTATGTGGATTTCACAAAATCCACTTTTGGCCTCCTCTCTGCCTGAAACGCACTTTAAGAGCATAAAAAATTGAAAATGCCAGTAAAGTGCTGAAAGTTGCAGATATTCATGAAAATGACATCAGACTGTGAAATCAACTATCCTGAGCCACTTTTCTGAAGAAAATCTTTGAAACTATGTGGATTTCACAAAATCCACTTTTGGCCTCCTCTCTGCCTGAAACGCACTTTAAGAGCATAAAAAATTGAAAATGCCAGTAAAGTGCTGAAAGTTGCAGATATTCATGAAAATGACATCAGACTGTGAAATCAACTATCCTGAGCCACTTTTCTGAAGAAAATCTTTGAAACTATGTGGATTTCACAAAATCCACTTTTGGCCTCCTCTCTGCCTGAAACGCACTTTAAGAGCATAAAAAATTGAAAATGCCAGTAAAGTGCTGAAAGTTGCAGATATTCATGAAAATGACATCAGACTGTGAAATCAACTATCCTGAGCCACTTTTCTGAAGAAAATCTTTGAAACTATGTGGATTTCACAAAATCCACTTTTGGCCTCCTCTCTGCCTGAAACGCACTTTAAGAGCATAAAAAATTGAAAATGCCAGTAAAGTGCTGAAAGTTGCAGATATTCATGAAAATGACATCAGACTGTGAAATCAACTATCCTGAGCCACTTTTCTGAAGAAAATCTTTGAAACTATGTGGATTTCACAAAATCCACTTTTGGCCTCCTCTCTGCCTGAAACGCACTTTAAGAGCATAAAAATTGAAAATGCCAGTAAAGTGCTGAAAGTTGCAGATATTCATGAAAATGACATCAGACTGTGAAATCAACTATCCTGAGCCACTTTTCTGAAGAAAATCTTTGAAACTATGTGGATTTCACAAAATCCACTTTTGGCCTCCTCTCTGCCTGAAACGCACTTTAAGAGCATAAAAAATTGAAAATGCCAGTAAAGTGCTGAAAGTTGCAGATATTCATGAAAATGACATCAGACTGTGAAATCAACTATCCTGAGCCACTTTTCTGAAGAAAATCTTTGAAACTATGTGGATTTCACAAAATCCACTTTTGGCCTCCTCTCTGCCTGAAACGCACTTTAAGAGCATAAAAAATTGAAAATGCCAGTAAAGTGCTGAAAGTTGCAGATATTCATGAAAATGACATCAGACTGTGAAATCAACTATCCTGAGCCACTTTTCTGAAGAAAATCTTTGAAACTATGTGGATTTCACAAAATCCACTTTTGGCCTCCTCTCTGCCTGAAACGCACTTTAAGAGCATAAAAAATTGAAAATGCCAGTAAAGTGCTGAAAGTTGCAGATATTCATGAAAATGACATCAGACTGTGAAATCAACTATCCTGAGCCACTTTTCTGAAGAAAATCTTTGAAACTATGTGGATTTCACAAAATCCACTTTTGGCCTCCTCTCTGCCTGAAACGCACTTTAAGAGCATAAAAAATTGAAAATGCCAGTAAAGTGCTGAAAGTTGCAGATATTCATGAAAATGACATCAGACTGTGAAATCAACTATCCTGAGCCACTTTTCTGAAGAAAATCTTTGAAACTATGTGGATTTCACAAAATCCACTTTTGGCCTCCTCTCTGCCTGAAACGCACTTTAAGAGCATAAAAAATTGAAAATGCCAGTAAAGTGCTGAAAGTTGCAGATATTCATGAAAATGACATCAGACTGTGAAATCAACTATCCTGAGCCACTTTTCTGAAGAAAATCTTTGAAACTATGTGGATTTCACAAAATCCACTTTTGGCCTCCTCTCTGCCTGAAACGCACTTTAAGAGCATAAAAAATTGAAAATGCCAGTAAAGTGCTGAAAGTTGCAGATATTCATGAAAATGACATCAGACTGTGAAATCAACTATCCTGAGCCACTTTTCTGAAGAAAATCTTTGAAACTATGTGGATTTCACAAAATCCACTTTTGGCCTCCTCTCTGCCTGAAACGCACTTTAAGAGCATAAAAAATTGAAAATGCCAGTAAAGTGCTGAAAGTTGCAGATATTCATGAAAATGACATCAGACTGTGAAATCAACTATCCTGAGCCACTTTTCTGAAGAAAATCTTTGAAACTATGTGGATTTCACAAAATCCACTTTTGGCCTCCTCTCTGCCTGAAACGCACTTTAAGAGCATAAAAAATTGAAAATGCCAGTAAAGTGCTGAAAGTTGCAGATATTCATGAAAATGACATCAGACTGTGAAATCAACTATCCTGAGCCACTTTTCTGAAGAAAATCTTTGAAACTATGTGGATTTCACAAAATCCACTTTTGGCCTCCTCTCTGCCTGAAACGCACTTTAAGAGCATAAAAAATTTGAAAATGCCAGTAAAGTGCTGAAAGTTGCAGATATTCATGAAAATGACATCAGACTGTGAAATCAACTATCCTGAGCCACTTTTCTGAAGAAAATCTTTGAAACTATGTGGATTTCACAAAATCCACTTTTGGCCTCCTCTCTGCCTGAAACGCACTTTAAGAGCATAAAAAATTGAAAATGCCAGTAAAGTGCTGAAAGTTGCAGATATTCATGAAAATGACATCAGACTGTGAAATCAACTATCCTGAGCCACTTTTCTGAAGAAAATCTTTGAAACTATGTGGATTTCACAAAATCCACTTTTGGCCTCCTCTCTGCCTGAAACGCACTTTAAGAGCATAAAAAATTGAAAATGCCAGTAAAGTGCTGAAAGTTGCAGATATTCATGAAAATGACATCAGACTGTGAAATCAACTATCCTGAGCCACTTTTCTGAAGAAAATCTTTGAAACTATGTGGATTTCACAAAATCCACTTTTGGCCTCCTCTCTGCCTGAAACGCACTTTAAGAGCATAAAAAATTGAAAATGCCAGTAAAGTGCTGAAAGTTGCAGATATTCATGAAAATGACATCAGACTGTGAAATCAACTATCCTGAGCCACTTTTCTGAAGAAAATCTTTGAAACTATGTGGATTTCACAAAATCCACTTTTGGCCTCCTCTCTGCCTGAAACGCACTTTAAGAGCATAAAAAATTGAAAATGCCAGTAAAGTGCTGAAAGTTGCAGATATTCATGAAAATGACATCAGACTGTGAAATCAACTATCCTGAGCCACTTTTCTGAAGAAAATCTTTGAAACTATGTGGATTTCACAAAATCCACTTTTGGCCTCCTCTCTGCCTGAAACGCACTTTAAGAGCATAAAAAATTTGAAAATGCCAGTAAAGTGCTGAAAGTTGCAGATATTCATGAAAATGACATCAGACTGTGAAATCAACTATCCTGAGCCACTTTTCTGAAGAAAATCTTTGAAACTATGTGGATTTCACAAAATCCACTTTTGGCCTCCTCTCTGCCTGAAACGCACTTTAAGAGCATAAAAATTGAAAATGCCAGTAAAGTGCTGAAAGTTGCAGATATTCATGAAAATGACATCAGACTGTGAAATCAACTATCCTGAGCCACTTTTCTGAAGAAAATCTTTGAAACTATGTGGATTTCACAAAATCCACTTTTGGCCTCCTCTCTGCCTGAAACGCACTTTAAGAGCATAAAAAATTGAAAATGCCAGTAAAGTGCTGAAAGTTGCAGATATTCATGAAAATGACATCAGACTGTGAAATCAACTATCCTGAGCCACTTTTCTGAAGAAAATCTTTGAAACTATGTGGATTTCACAAAATCCACTTTTGGCCTCCTCTCTGCCTGAAACGCACTTTAAGAGCATAAAAATTTGAAAATGCCAGTAAAGTGCTGAAAGTTGCAGATATTCATGAAAATGACATCAGACTGTGAAATCAACTATCCTGAGCCACTTTTCTGAAGAAAATCTTTGAAACTATGTGGATTTCACAAAATCCACTTTTGGCCTCCTCTCTGCCTGAAACGCACTTTAAGAGCATAAAAAATTGAAAATGCCAGTAAAGTGCTGAAAGTTGCAGATATTCATGAAAATGACATCAGACTGTGAAATCAACTATCCTGAGCCACTTTTCTGAAGAAAATCTTTGAAACTATGTGGATTTCACAAAATCCACTTTTGGCCTCCTCTCTGCCTGAAACGCACTTTAAGAGCATAAAAAATTGAAAATGCCAGTAAAGTGCTGAAAGTTGCAGATATTCATGAAAATGACATCAGACTGTGAAATCAACTATCCTGAGCCACTTTTCTGAAGAAAATCTTTGAAACTATGTGGATTTCACAAAATCCACTTTTGGCCTCCTCTCTGCCTGAAACGCACTTTAAGAGCATAAAAAATTGAAAATGCCAGTAAAGTGCTGAAAGTTGCAGATATTCATGAAAATGACATCAGACTGTGAAATCAACTATCCTGAGCCACTTTTCTGAAGAAAATCTTTGAAACTATGTGGATTTCACAAAATCCACTTTTGGCCTCCTCTCTGCCTGAAACGCACTTTAAGAGCATAAAAAATTGAAAATGCCAGTAAAGTGCTGAAAGTTGCAGATATTCATGAAAATGACATCAGACTGTGAAATCAACTATCCTGAGCCACTTTTCTGAAGAAAATCTTTGAAACTATGTGGATTTCACAAAATCCACTTTTGGCCTCCTCTCTGCCTGAAACGCACTTTAAGAGCATAAAAAATTGAAAATGCCAGTAAAGTGCTGAAAGTTGCAGATATTCATGAAAATGACATCAGACTGTGAAATCAACTATCCTGAGCCACTTTTCTGAAGAAAATCTTTGAAACTATGTGGATTTCACAAAATCCACTTTTGGCCTCCTCTCTGCCTGAAACGCACTTTAAGAGCATAAAAATTGAAAATGCCAGTAAAGTGCTGAAAGTTGCAGATATTCATGAAAATGACATCAGACTGTGAAATCAACTATCCTGAGCCACTTTTCTGAAGAAAATCTTTGAAACTATGTGGATTTCACAAAATCCACTTTTGGCCTCCTCTCTGCCTGAAACGCACTTTAAGAGCATAAAAAATTGAAAATGCCAGTAAAGTGCTGAAAGTTGCAGATATTCATGAAAATGACATCAGACTGTGAAATCAACTATCCTGAGCCACTTTTCTGAAGAAAATCTTTGAAACTATGTGGATTTCACAAAATCCACTTTTGGCCTCCTCTCTGCCTGAAACGCACTTTAAGAGCATAAAAAATTGAAAATGCCAGTAAAGTGCTGAAAGTTGCAGATATTCATGAAAATGACATCAGACTGTGAAATCAACTATCCTGAGCCACTTTTCTGAAGAAAATCTTTGAAACTATGTGGATTTCACAAAATCCACTTTTGGCCTCCTCTCTGCCTGAAACGCACTTTAAGAGCATAAAAATTTTGAAAATGCCAGTAAAGTGCTGAAAGTTGCAGATATTCATGAAAATGACATCAGACTGTGAAATCAACTATCCTGAGCCACTTTTCTGAAGAAAATCTTTGAAACTATGTGGATTTCACAAAATCCACTTTTGGCCTCCTCTCTGCCTGAAACGCACTTTAAGAGCATAAAAATTTTGAAAATGCCAGTAAAGTGCTGAAAGTTGCAG
Source organism: Ophthalmolycus amberensis (assembly GCA_024529925.1). Classification (NCBI taxonomy): domain Eukaryota; kingdom Metazoa; phylum Chordata; class Actinopteri; order Perciformes; family Zoarcidae; genus Ophthalmolycus; species Ophthalmolycus amberensis. The sequence continues at coordinate 6,113 of JAFEUB010001778.1, forward strand.
ATATTCATGAAAATGACATCAGACTGTGAAATCAACTATCCTGAGCCACTTTTCTGAAGAAAATCTTTGAAACTATGTGGATTTCACAAAATCCACTTTTGGCCTCCTCTCTGCCTGAAACGCACTTTAAGAGCATAAAAAATTGAAAATGCCAGTAAAGTGCTGAAAGTTGCAGATATTCATGAAAATGACATCAGACTGTGAAATCAACTATCCTGAGCCACTTTTCTGAAGAAAATCTTTGAAACTATGTGGATTTCACAAAATCCACTTTTGGCCTCCTCTCTGCCTGAAACGCACTTTAAGAGCATAAAAATTGAAAATGCCAGTAAAGTGCTGAAAGTTGCAGATATTCATGAAAATGACATCAGACTGTGAAATCAACTATCCTGAGCCACTTTTCTGAAGAAAATCTTTGAAACTATGTGGATTTCACAAAATCCACTTTTGGCCTCCTCTCTGCCTGAAACGCACTTTAAGAGCATAAAAATTGAAAATGCCAGTAAAGTGCTGAAAGTTGCAGATATTCATGAAAATGACATCAGACTGTGAAATCAACTATCCTGAGCCACTTTTCTGAAGAAAATCTTTGAAACTATGTGGATTTCACAAAATCCACTTTTGGCCTCCTCTCTGCCTGAAACGCACTTTAAGAGCATAAAAAAATTGAAAATGCCAGTAAAGTGCTGAAAGTTGCAGATATTCATGAAAATGACATCAGACTGTGAAATCAACTATCCTGAGCCACTTTTCTGAAGAAAATCTTTGAAACTATGTGGATTTCACAAAATCCACTTTTGGCCTCCTCTCTGCCTGAAACGCACTTTAAGAGCATAAAAAATTGAAAATGCCAGTAAAGTGCTGAAAGTTGCAGATATTCATGAAAATGACATCAGACTGTGAAATCAACTATCCTGAGCCACTTTTCTGAAGAAAATCTTTGAAACTATGTGGATTTCACAAAATCCACTTTTGGCCTCCTCTCTGCCTGAAACGCACTTTAAGAGCATAAAAAAATTGAAAATGCCAGTAAAGTGCTGAAAGTTGCAGATATTCATGAAAATGACATCAGACTGTGAAATCAACTATCCTGAGCCACTTTTCTGAAGAAAATCTTTGAAACTATGTGGATTTCACAAAATCCACTTTTGGCCTCCTCTCTGCCTGAAACGCACTTTAAGAGCATAAAAATTTTGAAAATGCCAGTAAAGTGCTGAAAGTTGCAGATATTCATGAAAATGACATCAGACTGTGAAATCAACTATCCTGAGCCACTTTTCTGAAGAAAATCTTTGAAACTATGTGGATTTCACAAAATCCACTTTTGGCCTCCTCTCTGCCTGAAACGCACTTTAAGAGCATAAAAAATTGAAAATGCCAGTAAAGTGCTGAAAGTTGCAGATATTCATGAAAATGACATCAGACTGTGAAATCAACTATCCTGAGCCACTTTTCTGAAGAAAATCTTTGAAACTATGTGGATTTCACAAAATCCACTTTTGGCCTCCTCTCTGCCTGAAACGCACTTTAAGAGCATAAAAAATTGAAAATGCCAGTAAAGTGCTGAAAGTTGCAGATATTCATGAAAATGACATCAGACTGTGAAATCAACTATCCTGAGCCACTTTTCTGAAGAAAATCTTTGAAACTATGTGGATTTCACAAAATCCACTTTTGGCCTCCTCTCTGCCTGAAACGCACTTTAAGAGCATAAAAATTGAAAATGCCAGTAAAGTGCTGAAAGTTGCAGATATTCATGAAAATGACATCAGACTGTGAAATCAACTATCCTGAGCCACTTTTCTGAAGAAAATCTTTGAAACTATGTGGATTTCACAAAATCCACTTTTGGCCTCCTCTCTGCCTGAAACGCACTTTAAGAGCATAAAAATTGAAAATGCCAGTAAAGTGCTGAAAGTTGCAGATATTCATGAAAATGACATCAGACTGTGAAATCAACTATCCTGAGCCACTTTTCTGAAGAAAATCTTTGAAACTATGTGGATTTCACAAAATCCACTTTTGGCCTCCTCTCTGCCTGAAACGCACTTTAAGAGCATATAAAAAATTGAAAATGCCAGTAAAGTGCTGAAAGTTGCAGATATTCATGAAAATGACATCAGACTGTGAAATCAACTATCCTGAGCCACTTTTCTGAAGAAAATCTTTGAAACTATGTGGATTTCACAAAATCCACTTTTGGCCTCCTCTCTGCCTGAAACGCACTTTAAGAGCATAAAAAATTGAAAATGCCAGTAAAGTGCTGAAAGTTGCAGATATTCATGAAAATGACATCAGACTGTGAAATCAACTATCCTGAGCCACTTTTCTGAAGAAAATCTTTGAAACTATGTGGATTTCACAAAATCCACTTTTGGCCTCCTCTCTGCCTGAAACGCACTTTAAGAGCATAAAAATTGAAAATGCCAGTAAAGTGCTGAAAGTTGCAGATATTCATGAAAATGACATCAGACTGTGAAATCAACTATCCTGAGCCACTTTTCTGAAGAAAATCTTTGAAACTATGTGGATTTCACAAAATCCACTTTTGGCCTCCTCTCTGCCTGAAACGCACTTTAAGAGCATAAAAAATTTGAAAATGCCAGTAAAGTGCTGAAAGTTGCAGATATTCATGAAAATGACATCAGACTGTGAAATCAACTATCCTGAGCCACTTTTCTGAAGAAAATCTTTGAAACTATGTGGATTTCACAAAATCCACTTTTGGCCTCCTCTCTGCCTGAAACGCACTTTAAGAGCATAAAAAATTTGAAAATGCCAGTAAAGTGCTGAAAGTTGCAGATATTCATGAAAATGACATCAGACTGTGAAATCAACTATCCTGAGCCACTTTTCTGAAGAAAATCTTTGAAACTATGTGGATTTCACAAAATCCACTTTTGGCCTCCTCTCTGCCTGAAACGCACTTTAAGAGCATAAAAATTGAAAATGCCAGTAAAGTGCTGAAAGTTGCAGATATTCATGAAAATGACATCAGACTGTGAAATCAACTATCCTGAGCCACTTTTCTGAAGAAAATCTTTGAAACTATGTGGATTTCACAAAATCCACTTTTGGCCTCCTCTCTGCCTGAAACGCACTTTAAGAGCATAAAAAATTGAAAATGCCAGTAAAGTGCTGAAAGTTGCAGATATTCATGAAAATGACATCAGACTGTGAAATCAACTATCCTGAGCCACTTTTCTGAAGAAAATCTTTGAAACTATGTGGATTTCACAAAATCCACTTTTGGCCTCCTCTCTGCCTGAAACGCACTTTAAGAGCATAAAAATTGAAAATGCCAGTAAAGTGCTGAAAGTTGCAGATATTCATGAAAATGACATCAGACTGTGAAATCAACTATCCTGAGCCACTTTTCTGAAGAAAATCTTTGAAACTATGTGGATTTCACAAAATCCACTTTTGGCCTCCTCTCTGCCTGAAACGCACTTTAAGAGCATAAAAAATTGAAAATGCCAGTAAAGTGCTGAAAGTTGCAGATATTCATGAAAATGACATCAGACTGTGAAATCAACTATCCTGAGCCACTTTTCTGAAGAAAATCTTTGAAACTATGTGGATTTCACAAAATCCACTTTTGGCCTCCTCTCTGCCTGAAACGCACTTTAAGAGCATAAAAATTGAAAATGCCAGTAAAGTGCTGAAAGTTGCAGATATTCATGAAAATGACATCAGACTGTGAAATCAACTATCCTGAGCCACTTTTCTGAAGAAAATCTTTGAAACTATGTGGATTTCACAAAATCCACTTTTGGCCTCCTCTCTGCCTGAAACGCACTTTAAGAGCATAAAATTTTGAAAATGCCAGTAAAGTGCTGAAAGTTGCAGATATTCATGAAAATGACATCAGACTGTGAAATCAACTATCCTGAGCCACTTTTCTGAAGAAAATCTTTGAAACTATGTGGATTTCACAAAATCCACTTTTGGCCTCCTCTCTGCCTGAAACGCACTTTAAGAGCATAAAAATTTTGAAAATGCCAGTAAAGTGCTGAAAGTTGCAGATATTCATGAAAATGACATCAGACTGTGAAATCAACTATCCTGAGCCACTTTTCTGAAGAAAATCTTTGAAACTATGTGGATTTCACAAAATCCACTTTTGGCCTCCTCTCTGCCTGAAACGCACTTTAAGAGCATAAAAAATTGAAAATGCCAGTAAAGTGCTGAAAGTTGCAGATATTCATGAAAATGACATCAGACTGTGAAATCAACTATCCTGAGCCACTTTTCTGAAGAAAATCTTTGAAACTATGTGGATTTCACAAAATCCACTTTTGGCCTCCTCTCTGCCTGAAACGCACTTTAAGAGCATAAAAATTGAAAATGCCAGTAAAGTGCTGAAAGTTGCAGATATTCATGAAAATGACATCAGACTGTGAAATCAACTATCCTGAGCCACTTTTCTGAAGAAAATCTTTGAAACTATGTGGATTTCACAAAATCCACTTTTGGCCTCCTCTCTGCCTGAAACGCACTTTAAGAGCATAAAAAATTGAAAATGCCAGTAAAGTGCTGAAAGTTGCAGATATTCATGAAAATGACATCAGACTGTGAAATCAACTATCCTGAGCCACTTTTCTGAAGAAAATCTTTGAAACTATGTGGATTTCACAAAATCCACTTTTGGCCTCCTCTCTGCCTGAAACGCACTTTAAGAGCATAAAAAATTGAAAATGCCAGTAAAGTGCTGAAAGTTGCAGATATTCATGAAAATGACATCAGACTGTGAAATCAACTATCCTGAGCCACTTTTCTGAAGAAAATCTTTGAAACTATGTGGATTTCACAAAATCCACTTTTGGCCTCCTCTCTGCCTGAAACGCACTTTAAGAGCATAAAAAATTTTGAAAATGCCAGTAAAGTGCTGAAAGTTGCAGATATTCATGAAAATGACATCAGACTGTGAAATCAACTATCCTGAGCCACTTTTCTGAAGAAAATCTTTGAAACTATGTGGATTTCACAAAATCCACTTTTGGCCTCCTCTCTGCCTGAAACGCACTTTAAGAGCATAAAAAATTGAAAATGCCAGTAAAGTGCTGAAAGTTGCAGATATTCATGAAAATGACATCAGACTGTGAAATCAACTATCCTGAGCCACTTTTCTGAAGAAAATCTTTGAAACTATGTGGATTTCACAAAATCCACTTTTGGCCTCCTCTCTGCCTGAAACGCACTTTAAGAGCATAAAAAATTGAAAATGCCAGTAAAGTGCTGAAAGTTGCAGATATTCATGAAAATGACATCAGACTGTGAAATCAACTATCCTGAGCCACTTTTCTGAAGAAAATCTTTGAAACTATGTGGATTTCACAAAATCCACTTTTGGCCTCCTCTCTGCCTGAAACGCACTTTAAGAGCATAAAAAATTGAAAATGCCAGTAAAGTGCTGAAAGTTGCAGATATTCATGAAAATGACATCAGACTGTGAAATCAACTATCCTGAGCCACTTTTCTGAAGAAAATCTTTGAAACTATGTGGATTTCACAAAATCCACTTTTGGCCTCCTCTCTGCCTGAAACGCACTTTAAGAGCATAAAAAATGAAAATGCCAGTAAAGTGCTGAAAGTTGCAGATATTCATGAAAATGACATCAGACTGTGAAATCAACTATCCTGAGCCACTTTTCTGAAGAAAATCTTTGAAACTATGTGGATTTCACAAAATCCACTTTTGGCCTCCTCTCTGCCTGAAACGCACTTTAAGAGCATAAAAAATTGAAAATGCCAGTAAAGTGCTGAAAGTTGCAGATATTCATGAAAATGACATCAGACTGTGAAATCAACTATCCTGAGCCACTTTTCTGAAGAAAATCTTTGAAACTATGTGGATTTCACAAAATCCACTTTTGGCCTCCTCTCTGCCTGAAACGCACTTTAAGAGCATAAAAATTGAAAATGCCAGTAAAGTGCTGAAAGTTGCAGATATTCATGAAAATGACATCAGACTGTGAAATCAACTATCCTGAGCCACTTTTCTGAAGAAAATCTTTGAAACTATGTGGATTTCACAAAATCCACTTTTGGCCTCCTCTCTGCCTGAAACGCACTTTAAGAGCATAAAAAATTGAAAATGCCAGTAAAGTGCTGAAAGTTGCAGATATTCATGAAAATGACATCAGACTGTGAAATCAACTATCCTGAGCCACTTTTCTGAAGAAAATCTTTGAAACTATGTGGATTTCACAAAATCCACTTTTGGCCTCCTCTCTGCCTGAAACGCACTTTAAGAGCATAAAAAATTGAAAATGCCAGTAAAGTGCTGAAAGTTGCAGATATTCATGAAAATGACATCAGACTGTGAAATCAACTATCCTGAGCCACTTTTCTGAAGAAAATCTTTGAAACTATGTGGATTTCACAAAATCCACTTTTGGCCTCCTCTCTGCCTGAAACGCACTTTAAGAGCATAAAAATTTTGAAAATGCCAGTAAAGTGCTGAAAGTTGCAGATATTCATGAAAATGACATCAGACTGTGAAATCAACTATCCTGAGCCACTTTTCTGAAGAAAATCTTTGAAACTATGTGGATTTCACAAAATCCACTTTTGGCCTCCTCTCTGCCTGAAACGCACTTTAAGAGCATAAAAATTGAAAATGCCAGTAAAGTGCTGAAAGTTGCAGATATTCATGAAAATGACATCAGACTGTGAAATCAACTATCCTGAGCCACTTTTCTGAAGAAAATCTTTGAAACTATGTGGATTTCACAAAATCCACTTTTGGCCTCCTCTCTGCCTGAAACGCACTTTAAGAGCATAAAAAATTGAAAATGCCAGTAAAGTGCTGAAAGTTGCAGATATTCATGAAAATGACATCAGACTGTGAAATCAACTATCCTGAGCCACTTTTCTGAAGAAAATCTTTGAAACTATGTGGATTTCACAAAATCCACTTTTGGCCTCCTCTCTGCCTGAAACGCACTTTAAGAGCATAAAAAATTGAAAATGCCAGTAAAGTGCTGAAAGTTGCAGATATTCATGAAAATGACATCAGACTGTGAAATCAACTATCCTGAGCCACTTTTCTGAAGAAAATCTTTGAAACTATGTGGATTTCACAAAATCCACTTTTGGCCTCCTCTCTGCCTGAAACGCACTTTAAGAGCATAAAAAATTGAAAATGCCAGTAAAGTGCTGAAAGTTGCAGATATTCATGAAAATGACATCAGACTGTGAAATCAACTATCCTGAGCCACTTTTCTGAAGAAAATCTTTGAAACTATGTGGATTTCACAAAATCCACTTTTGGCCTCCTCTCTGCCTGAAACGCACTTTAAGAGCATAAAAAATTGAAAATGCCAGTAAAGTGCTGAAAGTTGCAGATATTCATGAAAATGACATCAGACTGTGAAATCAACTATCCTGAGCCACTTTTCTGAAGAAAATCTTTGAAACTATGTGGATTTCACAAAATCCACTTTTGGCCTCCTCTCTGCCTGAAACGCACTTTAAGAGCATAAAAAATTGAAAATGCCAGTAAAGTGCTGAAAGTTGCAGATATTCATGAAAATGACATCAGACTGTGAAATCAACTATCCTGAGCCACTTTTCTGAAGAAAATCTTTGAAACTATGTGGATTTCACAAAATCCACTTTTGGCCTCCTCTCTGCCTGAAACGCACTTTAAGAGCATAAAAAAATTGAAAATGCCAGTAAAGTGCTGAAAGTTGCAGATATTCATGAAAATGACATCAGACTGTGAAATCAACTATCCTGAGCCACTTTTCTGAAGAAAATCTTTGAAACTATGTGGATTTCACAAAATCCACTTTTGGCCTCCTCTCTGCCTGAAACGCACTTTAAGAGCATAAAAAATTGAAAATGCCAGTAAAGTGCTGAAAGTTGCAGATATTCATGAAAATGACATCAGACTGTGAAATCAACTATCCTGAGCCACTTTTCTGAAGAAAATCTTTGAAACTATGTGGATTTCACAAAATCCACTTTTGGCCTCCTCTCTGCCTGAAACGCACTTTAAGAGCATAAAAATTTGAAAATGCCAGTAAAGTGCTGAAAGTTGCAGATATTCATGAAAATGACATCAGACTGTGAAATCAACTATCCTGAGCCACTTTTCTGAAGAAAATCTTTGAAACTATGTGGATTTCACAAAATCCACTTTTGGCCTCCTCTCTGCCTGAAACGCACTTTAAGAGCATAAAATTTGAAAATGCCAGTAAAGTGCTGAAAGTTGCAGATATTCATGAAAATGACATCAGACTGTGAAATCAACTATCCTGAGCCACTTTTCTGAAGAAAATCTTTGAAACTATGTGGATTTCACAAAATCCACTTTTGGCCTCCTCTCTGCCTGAAACGCACTTTAAGAGCATAAAAAATTTGAAAATGCCAGTAAAGTGCTGAAAGTTGCAGATATTCATGAAAATGACATCAGACTGTGAAATCAACTATCCTGAGCCACTTTTCTGAAGAAAATCTTTGAAACTATGTGGATTTCACAAAATCCACTTTTGGCCTCCTCTCTGCCTGAAACGCACTTTAAGAGCATAAAAATTTTGAAAATGCCAGTAAAGTGCTGAAAGTTGCAGATATTCATGAAAATGACATCAGACTGTGAAATCAACTATCCTGAGCCACTTTTCTGAAGAAAATCTTTGAAACTATGTGGATTTCACAAAATCCACTTTTGGCCTCCTCTCTGCCTGAAACGCACTTTAAGAGCATAAAAAATTGAAAATGCCAGTAAAGTGCTGAAAGTTGCAGATATTCATGAAAATGACATCAGACTGTGAAATCAACTATCCTGAGCCACTTTTCTGAAGAAAATCTTTGAAACTATGTGGATTTCACAAAATCCACTTTTGGCCTCCTCTCTGCCTGAAACGCACTTTAAGAGCATAAAAAATTGAAAATGCCAGTAAAGTGCTGAAAGTTGCAGATATTCATGAAAATGACATCAGACTGTGAAATCAACTATCCTGAGCCACTTTTCTGAAGAAAATCTTTGAAACTATGTGGATTTCACAAAATCCACTTTTGGCCTCCTCTCTGCCTGAAACGCACTTTAAGAGCATAAAAAATTGAAAATGCCAGTAAAGTGCTGAAAGTTGCAGATATTCATGAAAATGACATCAGACTGTGAAATCAACTATCCTGAGCCACTTTTCTGAAGAAAATCTTTGAAACTATGTGGATTTCACAAAATCCACTTTTGGCCTCCTCTCTGCCTGAAACGCACTTTAAGAGCATAAAAAATTGAAAATGCCAGTAAAGTGCTGAAAGTTGCAGATATTCATGAAAATGACATCAGACTGTGAAATCAACTATCCTGAGCCACTTTTCTGAAGAAAATCTTTGAAACTATGTGGATTTCACAAAATCCACTTTTGGCCTCCTCTCTGCCTGAAACGCACTTTAAGAGCATAAAAAATTGAAAATGCCAGTAAAGTGCTGAAAGTTGCAGATATTCATGAAAATGACATCAGACTGTGAAATCAACTATCCTGAGCCACTTTTCTGAAGAAAATCTTTGAAACTATGTGGATTTCACAAAATCCACTTTTGGCCTCCTCTCTGCCTGAAACGCACTTTAAGAGCATAAAAAATTGAAAATGCCAGTAAAGTGCTGAAAGTTGCAGATATTCATGAAAATGACATCAGACTGTGAAATCAACTATCCTGAGCCACTTTTCTGAAGAAAATCTTTGAAACTATGTGGATTTCACAAAATCCACTTTTGGCCTCCTCTCTGCCTGAAACGCACTTTAAGAGCATAAAAATTGAAAATGCCAGTAAAGTGCTGAAAGTTGCAGATATTCATGAAAATGACATCAGACTGTGAAATCAACTATCCTGAGCCACTTTTCTGAAGAAAATCTTTGAAACTATGTGGATTTCACAAAATCCACTTTTGGCCTCCTCTCTGCCTGAAACGCACTTTAAGAGCATAAAAAATTGAAAATGCCAGTAAAGTGCTGAAAGTTGCAGATATTCATGAAAATGACATCAGACTGTGAAATCAACTATCCTGAGCCACTTTTCTGAAGAAAATCTTTGAAACTATGTGGATTTCACAAAATCCACTTTTGGCCTCCTCTCTGCCTGAAACGCACTTTAAGAGCATAAAAAATTGAAAATGCCAGTAAAGTGCTGAAAGTTGCAGATATTCATGAAAATGACATCAGACTGTGAAATCAACTATCCTGAGCCACTTTTCTGAAGAAAATCTTTGAAACTATGTGGATTTCACAAAATCCACTTTTGGCCTCCTCTCTGCCTGAAACGCACTTTAAGAGCATAAAAAATTGAAAATGCCAGTAAAGTGCTGAAAGTTGCAGATATTCATGAAAATGACATCAGACTGTGAAATCAACTATCCTGAGCCACTTTTCTGAAGAAAATCTTTGAAACTATGTGGATTTCACAAAATCCACTTTTGGCCTCCTCTCTGCCTGAAACGCACTTTAAGAGCATAAAAATTGAAAATGCCAGTAAAGTGCTGAAAGTTGCAGATATTCATGAAAATGACATCAGACTGTGAAATCAACTATCCTGAGCCACTTTTCTGAAGAAAATCTTTGAAACTATGTGGATTTCACAAAATCCACTTTTGGCCTCCTCTCTGCCTGAAACGCACTTTAAGAGCATAAAAAATTGAAAATGCCAGTAAAGTGCTGAAAGTTGCAGATATTCATGAAAATGACATCAGACTGTGAAATCAACTATCCTGAGCCACTTTTCTGAAGAAAATCTTTGAAACTATGTGGATTTCACAAAATCCACTTTTGGCCTCCTCTCTGCCTGAAACGCACTTTAAGAGCATAAAAATTGAAAATGCCAGTAAAGTGCTGAAAGTTGCAGATATTCATGAAAATGACATCAGACTGTGAAATCAACTATCCTGAGCCACTTTTCTGAAGAAAATCTTTGAAACTATGTGGATTTCACAAAATCCACTTTTGGCCTCCTCTCTGCCTGAAACGCACTTTAAGAGCATAAAAATTTGAAAATGCCAGTAAAGTGCTGAAAGTTGCAGATATTCATGAAAATGACATCAGACTGTGAAATCAACTATCCTGAGCCACTTTTCTGAAGAAAATCTTTGAAACTATGTGGATTTCACAAAATCCACTTTTGGCCTCCTCTCTGCCTGAAACGCACTTTAAGAGCATAAAAATTTTGAAAATGCCAGTAAAGTGCTGAAAGTTGCAGATATTCATGAAAATGACATCAGACTGTGAAATCAACTATCCTGAGCCACTTTTCTGAAGAAAATCTTTGAAACTATGTGGATTTCACAAAATCCACTTTGGCCTCCTCTCTGCCTGAAACGCACTTTAAGAGCATAAAAAATTGAAAATGCCAGTAAAGTGCTGAAAGTTGCAGATATTCATGAAAATGACATCAGACTGTGAAATCAACTATCCTGAGCCACTTTTCTGAAGAAAATCTTTGAAACTATGTGGATTTCACAAAATCCACTTTTGGCCTCCTCTCTGCCTGAAACGCACTTTAAGAGCATAAAAAATTGAAAATGCCAGTAAAGTGCTGAAAGTTGCAGATATTCATGAAAATGACATCAGACTGTGAAATCAACTATCCTGAGCCACTTTTCTGAAGAAAATCTTTGAAACTATGTGGATTTCACAAAATCCACTTTTGGCCTCCTCTCTGCCTGAAACGCACTTTAAGAGCATAAAAATTTTGAAAATGCCAGTAAAGTGCTGAAAGTTGCAGATATTCATGAAAATGACATCAGACTGTGAAATCAACTATCCTGAGCCACTTTTCTGAAGAAAATCTTTGAAACTATGTGGATTTCACAAAATCCACTTTTGGCCTCCTCTCTGCCTGAAACGCACTTTAAGAGCATAAAAAATTGAAAATGCCAGTAAAGTGCTGAAAGTTGCAGATATTCATGAAAATGACATCAGACTGTGAAATCAACTATCCTGAGCCACTTTTCTGAAGAAAATCTTTGAAACTATGTGGATTTCACAAAATCCACTTTTGGCCTCCTCTCTGCCTGAAACGCACTTTAAGAGCATAAAAAATTGAAAATGCCAGTAAAGTGCTGAAAGTTGCAGATATTCATGAAAATGACATCAGACTGTGAAATCAACTATCCTGAGCCACTTTTCTGAAGAAAATCTTTGAAACTATGTGGATTTCACAAAATCCACTTTTGGCCTCCTCTCTGCCTGAAACGCACTTTAAGAGCATAAAAATTGAAAATGCCAGTAAAGTGCTGAAAGTTGCAGATATTCATGAAAATGACATCAGACTGTGAAATCAACTATCCTGAGCCACTTTTCTGAAGAAAATCTTTGAAACTATGTGGATTTCACAAAATCCACTTTTGGCCTCCTCTCTGCCTGAAACGCACTTTAAGAGCATAAAAATTGAAAATGCCAGTAAAGTGCTGAAAGTTGCAGATATTCATGAAAATGACATCAGACTGTGAAATCAACTATCCTGAGCCACTTTTCTGAAGAAAATCTTTGAAACTATGTGGATTTCACAAAATCCACTTTGGCCTCCTCTCTGCCTGAAACGCACTTTAAGAGCATAAAAAATTGAAAATGCCAGTAAAGTGCTGAAAGTTGCAGATATTCATGAAAATGACATCAGACTGTGAAATCAACTATCCTGAGCCACTTTTCTGAAGAAAATCTTTGAAACTATGTGGATTTCACAAAATCCACTTTTGGCCTCCTCTCTGCCTGAAACGCACTTTAAGAGCATAAAAAATTGAAAATGCCAGTAAAGTGCTGAAAGTT